>VZRO01007562.1:1467834-1484812 GCA_013397915.1 Daphoenositta chrysoptera
AAAAAAATGAACCCCCTGCAAAAAACCCACCAATTATTACCTACAAGCAGCAGCCTTAGCTTAGTAAGGTGGTTTTTAAACAAGCAATCAGCTTGGTTTTTAAACAAGCAATCAGCAGCACCTCTGCTGCTATTTCTTTACTTGATCCCAGAAAAAAGCCAAGGGCGAAGTGGGAAGGAGAACCAGAGAGGGAACGAGCAGAGCCGCTCATCCGAACCAAGGCTGCCACCTCGTGGGCTCGGGCCGGGGCCGCCCCAGCGCGTTTCTTTCTCAAGGCAGCAATCAAGAGGGTTTTGATCCCATCCACTATGAGGAAATGCAATCCATACTCAGTTTTGTAAGACATGATGATTGAACATATGTTTAAACTTGTACTTGCCTCTGGGGCATATTTTCTTCAGCTACAAAGCCCATTTCATGTGTGCATGAGGCAAAGTCAGCAGCTGGTGAGTGCACTTACTTTAACCATTTCAGCACATTCTCATCTCTCACTGTTTGTGGGTGTGAACGGAGCCCCATGAGTCACCCTCTCCATGCCCTGCGTCACTCTCCTGGACCTTCATCCACTTCCTTTAAGGGACTGCTCTCAGGCTGCAAGTCCCAATGCAAGTGATGCCCTTGTAACAATTTTCAATTCTACTACTCCTTTTATGGGCAGAGAAGTACTTTAAATAAACTAAGAAAGTTAGGTAAGATGGAAGTGATTTTATATATATATATAGTAAATATTTATCTGCTTTATTAAGAGTAGTTGGTCATAATTATTATGTTATGCTAACTATCCTGAATATTCTTCAGCTTTCCAAGAAAAGCATTTTCTCTCTTTGTAATAAGACATACTAGAATTAGAGACCTCTTACTAATTAGACTAATAGGCTTTTAATCATGGATAAGATTAATTTTATCCAGCTATCTAAAGTGTTAATCTGTAATTTATGGGGCTTCCTTTTTGCACACATTGTAACCTTGCATTCTCCAAACACGTATGTGCCTATTGTAATCAAACATCTGCAGTTACACTGCACTTGACTAGAGCCAGTTTAATTCAGTTCTCCAGGATGACTCATTTCTCCTGATTAAACAAGGATATAGGAGAAACAGGGAAAGTTGTGAAACTTGTTTCTCTTCTTACTGTAATTCCAGACACATAATTCTTCCTTGATCAACTAGCAGCTGGCAAAAGCTGCAACAGAGTCATGATGATTTATTGTCACGAAACCTTACTTCCCACACACGCTAAGAGTCAGCTTGTGCACTTGTCTGTCTCTGAGCTGCAGAGTGCAGCAATTCAGCTGCTCTGTCCTGATCCTCACTGAGGAAGAAAGGCTGTGTGATTAAACAACAGGCATTAAGGTAAGGTCTGTGTGATATCTACACAGTTCCTCATAAAGTGAAGATGCAGATTTTCAGCTACTCACCACTGCTTTCCTATCTTGCTTTTACTCAAGGTTTTTAATCAAGGCTTTTAATCATGGAAAAAACACTTCAAGTATCATTTTAATCTCAGTTGACCCCATTATTTCTATTTCATTCCTAAACAGATGAATTTATTAAAAAAAAAAAAAAAACACTTCAATTATAGGTTGTACAATACTCCAGAATAACTACTTTTTCTATACCAATGAGTTTCCAGACACGTGCACACTAAGATAGGAGAGTAAGCTGTTCTCTTTTAATGTATGCAATGATGGAGGTGGGTTTAAAATTAGTTTTTGCAACATCTAAATTCAGTATCTAAGCATGTCTTCCTTCTCACTACACAGACTGGAGTTTCAGTAGCTTCCCTTCCCCACAAAGTCACCAGTCTCAGATTAGAAAGGAAAGCTGAAACAATCTGTTACAGCATAAGACAAAAACAAAAAAGAAAAGATTTAAAGAAGTTTCTGTCCTTAAGCTCAGTTTAAGCCAAGTCATAAGTACAGAGTCAGAATGCGCTGGAGTCCACACAGAACATTGCTTGTTTGGTTAGTTTTAAGATTTATAGATTTATTTATTCGTAACATGGACAGTTTTCAGAGAAATTTGGTCTAAAAGTGATGAAAACTTTGTCATAGAAATAGCAGAAGACTGCATACTTCATAAGGAACAGGGCAGAGTATTTAGAGACAGAAATGGAAAGCCAAGGCACCACAAATTCTGTCATGAGATATCCAGAAACCCAAATTTCAATTATTTGTTTTAGAAGGATTAAATACTTCCCTAATCCTAAGTAACACGATGAAGGAGTGACTAGCAAGATTTCATCCAGCCTAGAGGAAGCATGTTATAAAATCCAACACACAATAATAAAACCTGGAAAATGTCCAATTCTCCTGCACATGTTTTGAAAAACAATGTGCCAGCCAGCTAGTTTCACAGAAAGTGTGGATGAATTGACACAGTTCCCACTTGCTCCCTTATCTTTAATTCCTTTCTTGCAATTTTCAACATTAAGAAAGTGAGAAACTGCCAAGTCAGGAGCTTCTACAATTTCAAGGTTCTCAAGCCTTGATTTGTTCAACACTCTTCCTCACTAGCTCAGACAGCTGATACTGTTGATGTTATGACCATCCACCAAGTTCCTCAGCATTCCTGCTTATCAAGAGCAGCTTAATTTGGTTCACACATGAACTCTGCCATGATACCCTGCACTTATCAGACATTCACAGCAGTCACACTTCTGCTACTACCAGCATTCTTCTGCTGCTGTAATCTTGATTATGTATGTTGGGGAGGGAAAAAAGCAACAGAATCAAGTGAAGCATTGCAACTTTGAGAATTCAATTATTTTTTCATCTGTTAGAGGCACCAAACTATGCAGATACAAAACACTGATGAACCAGAATGTCAGATTTGGTAAATGGCTGTACAAGGTAACTGGGGTTCAATCAATTATTTACTCCCCACTCTGTTTCTAGGGGGCCTTATGCAAAATCAAAGCCTTTTACATGCATCATAAGTGATGTTTAAATGCTAGATAAAGTCTTGCTCAGGGCTTTTCTCTGTGGAGACTTTTGACTTAAATGAATATTTTACATTGTCACTGTATACGTTTAACAGTAGTCATTTCTAATCTTCCTATGACTAACACCAGTTCTTACCAATACTCACATTTCCATGAAAATAAACCCAGAACCATCAGAATGTAAACAAGTTCCAAGAATCAGACAATGAATAAACAACAATAAATGAACAATGCAGTAAGGCAGTGCACCACTGCACTTTATCAGGCTGAGAAAAATAATGTTCATTCAGGTCTAGTATTCAGAGAACCCCAGAATAAAAAACAATATTTTAGAAGCCTAACCAGACATGCATCACACTGCTATTTAGAAAGTCCTCCCTGAGCCTCCTTTCTTCCAGGTTAAACAATGTCAATTCCCTCAGCTGCTCCTCATCAGACTTGTGCTCCAGCCCCTTCCCCAGCTCTGTTCCCCTTCCCTGGACACTCTCCAGCCCCTCAATGTCTTTTGTGTAGTGAGGGGCCCAAAACTGAACCCAGGATTTGAGCTGTGGCCTCACCAGTGCCCAGTACAGGGGGACAATCACTGCCCTGGTCCTGCTGGCCACACTATTGCTGACACAGCCAGGATGCCACTGGGCTTCTTGGCTACCTGGGCACACCCGGGCTCATGTTCAGACACTGTCAACCAACACCCCCAGACCTTTTCCTGCCAGGCAGCTTTCCAGCTACTCTGCCCCAGCCTGGAGATGCAGGGGGTTGGTGTGACCCAAAGGCAGGATCCACCTTTACCTTGCTGAACCTCACACCTCTGGCCCTGGCCCACTGATGCAGCCTGTCCAGATCCCTCTGCAGAGCCCTCCTACCCTCCAGCAGATCAACGCTCCCACCCAGCTTGGGGTGTAACCTGCAAGTTCACTGAGAGTGCCCTCGATCCCCTCACCCAGATCATTGATAAAGATATTAAACAGAACTGTCCCCAGGTCAAGACCACAAGTAGGATATAAAAACCAGCAAAAGATATCAAACAAAAAAAGGGTTTGTGTCAAATTTCCCACCCTTAAGTGGAGTTGTGAGTCAGAAGGGAAGCTCACAGTTCTTCCTCATCCTGCCCTTTCATCAAAGATTTTTTTGAGAATGTTCCAGAAGAGGTGTTTAAAAGAAACTACTTTCAGGTACTATGATGCAGTTAATTTAATATTACATAAAAACCAAAGCAAAAAAAAAAATTGATTTCCTGTCAAGCATGCAACAGGAAACAGAACATTCATTTGCTAACATTTCTTTAATTCTTTAGCTTTTCAAGATTATTGCTCAGACTACAAAAACAACGTAAGGTAGCTTTTTGTCCAGATGGGTGTCATATTTCCTGTCATGAATTTATTGGTTGTTTGCCACATGGTAAATAAATAACGTAAAAAACCCCTAGCAAACAACAGCAAGTAAAAACCAGCAGGCTCTCAACAAAAGGCTCTCATTAACCCAGGTGGAATAGTCTCAAAGCCTTTTCAACACTCTGTTCCCTTCATGAAAACACAAACCAGGTGCTAAAAATTGCATGGTCTGTAGCAATTTTCACCAAAAAATTGTTCTGAAGTGTAAGCATTTGTCCACATCTACCATTTAGCAGTGCAATTGTTTTTTTCCTTTGGTATAAAGTTTTTTCTATACACAAAGTAGAAACTACTGTCTTTGTAATGTCTCCCAGGGCAGGAATCTTGGGAGCCTCACAGCACTGAAGGTCCTGGTACCAGCATGGCCCAGCAGAGCAGCAGCATTGGGAGATTAAAACATTTGCCATATGTGAAAGATTCCCTGAGCACAACTGCTGCACTGCTCAACTGAGCAGGAGTTTTTCCATTGCCCATCCCCCATGACACCCTGTACCATGTCATCTGCTAAAAACTCAAAACCAAAATAAAAAATTATTTCCCTTTTTCCTTCTCTTTTATTAAATAATGCAGACTTAAATTTATCTGTTATAACAAATCATTATTTTATTTAATTTTCAAACTACATCTCCCAGTATTGCTGTCTACTAACCTCTTAGAAAACGAGAAGTAAAGCTTACCAAATTTTTTCTTGTTCCATTCCTCCTCTGGCACACTGGTTTATTACAGCAGGGCTACTCATGGTAAGGCCTGAGTTTTCAGAATTCATTTTTTTTCTACAAAAGAATAACATCAAAAAACAAGAAAAATGCTATTTCAGTAAAGATTGTGGTTACTAATTAAGTAGAAAACTGCAACTTTAAGACAAGACCTTTAAAATCCAAATACAGTATGTTTTACTCAGTTAAGTAAATGTCCTACATCAATGGGATTAATTGGATGAATTCACTGAGAAGGATTTGGCAGTTTTATGGACTTGCTAGTTATGCCAAACCCAACACTGATTGTCTTCTGTTTACTTTTCTGAACACATGCCAAGGGAGTTGATGTCAGCAAGCCTTTATCCAGGGCTGTGCATCATGGCAGTTCTGTTAATGCAGAGCAGCAGCCACAGCCAGCTCTGCTGTGGAATAATCCAGACACACAACATGGGGGAGAAGACTTCAATTTCTAACATGTAAAGATTTACAGAGACTTTTTAGCATATTTTAATAACTTAAGATCATACTTTGCCAATTTGCAGAAAATAACAACTCATTTGTGGTTGAAGTCCCTCTCTAAAACATCACAGACATATTCCAGTGCTGGCAATAGCAATTCCCAAGTTACACAACTTACAAAAGGTCTATATGGTCAAATAAGTTTCCAGTAAATGACTTGCATGGCAAGAACAAATGAAGACTCTACATAATGCAAGTTAATTCCACCATGAAACAGTAATTATTTCTTGGTAACAGGATCCACAATGTTAACCCGAAACTTGTGAGTCCTACAGCTTCCCTCCCCATTCCTGCTTTCTTTTAAAGGAGGAGGGAGAATATTTTTAGCCATCAGTCATCTTATTCAACTTGATTTGACACCTGATTTCAATTATGATCAGCACAAGACCTAATGGATTAACAGAAATCAGGCTCAACTGTATATTAATTAATCCCTACTAGTATACAACCAGAAAATAGGCTGTGCTTGTCAAGATAATAATCCCTTACTTTTTTCAAGAAGGTACAGAGAACCATTAAAAAGCTGGTTTAACCTGTGTGAAACCTGGGTCAAAACCTGACTCGACAGATTTCAGGGACAGCATGAAAAGCTGAGTACAGGGCACGTCTCCCATCACTGGCAGGTAGATAAGGTAGATAACCTACACAAAATAAATGCTCTGAAGAGAATGCCCATCCTGGTTTCAAAATTCTGCCCATGCAGGAGTGGATGAACAGCCCTGGCACAGCCCTGTTTATCAGACAGAAGTCCCAGGACCCGCAACCAAACTTTGGTCCTTACTGATATTAATGTCTTGCTTTTGCCTGCCCCTTGCTGTGAACAGAGCCTGTGGCACTGACCCTGCAGAGCAAACAGAACAGATTTGCAAGAATAGGTCCTTAATCTTGAATTTTTTTAACATCACTCATAATAGAGAGGGATAAAAGTCTATTTCTGGGCAAATTTGTTTCTTGAAATCTTGTTTTAGGGATCCAAAAAACTATTCTGAACAGGAAAACAACAAAAGCCTCACCTCTGTGAGGGCAGGAACAGAGACTCAGCCATCTGACCTCTTTTTGGATCAGTGCCTGACTTCAAATTTACTCCTGATTCTCAAGTGGATCATTTTGGAAGAAACAAAAAGTAAGAAAAAACAAACAGAAACACCACAAAGAAAAAAACCCAGCAAAACCAAACAAACACAAAACAAAAACTCAAACCAAATCAACAGCACAAAAACTCCACCAAACAAATCCACACAAAAAAACTAGTAATTCTAAAACTGGCTCAGCAGCAACACGTGTTGAAAACTAAATTATTACTTGCCTCTCTAGTCTATAATAGCACAGGAAGAGGAGAGTTTGTCTTAAATACATTTTAAAGCAACCTTGCAAGAGTCCATACTTAACATCATCTGCAAAGTTCCCCTTTTTGAGGAAGCAATTTCCTAACCTGGAGAAAGCCCAGATTCTTCAATGATCACACAAGTTATGGCAACGAGACTTTTGCCTCCTCTTACAGTCACCCGTACCAGTAAGATCAAAGGTTCAGGGCAAAGCTGGAAGCAGCCCATTAACTCTCACAGTTGGAAGGTCAAAGATTCAGATTACAAAACCACAAGGTTGCCATTCCAGAAAAAAAGGTACAACTTCCACTGTTCACTTGTGAGCTGGTGCTAGAGCAGCACAACCGTTCAACATATGACTAAAAAAAATATACATATATAAAGTTGTTTTCAGCTCTCTCCTCCCCAACTTTGGAAATATCCAAGCCAACACTCCATACATATCTGTGCACTGAGACTTCCACACTCAAACTAGAGCAAAAGCAGAGGCCAGAAGTGATAAAAGTTACCGTGTTGTTCTTTTCTATGAACAATTGATGATAAAGGTTGACATAGGTCTAACAGAAAATAAATGAAATATGGCATTAACCCCATTTATGTTCTCAGATGTTCTGCAAAACAAAACCACATGAAGTAATGCAGAGAGGAATACATCTTGTCAAACTTCTCAACTCCCCCACGTTCCCAGCCTGATGTCTGAGAACAGCAGTAGCACACTGTGCACCTTGAGTGACTTTTGTCTGTCTCAGCCTCTATCAGCTGTCTCCATCAGCATCTTTGGAATCACCCTCCTTGGTTACTGTCTGTGGAGATGGAGGGCACTGCCGAGGTTTGGAGGGCACTGCCGAGGTTTGGAGGGCACTGCCGAGGTTTGGAGGGCACGCCAGGATTGCCATCCAGCAGCTCTCCCCAGCCACACGCTGGAGGTCGGACAGCAGTGAGTCAGACAAGCTCCAGGGACACACTTTTGTCATGCTATTCCTGTCTACAGGTCTACACAGGTCCTTGTTCACTCTCCACCAGGAGCAACAGGTAATTAAACAGCTGATCCCCACCACACTGACAAGTTTTATGGCCTTGTCAAAACACCGAAAGTTCTTTAGTTTCTAAATGGCAAATGGAAAATTGGTATCTGTCAACACTTTACAAAGCCATGGATACCAAATATTACCACTACTTCTCTTACTTAAAAAGTGATTTCAGTGAAAAATTCTCAGCCTGTAGATTCTCTCCTTACTCATGTGCCACAGAGTTCCCTTAAGACGCTTTCTTGAGAATAAATAATTATTATTTATTTAAATATGTACAAGGGGAACTTACTTTTTCAAGCATTAAGAATATTTTACAGACATATTTCCAGCGAACACAAACTGCTTCAGTAGGTCTAAAATAAAACTGAAATTTTTTTAGTGGAAAGAAAATTTTAAGGCTTATACTCTGTAAAAAATATTGTTCATTTTCAAAGTGAGCCACACAAAATGAAAGCTAAAACTAGCAAATGAAAATTCTGTATATGTTTAAAAAATATATATACACATACAATCAGAACACTACCACTATCCTCAGAAATCAGCCTCCAGTAACAACAACATCTTAGAAAATGAAATGCAATTCAAGAAGAAAAAGAACGATGTTCAGAAAAGAATATGCTGTTCACAGGTGCCTCTTTCTGTATCACCATCCAGCTCTTGTTTGGACTTGAACTTTATAGCATAGGCAAGATTCATGATGAAACTTGAAGGAGGAAAATAAATCTATCATCTTCCCTCTTAACAACTTGAAGCCAGATGCCAAGACAAGTCAATGAATATTAATCTGAGAGACTGCTCAGATGCATTCTGTTCCTCAGCCTCTGCACACTGAACCTTGCCTGTTCCAGATAAGGGACACGTACTTGAATTAGGTGTTGTCCTGGAGATCGTGCTGTGCTGTAACTGCAGGAAGTGGGCAAAAGTTACTGCAGAACAAAAACATAGGAAAACAATGCCAGAGAGTTTATTTATAGCAACTATGTTTAATACTACTGTCTCTGTCTTACTGAGTAAACTTGAAGAAAAGTCCTTGCTGGTTTTGAGGAGACATCTGAAATTCAGAATACTTAGTCTTCTATGACCAAGTATAGGTTGCTTAACATTAGAGTCCTCAGAAGGAAACATGCACCCCAAAATTCTCTTATGTTATCTCTTCTATGCTTCCATTAAAAACAGTAACTCTGTTTATCTGAAGCCTTATCAGTCCATCTGCCTTAGAGTAGATTCTTACACCACATAATGGCAGAGAAAAGCCTAGCAGTGGTAAGCCACTAGCTCAAATACTGACAAGTGTGTTATATTTAAGTATATTTTATTCATTTGTATTTTACTTTGGGAGTTCTGCAATGGCCCTTAAGTGGACAAAAACAAAGCAGGGGGAAAGCCTCTAGTACAGCACAGCACTCAAGCCCCTGAACACCTGCACAGAACACCACTGCAGGATCGTTTGAACAGAGAAACAGAAGAAGGTTCAAGAAAAGTATTGAAGTCCCAACACCCCACAGGCTCAAACCTGTGATTTATATCTAGAAGAATGGGGTAAGTATTAGCCAATCTTGTTAAAACTGATTCCCTACACAAAGCCCATTTTCTCCTCCTCCTCTTTTTTCCCCTCCCCTTGTGTTAAAAAGTGTAGATACACTTTGATCCTCAGGCTAAAAATATTTTTTGCCTTTCCCTCCACACCCTATTTGTATCTCTAGACAAGATATTCACAGTAGCCGTAGTTAAAAAATAACATATAATTCAACACCTGTTCACTACAGTTAAAGCAAAAATAATTAATATCTTCCGATGAAACATGTTCCCACAGTTCCTCACCCTCACTAAAATGCTTTGCATTGTTGAAATAGTATCTTGCTATACTTAGTTGATAAGAGAACTGTGAGGAAAAAAAATCTTTTCTGAACTCTAAGAACCCTCAATGCAGAAACTATTATTCTTTTTAATGAAGAAGAAGGCAATAGCATCACTATGAAATGGGCAATAACGTGCATCTCCTAGAAAGAAAAGGATGTGTTACCCACCATCATTCTCTGAAGCAAATGTCTTTACTCTCACAAAGCCTGAAGAGCTCATTACCAGTCAGTCAGCAGGTGCAGTGTAACATCTCTAAAGAGGCCATCCCCATTTCCTCACTAACTGCCTGAATCTGCCGTTTCAGGTGAACGAACACACTTACCCTTGCACTGCTTTCTGGAAAGTCACGTTTCCACACCCAAACTCAGCAAACACAAGTATCTCCCATCTCGATAGCACTCAGCTCCCAGCCAGCTGCCGCCTTAGGCAAACAGTTTGTTCAAGGGCACATTTAAACTTTAAACCAAACTTCACTACTTAACTGCATAACAACAAATTCGAAAAACAATCTTTTCTTCAAATTGTTTTTCTGAGGCTTTCAGATACGGCACTTGGAAAACATTTTTATGCCTCTACAGCACACTTCAGTGAAACCAGAGTGAAAACTCAAGAGGCTCTTGAAAAATATTTCACAGTAGCAGCAAGTCCTGAGAATTCCACTTTGTATGACCACTTCAATCCAAGTCATCCACCCAGCACACCATAAACTTGGTTTCACACACACCATGGTTATTTCAAGTTTTGACCTCAATGAACACATGTGGCATATCATACCCTCTGGGAGTCTTTAAAAATGCACCTGATGCACTAAGAAATGATGTTTTGGAGGACCTTTTCAAATACCTATTTTTGAGAGTTTTAATCCTGTTCTGAAGGCATCTCATTAAAAATATTTGCCTTCTAAATATTTGCCTCTTCAGAAGTGCAGTTAAATTTTATGTAGGTACTTTACACAAGCATATAGACAAACATATTTGGAGGCAGCAGTTCAGAGAACCACAGATGCTGCAAATTTTGGTGAATCTGTCAGAACTCTTCAAGGTGAACGAGAAGCAGCTTTAAAGTAATAGAATGATCCTGCCTCACAGCAAGTGTTGGGTTTGGCTCCCTCTCCCATAGACACACTTGCTATAGACAGCAAGACAGTCTATCCAGCATATATAAAAGACAATGTTTAGTTTTGAAATAGCAGGAATGTGGTATTTATTCTCAGGGGGAAGTACATTAAAAGGTAAAAAACAATTATTAAATAAATAAATAGATAGAAGTTCATTCCAGGCTGAAGCCAGAACACTGACATGAAACAGTGCTCCATGCTGGAGAAACACAGCCCAATATGAGACAACACTGTCAACAGAACCAGTCCTTCAGTTTACTGACCCTTAGCTCTTTTCCCTTAAAAATACCAAAAGAAATGGAAGGCAACCAACTACATTAGAATCCATCTAACATTACCATCAGTGAAAGCCCCTGGAGAAGTTTCCCAGCATCAAAGAGAGGACAGGGTTACATCTCAGCTTTCAGAACCATTTAAATACATTTACATGGTAAGACAACAACATCAGGGACACCACAGGCAGGTACATGCACATGTTCTACTCCCAAAATACAAACAGAGATTTTCCTAAGCAGGTTATTGCTCAGGAAAGGATAAGGAAGGATTGAGACTGCTGGTTTAGTCTGTCCTGCACACCAGCATATTATATAATACTATCCCATCACTGCCATAAATACAGGAGAGCAAGGACTCATCCACACGCTCCCATCTGCCAAGTTATCAGCAGCTGCCAGTGGTTTCCAGTCAAATTTCAGCAGTGCAGGGCACAGTAGGGAATGTTTGTAAGCTTTGTTGTCACTTTTAGGGATGGTAGTTGATTACCACATCAAAAAAAAAAAAAAAAAATTAATGCTTCAATATCTTGAAACATGCAACCAAACCTCTCATCGGATTAGGACAAAACCTAACACTACGAAACACTTCCAAAGACTTCAACAAAACATTTTAAATAGAAGGTTTAAAATACAGAAGATACACATACAAAATGAAATACACTGTTTAAGCAGAATACAGAGAACAGTGAGTACTATACTCTATTCAATACACAGAGATATCAAGAAGTTTTTTTGCCACTGATGTTGAAATTACATATGTCATCCTGAGACAATCTGTTTCTCTCTGGACTAAAAGATCCAGATGTTCCTATTTCAAGTCTCTGGCTTCAGCACCAGACAGCAAAGAAAACAGCCTATCCCTTGTATCAGCAGGCAGGGAGAGTTCTCCAGCACTGCCCATTTCTCTTCCCTTTACCCCTCTCCAAGTTTTTATTTCTTTTCAGCAAAGCAAGCAAACAAAACACAACAGTATAATAATGCAGCTTCCACTGGAGACTTAATGCTAGCCTTTAGTCAGTTTGACATGCAAAAGGTTATCTGACTTTCATCATAAACCATGATTTCAAACACAAATACAACTACTTTTAAACTAAACATACTGCATTGTGTTTTGCAGTTGACACTATGCAGGAAAACAATGTTGAGAGGTTCTTTCCAAAGAATATGAGTATTTATGTTCCCAATTTAGTGACTCATACAACCAGCAATCTGAGATTCATTTAACTCTATCCTCCTCAAACTTCTGTATTTGAAAGCAAGCACTAAATTTCTATTCAAAAGTTGTAACAATAAAACACAAATATTTTTTTCTATGATTTTTTAAAATCTAGCTTTTATCTAGAGGAAAGCTATTTCCAGAAATATCTTTTTGCTGTTTCTGTAAAGAATATTAAAAGGGCTATGCAAAGCTAAGTGAATTTAAGGAACAATTAACTAAACAAAAAAAGATGCATATTCTGAAACTGGCACTGACATTAAATCTCTTTCACTGTAAAGGCAGACTCAGAAAAAAAAGAAAAATGAGATACAGCATGTATGCCCAGTGTAAAATTAATGCAACAACTGTCCCTTTTCTTCATATTCTTCTCATCCTTTCAGCTTATTCCTGCTTCCCTCACAATAAAGAGGTTTATCCTCAACAAAAATACATTAACAACTAATGAAAACCAAGATAAATACCACCACAGTTGAGACAAATACAACACATTTTTCCTTTTATCAGAATCATCACTGCCAGAAAGTGGCAGCAGGTTCAAATTTTATCTATCTATAGATAGATAAATTTTATCTATCTATAATTTTATTTATCTATTCTCTGCCTAAAATTAAAATGATGATCCTTTCAGCCTACTGTCTTAATAACCATGATTATTTCATTCAGGATTATTCCACAGTTTAATACACTTAAATGAAATTTGTCAAGGTGGCCTTGCATTTATTTTCTTAGTTATTTAATACATTGAAAGGCAGACAAAGAGGTGTATTGTCCTAAAATTGAGTCTTCACAGCTTTTCACCTGCAACTGCTAAGCACAGTCAGAATCCAAATATATATGGGAAAGTTTTTAGAATCCAAGCCTACATGGCAAAATTTACCAGATCACCCCTCCACTCAACAATCTACTCACTTGAGTGAGTTTTTGTCTAGGCTACAATTACTTATCTATGGAGCATCAACAAATGTTAATTTTGACAGCACCTGCTTCTGTAGGCAAAGAATTTTAGGGTTCATCCTCACCTAAGAGCCTCACTGTGCACAGGGGGATACCAGGCCTGGGATACCCTCACCACTGCACATGTCCATACAAACGTGCTGCTGCTGCAATTCCTGCAAGCCTTGAACCTCTCCCAGTGAAAGGCCATACACAAGCAAGAAGGAGTCAGTCACCCCCAAAATACACCCTGTCCAAATAGCTGGTTGTTGTCTTCAGCAAATAGGCAATAGTCCAGACAAAACCTTCTGAAGGAACACTACATGGGCACCCTGTTGTATTTAAAATAACACCAGTAGGACTCCTGGCACAGTACACACAGTGTAACGGGCATGCTGTTCTTCTAGTTATAATCCCGAACATTTATTTAGGAGAAATAGTGAAGTGTTTAAAATAAACTAACAAAAACGGCACTTCTCTTTAACAACTGAAATGTCTGAGAGATTATACCAGTAAAGCAGCTGTTCTTGTTCTACAGAAACCACACAAGTCCAGATAATTCTTGCCAACTTTCCAAGTTTATGCAAGCTTCAGTGGTGTAAAAGCCAATAAACTTCTTTGAATGCAAGTTGTACCACACATTGATTACACCTGCAGAGCTACGAGGGCAACTAGAGGACTGTGACAGTAATTAACTCTACAGAAAGGGAAAAAGTAAAAACATTATGGTACATTTCTGATTGCATATATAATGATTTAACATAAAAGGCCAAAACCCCTTTTTTATTGCCAAGAACATAAAGCTACTGCTTCTTGTCCAGTTTAAACAATTTTTGGAGGGAATTGCTGGATTTTACTCCCGGCCATACCTTCAAGTACTGCCCTCAGCAGTGGTCTGGGTAAGACCTGCTACTGCAGATGACCTCCCTGCAGCCGGAGCAGCAGCCTCCCCTCAGCCCACTCCTCAGCACGCGGTTAGGAAGCAAATCAATGTACACACGGCCTTGTGTTTAGGCATTAACAGCCTGATCCTTCCGCCAGGAGCCCTTTCAGCTGATCCCAGGCTGTGCCGAGCACCTGCGAGTTAATCATTGCCCACATTTGGGTACTTGACAGCACATCCCTGCACGTTCTACCCCGGCCGGCACCACAGGGGAGAACAGCCTGTGTATGTTTGCACATCCTCTGCGTTACATTTGGGGTGGAGACCACACGCTAAATAACCATGTATTACATATTACATTACCATTTATTTCAGAATAGTTACTTTATAGCTGTTATAGTCAAAAGCAAAGCAGGATGTGCGTGCTAATCACACATAACTGGAGCGTATTTACCAAGTCCTTTATTTTCCAATTTTTTTAGCTACTACACTACAGTAGCCCTACACACTCCTAAAGACTTGTGCAAGACCTCAGCCATTTGTTAATTCCAGATTTCATATGGCCCGAACAACTGGAATCCACAACACAGCCCCAAGCTGATAGGCACGCTTTGGTAACAAAGCAAAGACACCGACATAGAGGCTGGATGAGTTACACAAAATAGTCTTCCACAGTCATTTGCCGGTTCCACTGCATATTACACAGGAAGAAAATGGCAACAAATTATTTCTCCAAATACACTTCTCACTGATAAGGTGTCCGCAAAAAAATACAGCACATAGAGAAAGCACTCCAAAAGAATTCTAAACGCATTCACTACAGCATTTGTAGCAGCAGGCAGATGCTTCCACAAAAAAAAAAAAACAAAACAAAAAAAAACCCAGAAAAATCCTTTCATCAAAGGAGATTGTTCAAAAACCTATACCACTGAAAACATACAAATAAAACTCCAGGATAAACGAAATTTAAGAGGTCAGGTTAATTTTCTCTAACACCTAAAGCAAAAGATTTAAGATGGGAAAAAATAAACACTCAGGAGCTTTTTAACACAGGAAAAAGCTCCTGAGTCAATAGGAAGGTATTACACATAAACTCCCGAGCAGAACCAGGTATCACCCACTTCAATTCATGAGCAGCAAAACAAAACAGTTTTGTTTAAGGCCATGTGGTCTCACTGGCCACTTGCTGGAAGCAAGTCCACATAATACACCTCCAAATCATGTGCACATACGACTCCCACAGCTTGGAATCACGCCAGAACAACTGTCTACACAAAAGCAGTCCTGAGAAGAAGTGAGCCATTCAAATCAGAGCGAGGTCTGCGAGAATGTGCAGGGAGCGATACTGAATGTCACAGTGTCTCGGCGGGTCACGAGGCCTCGTCACACTGCTAACCCATACACACCGCTCCGACGGAAAGTGAATGGGACCTCTGTTCAGAGCAATAGGACATCTTGTTTACTGAAACTGGCTAACAAATATTTACTGAGAACAGGTATCATGTCATACATATGAAAAATTTAAACAGAAGGACTAAATCCACTAAAAATGACAAGCCAGAGATATCCCCGTGCATTCCCTTACTTCACCTGCACCAGGGCAGGTCTGTTTCACACACTCTGCTACCTGCATTCTGCAAGCACTATTATTCTGGAATAAATACTCAGGTCCATTTGTTTCCAAATCCCATGGCTTCTCCTATTCTGAACTCGGATTCTGTACAGATACAACATCCATCTCATAACTTGTTGCACCCAGCAGACCTCTGTACATGCTACAGAACTATGCAACCAAAGTAATTCTATAGCAAGTGTTTGAGGATGAGGGAATTTCCTCTGCCCTTTAACTGTGAAAATGTACTAAAGGATAACATTTAACTAGAAATTGCGTTAATGAATGTAGGTATACATGGAAAGGTATACAAGAACGTTTATACAGTCGTAAGATTTAAGAACTATATAAAACATAAATTAAAAAATAAAATCACGGGAAAAACTGACCAAAGTTGAATTTCTTGCAGGGACGTAAACGGTTCCGTAGTAAATCACAGCTCCTGGCCGCTGCCGAGCACAGCACGGGGATGAGCAGTAGCGCACTGAGCCCGCAGCCGGCACGAACCGCGCCGCGCCCCCACCTGCGACCCGCAGAGCCCGGGCTGCGGCTCCGCGCCCCGCCCAGCGCTGCCTCCCATCACCGCGGGCTGCGGAGCCTCGCTCCACAAGTGTAACTCATTACGCGCCCTGTTTGGTTTTTTCCACTTTCCTTTCGGCCCCAGCCTCCCCCACCTCCTCCGCCGAGGCGGGGGCCGTGCGGACGGAGGGAAGGGCCGAGAGGCGGCCCCGGGCCCGCCAAGGCAAACGGCAGCGGGGGCACAGCCGGGCCGTGACAAGCACCGCGGGGCTCAGAGGAGGCGGCCGGCTCCGGGCACCGCGGCCCCTCCCTCGAAACCGACGCTCGTGTAAGACTTGCCACTAAACAAATGCTGAAAGTTCTTCAAAAGCATAAACTAATAAAGGCAGCCGAGAGGGAGCGGGTCGAGCGCCCGCCGGCCCCGGTGCCGCCCCCTCAGGGCCCCTCACGGGGCACGAGCGGAGCCCGCTCCGAGCCGGGCAGCGCGGAGCCGCGGCCTCCCCTGCGCGGGGCAGCGCCGAGCGAGGAGCTGGAGCAGGACCGGCCTCGTTCCACCCAGCAGGAGCTGGCGGGAGTCCCCTCCCGACCCGCCGTGGCACCGCCGCCACGGCTCCGTGCCGAGTCCCGTAAGGCGCGGCGGGGGGCCCCCGGC
>VZRO01007562.1:1484907-1533891 GCA_013397915.1 Daphoenositta chrysoptera
CCTGCCCGGCCCCGCCGGAGCCCAGCCCCACAACAGCCCTCACCTTGCCCCGTCCTGCTCCTGCTCCTGCTCCGCTCCGGGCATGCGGCTGCCGGAGCTGCCGCCCCGGGCCGGCGGCAGCGAGAACGGGCTGCGGAGGGCGAGCGGGGGCAGCGGGGGCAGCGGGCGGGACGCGGTGGTCCCGGCGCTCCGGGCGGCTGTCAGGGCAGGCGGAGGGAGGGGACGCCTCTCTGTGTGCCTGTGTGTGTTCGCCTCACCCCGCCGCCCGCCCCTCGCCGCCGGCCCCGCCCGGCTCTCTGCCCTTCCCGCCCGGCTCCTTTCCCGGCTCCCGTCTGCTCCTCGCTCGTGCGTTCTGTCCTTCCCTTCCGCTCCCTCCTGCACTGCTCGTCCCGGCGAGGGGCGGCCGCTCGGGCCCTCAGCAGCTGCCGCCGCAGCCCCGAACGCCCCTGCCTCCGCCGGGCTGCGCTGCCCCGGCCTCCCCCCATCCCTCTGNTGCCCGGCCCCGCCGGAGCCCAGCCCCACACCAGCCCTCACCTTGCGCCGTCCTGCTCCTGCTCCTGCTCCGCTCCGGGCATGCGGCTGCCGGAGCTGCCGCCCCGGGCCGGCGGCAGCGAGAACGGGCTGCGGAGGGCGAGCGGGGGCAGCGGGCGGCAGCGGGCGGGACGCGGTGGTCCCGGCGCTCCGGGCGGCTGTCAGGGCAGGCGGAGGGAGGGGACGCCTCTCTGTGTGCCTGTGTGTGTTCGCCTCACCCCGCCGCCCGCCCCTCGCCGCCGGCCCCGCCCGGCTCTCTGCCCTTCCCGCCCGGCTCCTTTCCCGGCTCCCATCTGCTCCTCGCTTGTGCGTTCTGTCCTTCCCTTCCGCTCCGGCTCCCTCCTGCACTGCTCGTCCCGGCGAGGGGCGGCCGCTCGGGCCCTCAGCAGCTGCCGCCGCAGCCCCGAACGCCCCTGGCTCCGCCGGGCTGCGCTGCCCCGGCCTCCCCCCATCCCTCTGCTCCTCCCGGGGAAGGTGAAGGAAGCCAAGCCGGGGCTGGGAACAGCTGAGGAGACAGACCGACCAAGGAAAGGCAAAGGACATCATGCCACGCTAAGAATCTCCAGCGAGATTAACAGCAAGCGACCAGGAGTAGGTCCCATTAGGTTAAAAACTTGGGCAAAATAGTGACAAATAATGTACGGATGCTAACAGGCATGTGTATTTTGGACAAAAGTAGTAGTAGTATGGAAATATACTCAGAAGTCTTACTGACCTGGAAAAATATAGAGATGTGAAGCTGGAGGCATGTAGATGATGAGCACTTTAGATAAGGGACTCTCTCTAGTATCTGTTTGTACTGTGCCTGGTAAAGAGCATCTTATTTTCTGTGACCGAAGTCAGTATAATATTAATAAATACTAACAACTACATCACTTAAATACAAATTCAAATAAAATGTAGCTGGTAGGTCTCTCACAGGAGTAGCATTGCCAACATAAAGCAGCCAATGGAAAAACAATAATCAAGAAACTCACCACATTTTGTAGCCCAGACACCAGAAACACTTTACAGTAGAATAACTAATAATTAACTATGGTTTGGCCTTACTTTCTAAAGCGATATCTTGCAAGGAGAGTTCATCTCAGTCGTTTCTAATTGCTGAGGATAGGAATGTGGTATGGAAGAGACATGGACATCAGACCTTGCTTTAAGTTAAGGTTTCTAATTCCATGTCATTTCTTCAGGTTGGAATACTAAAGTAATCTCTAAACTCCACGCTGTATGAAAACATTCTGGAATTCAAATCATATTTAAAGAAACTGGTTCTTAAGGTGAATTATTTTTAAACTAGGGACAATTCAACTGGATAATAGCCATCAAGATACCGTAGTAGTTTTACATAGTAGCTTACAGCTGGGGTTTTTTTCTGCTCTTAAAGTAGCAATTCACATAAATTATACAGGTGTGTGGAGACCTGGCACTTCTCTTGCCCTGTGGCAAAGTCAGGGATTTATATTTTAAGCAACACCAGGTTATGGGCAAAACCTGGGCTCCCAGCAGCACTGGTATAATTAGGAAAATGGAGAAATCTGTGAGGTTGCTCAAGTCTGATAATTTCTGATGGGTTCCTGAAAACACAGCCCTTGTCATAGCTGTGGCCAAGAAAAGTGGAAAACAGACATCCCACCCCTTCTTTGGCAGTGCCTGTTAAAAACGCAGAGATGCACAGGCTGTAAGTGCATGTCCACTTTTCATCCAGGGCTTACCATGTCTGTCACAGAAAGTGACAGTTCCAGACCCCTGTTTTAAAGCTTAATTTGGCATTCATTATCAGGAAATGGGAGGAGATGCTCTGTTTGGAGACTTTTAACTTTAGAATATTTTATGTGTCCACAAAATTTCCACTTACTTATGCACACAGGGAATGAACAATTACTTGATGTAACATTTATAAGTATATAACAAAGTGGAAGCTGCTCGAACACATCAACTAAAAGCATTGTCCAGGGAGACTGAGCACTTTTTAGTAATTACTAATTTGTATTTCCTGGGTTTAAAGATTGTAAACTATATAATGTAATTTGTAATTGTTGTTTGTTCAGCATTTTAAAATCATAACAAGCATGGAATTTTCTTTAGTATGCAAAATCTAAAATTCAACTGTTAAGTGTATTATTACTTCAGTCCAAAACATTATCTTAAAAACACTGTGATATCTGACTGTTATACTTTAAAAAAATAATGTTTAGCAAGCGAATTCAAGGGTAAAAACGTGAATAATCAAATAAATGTACTGGTATTTGTTAGCTTTGGAGGCAGTCTAAGCAAAGAGGGTGAAGTTCAGAACACGAATCCTGCCTTGTTTTCCTGATTCACTGTCACTGGTATTCCCACTCCACCCTCAGTAGCTGAGCATTGTCCAACTGTTCAGCAAAGAGATGGTGACTTCCTTCCTAACACCTAAACACACCTTGGCATTTTTGCAAAAGCTACAGTAAAGAGCAGACAGTTTCCTTTCTGTCGATGACTCACAGCTTTTACGGGTACATCCCCTCTATTAGACATTGCTAAAGACAAGTAGGTCTAATTCTATTCTCACTTTTAATTATTTTGAAATAAGTATGATGTAACTGACAGCAATGAAATCACTCCAGATTTTCATCAAAATTATAAAGGAGTCATTCTTGCAAACCAGGTTCTCATCAAGCAATGCACTTCCAGAGGAATAGAACCAAGGAGTGCTACAGGGCTGAAACAGGCCCCTGCAGAGTCTGCCCCGAGGTACCTCACACTTCAGAGGTCTCTGTGGGGTGTTGTAAAGGAAATAAAACATTGCTTAACGTCTGCCCCAAATCTACCTCTTCCTTCTCCTGCAGTTCTTGCTGTGCCCCTCTCTGTTTCCCACATGCTCCATCAGTAGAGGATTTGCTGCAGTGGTGCCACAGAACTCGGGGACATGACCCAGTGCCCTGTGGTTCCATCACATAAGTTATTTCAAAACACCAAAGCTGCACAATAATCTCTAACCAAAGACACTGACTGGTCACAGACTGCTCGAGGAATCACCATTATGGCTCAAGAAAAGACATGAAACCGTGTTCTGCCTTCAGCTGACAGCAGCCCACCTCTGTTCCCAAGTGGATCTATCCTATACCTTACCTAGCTCCTACCCAGTTCTCATGTAACGTGAGGACAGTAACACTTGCTCATGGCCTGTATATGACCAGCTGTACACTTATGAAGAAAAAAATCTATGTCCCACTCCCATCATTAGTATCTGATTTCATAACCAGACCCATTGGGATTGGTTGAATCACCTGAGAAATAAAGCATTACTAAAAAGGGTGTGACCACTGTCTTCTGGAAAGGCCTAAAGAATGTTGCCAAAACCCACATCTATATCACCATTTAAGTTCTACAACTTGCACTGTAAATTATTTTTACCAGACAGTAGCTGGCTGCCCTGAAAATACTCCTGGCACTGGTTTCCTCAATGTAAAATACTTTTGGGAATTCTTTTTCTTTGAAACACAGTTTAATTTAGTAATTAAGTAAAAAACAAATAAGCCCATTCTCCAAGTGTTTAATTTTCCCTTTTACATGCAAGACATCCAATTTGACAAGTTTAATCCTCTGTAATTGGGATAGGAATCAATTTTTTTTAACCACGAAGAAGGTGACTTCTGTTTTTAGGTTTGATCTGTATTTTTACTGTACTGTCAAAGGTAATGAAGAACTCCTGGCTTGCAGTTATTGGAAGTAGTCAATACTCCAATAAAAGACAGCCTCTAAAGGTTAATTTAGTTTAAAATGGAAAAGACACTGTATCAGTTTCCCAAACCCTTGGTATAATCTAGGGTTCTACGGCTATTAATAAACGTAGTATTAAAGAAATGTAAGATGTAAAATGTGTTCCTAGGAAAATGTATTATGATTATCAACAGCGAAATATTTTAGGTTGATTAAAATCTCATCACAAACCTGACTGGCTTTTAACAAAAATTCAGAGCAAGTTTTGTGAACAATTTGATGTTGATTTACAGTAAAGGGTTAATACAGAATTTGCACAGGGAGCAGATGTGCTAGAGACTTTAGAATTACATGAAACCACAGATACACACTTCCCCTTTGGAGAAAAAATGCCAAATTGATGGACTGCCATGAAATAAACTTACCTGACTCATATGATCAACAAGACAGCCTCTCTTCAAGCAGATCTTTTTGCACACCAGTAGCAACTAAATAGTTAGAATTCCAACTAAATCAGCAGCCCAACAGGACAGCATTCCATCCACTCACTCACGCTAGTTTAATCTCCCATAAATTGTCAAGGCCTGTGAGCCTACCAGGAGAGTCTGAAAAACAGTCTGATTTTTGTAAATCAGCCTTTACTGTTACAGCTTTAAGTCTTTTTATTACCTGATGAAGAAAATTCTCCAGATGTTGATTTCTTCTTGCATTGATTTTTACTATTGTAACTATTAAGTCTATTATATTATAAATTATTATATCTAACATTATATATAACTAGATTCCCTTCATTTACCTGAACAACATAAGGAATCAGAGTGGTTTCAAGGCTTACTCCTAAAATTACAGTTTGCAAGGTCCACTGACTGGAACAGTGCTTTGAAATCAGTGGGATAAAAAGAAACCACATATAAATCTAAAGTATTTATCACATCCTCTTTGACAAAATGCATCCAGTCCAGGTTATTACAGTTTTGTGGATGTGGATAGGTTTCACTTGGCATGCAGAACAATCACGTACTGCTAGGAGACCTTCAGGGAGGATATAGGAAAAATAATTACATAAAATCACATTAACGCCATTTTATTGAAAAATAAAATCAGACCCAGTCTGTCCAATACGGAAGTTTTAGAAGTTAAAGTTTCTTAGAGTTGCTTGACTGTAATAAAGACCCATCAAAACAGCTGCTTCCCTCCCAGCTGTAGGGCATGAGCAGCAGTTAGCAGGTCTGGCTGCTTGTGTGTTGGGTGGAACTGCACCCAGAGGGTGCAGGATAAAACCACTGCAATTTCAAGCCATTTCTTTTTAATAGTAGAAGAAAAGCCCAATGAATGAAATGGAACAAAAATACTTTATTTTGGTATTTAACTTCTAAATTATAGTATGATAAAAAATTATTTCTGCAAATGTCAGGTGCATTCTATTTTCAACAGTTGATGTGTCCATGGACACGTACAAATTATGGCAAAAACTATACTCATCATTCAAAATGTTCAACATGCTGTCACATCTTGAGCCTTCAGCTTTCCACTGCTTTTTCCAACCTCCCAGAAAATACACTACAAAACATCCAATGTCCACACACTTGAGTGTAGCAGAAATTAAAGGGATCCTTTTGCCATTAACATGATGTTTAGAATTTCCTAATGCTTGAAAACAGTAGTAAGCTAACCTCTAATATGTGTTAACATATGTTTAAGAAAGTTTTTTCACAAGGATTTTTGATGCTATTCTCATTAGAGAAAAAAATTAAGAATTCTTGCCAATTCAGTACTATGTCCTTCCAGCATCTCAATATACACAGTATCTTTCTAATAGTTTTAAGAACTGTGGCTTTGTAAAAAAACTATACTAAGTTAGATTAAGTATTACTTCTCTTACTTTTGTATACTTTAAGTGTGGGCTGTCCTAATCTATATTTTCACTTAATTATATTGTCTTTCTTCTGAGTACATACAATATGCTGCTTCCACCTTAAGAAAGAATAAAGGAATTTTTCTTCCCTCGCACCCCTAGATTTGACTGTCATCTGCATAGACTTTTCATAATTAACAAATAAGTTTTGCAAGATTGTACAGCAAATTTTGAACAAATTAAAAAAAAACCATTAATGACAAGCAATTCTTTGTGCAACTGCCTTCATTCCTTTTCAACACTCAGCTTTCTTAGAGCTCAAAATGAAAACTTAATTTCATTTCATAATACCGATTCTGCCACTGAATTTAATGGAACAAGGAAATCTTCCCAATCTTAAGCCCAGCATTAAATGACATTAAGTGAGCTGGGACTTCCCATGGATGAAAGCAGCATTACCTTCACCAGCTCACTGCTCAGAAACTGCCTCCTCCTCCTCCTTCTCACGTTGTGCAGCTTTGGCATTTCTATGCACAGCAGATCTTCAGCACACAAACTGTGTCACCTTTCTGCCTTGTCTTATTCAACCCAAACCCTTTCTCCAGTAAAATAACAAGAATTGCACCAAATCAAGATCCTTCATAGCTGGATTTAGTGGAGGAGCATTTACCTCGAAATGATTCTGCCTAGTGTGACCTTCAAGTAATGGAAAACATGGAGAATTTTGCCTGCAATAAGGCCCAAGGCACAGCCTTAAAAAACTCATTAAAGGCACAGATGATTCACTATGTGGGTAAAATTACCTAAACTTACATAGATATTGCAAGTTTTGAAGTTTTCCAGGTAGTGTTCTTTGAAATTCAGAAAGCAGAGAGAATAAGGAACATTACATTAATGGACAAGGCCCTCCAGATCCAACACATGCATCCAAATGGTCACAGAATTCCATATTACAATTGCAAAGCATGTCAGAGTTCTGCCATCAATGGTTATACACAAATAATTGTTACAGGACTTTCTTACTCCATCTGTGATAACAATCTCACGTCTTTTGTTTGGTAATTCAAGTGATTAAATATAAACTGATGCAAAGAAACCCAAAACAAAACCAGCCCAAGAAAACAACCCGTGAGCTTTACAGCTACTCAGTTAGCCAAAATCATCACTTAATAGTTCTATCTCATGCTATTAAAATGGATAATAAAATGTAACAGTTAGCAATGTCTAATTCTCATCTATTAAAATGGAGAGAATGCTTGAGGTATTTGAGTTCTCCCTTACTTCTCCCTTAAGTAATCTTCTGCTAGTGGAATGTGAATAAAGGTTAAATGAGACAGAATTTGACTCCATGAGCAGAATAAGCAAAGGCACATTGGCAAGGTATCCTTTAGTATTTGCTGTTCCCATGCTTACTGTAACAGTGCCTGGAATTCCAGTTACACAGATGGGTTTACCTTTGGCAAAGTTGCTCCTTGGAAACAGGAGGGGCATTTTGAATGAGGATTTACCCACCTGGTCACTGCAGGAAACAGGACATGTGTGCTCTGTGTCAGCAGGTAAACATGGCCAGCTACAGTTTTTGCATTTTTCCTTAATATAACACCAGTGACAGTACAAGATCTCAATCACTAAGTGATGGTAAGTAGTGAAAACTGCAGAGTAACTCACTGGCTTCTGTTCACTGCTTGGCTCAAGACAAGGTATTCCTGCCTGTTAACTGCTTGGTTTACCCCAGGTGATTTTGTAGCACCATGTCCTCAAAGGACAATATGAGCCTGCCATAAAGCATATTCATCTCATGGCTGAACAAACCCAGAGTATCTTCAATACAAAATATGGTCTTCCTTCCCCCATCTCTTTATTCTTTATATTAGCCCTTTAGGAAGAAAATAGGAAACTTTGTTTCCATGGCATCACTCAGCATATGGAGGACCTGTATTTTTGTCTGTTATAAAAAATGATCCTTCAGCCTCAGTATGGTGCTGTTGTGAGTCACCACAGCCAGACTGCGGAGGAGAGACGGGAGGTTAATGCAGAGAGGGAGACATGCACTGAAATTAAATACTGAGACACATTAACATCTGGGAAAAACAGACTGAGGAAAAAAGCTTAAACATTTCTAAAAGAAAATTATTTCCTCTGATGGAGAATTTCTTGATCTTACCTTTGGCATTTTATCTTGCTTCTCAAAAAAATCCTGTTCTCGTTCACTACAACACTTCTGACATCAAGTACATCAGCACTTAAAACTAGAGGCTGGACTACAAAATTTACTAAGGCTTAATATTCCAAGCTATTTTATGTCCAGTTGCAAAGTTATTCCTAGCAAAAACCAGTAAATTTTGATTATGGCATCCATAAACAGTGTAATATCATGACATTTAAATTATAACAGGAATAATTTTAAATGTATTCTCTTCTATTTTTCCATGCTACATTTTTCAAATCCTGAAAGAGTTTTTTTATAAAAGACGAACAGATTCAAGTTTACTGGCCACAAAAAATGGAATAACAGATCTTCCTCAGGGGCTGTTTGTTCCTTCAAGTAGATTTAGTGCTGAGACAGTGTGGTAGTTAGAGCAGAAACAGAGGCTGTTGATAAAGTGGCAATGCATAACAACGTTGTGATGTATTATAAAGGAGCAATTGCCTGCAGTTCATCAGTGTGGATATGGCAATGAAGTTCTGCTTTACATATTCCAGGCACTAAGAACTTTGTAGCAGTCATTACAGGAGGTTCTTCTTCCCCTATAAAAGGGAAAAAAAAAAAGTGAAGTTCATTAATTGAAACAGTGATTTTGTATTCGGTCAACATTTCAGAAACAATGCAAAGAAAACTTATGAAAAACCTCTGCACCATCTTGGCACACACTCCTGAGGCTGAACTACCATGCTCAGTAAAACCTTATCTAAAGATACAAAACTAACTTTCTTCCCAGGCAGGACTTCTTAGGGAAGACCTTATTAGTGAATGGACCTAGTGCAGGTCTGGTTGTTGGTACTTCCTCAAAAGTAAACTGGTTTGAACTTCCACTGAGGATGCCAAATATGATGATCTCTTTGAGAATCATTTCTTTGCAGATCAATAGTCTGCACAGGAACTGCACTGAAATATAGAAAGGATTATAAATTATATGATTTAGGATTTTAATTCAAAAGATTGTATCAAACTGTCCTTTACGGAAAAAAGGAAAGATCTACTTTGAGATGCTAAATGTCAGAGCTATTCATATCTGTTCTGACCAAATAACGGGTAAAAAATAAGTAAAAAACCAAAATGTAGTGTGAATTCAGAGTAATAATTTGGACATGTCCATCTCTCAGAACAAGAATAAAAGTTTTAAAATTCTATTTAATCCTCTCATTACCAGGCATATAAGTATTAGGGCTATAAATGTTTTGTATGTCTGGGACCCTAAAGAAATTTAATGGGTTGCACTCTAAAAGGCAGATGATGCTCAGTTCCAGATCCTGCCTCCTTTGTACCCTGTACCTCATTAGGACTGTGGTTTGGGTGAGGGAGGTTTGGGGGAGAGTCAGTCAGGGTCCTGCTTTTGGATGAGGACAGTAAATGGGAAAATGGCAGAAATTATTGTGGTTTCTTAAGACATTGGAACATCCATGTTAAATCCAACTCTACCAGCAAGAGCTGTAATGTTTAACATCTCCAGCTGAAGCATGTTAACAGGGGGCTATGTGACTTGAGAATTAATTACTGGAAAGACTGGCTCTTTCTTCCTGTGCCTCCTTGCAGCTGGGATACCCAGCTGACAGCTCAGTAATTGAATCAGGAGGGGGACACTGGGAAAGCATTCTTACAGGGAGGCCATACATTTTAAACGAGCATCCTACTTTCACTAGAACCCTTACAGAGATCATCTGTAATTTCTCCCACAAATGTGAGAAAAGGCTAAATTAGAAGATGATAGGAAACTAAAAAACACATTTTTAATTTTGAAAACACAGTAATTGTAGCTTAATTAATTTATTAAATCGGTAAATCTGTATTTTTTTCCAGCTGAAGTTTTTTTCAGATTTTAACTATGTAGTCCTATGTACTATCTACCTGATAAATATAGGTGCTATATCTGTGAATCAGCATTTGTATTCTCTACCTCCAAGATAATTCTGGCATCAGACATTAGTTAATGAATTATCTTAATAATATTAAAAAACTAATTTAGCCAAGAGCAAAGTCTAGTTAACTCACTGTCAACACTCATTCCAGAAAGCAGAACAGCATACTACCATCAAAATGCAATATTCACCTGTTGTAGCTGCTTATGGAAAATCTCAGCTAAGAGCAGTTTTATCATATCAATACAATTGCTGCAACATTCCACACTGATGCAGTTGTGATGCCACTTCAATATCCTGTAACTAGTAAGGTCAGACCAGTTTTTTTTATATAGCCTGAGGCAAAATTTACACCTTTTAACTGGAGGCATCTAAGCTGGGTATCTATTCCGGAGAGTGTCTTCCAAGCATTTAAATTCCTCCACTGAAATCCATTTGTTCATTCCCCAGCTCCCTATGTGGTGAGAGCCTGATGTCATTCAAACTTGAGTTAACCCCAGTATAGATGATATCCCTAAAGGATCCAGTATGTGCTGGAGCAAAATAGGATGTCAGGCTTGGATTTATGGCTGGCTGTGAGAATGCTTCACCATATCACCCTCTTGATTACACCACACAGCTGTCAGCTGAAATCCCAGCTGCCAAGGAGTCCCTGGAAGGAAGAAAGGAGCCATCTCTCCAAGAATAGGTCAATTATTGAGTAGTGACCTATTAATAGAATTTTAATCTAGCTAAGATTTCCTCCACACACTGTAAGTATAGAAAAAAGATTCATTTTTCCAAAGTTCCTGTACCTGTTTTACCATATTTATACAATGCTTACCTTTCTCTGCAGCCTTCTATATGGCTCCTTACATATTACCTTACCTATCTGGAGATGGCAGAAATATGCACAGTAACTGAATATAAGTTTTGAAGCCCTGCTGTATCTTACCTAAACCTGATGATGAAGAAACACTTCCTGTAATGGAAGATGTTTCCATTTGGTCTGTCAATAGTCCTTCCATTAAAGGTAAAGATAATTCAGATGAAGGAACAGATGAATCATAGATTCCAGAATCTCGAGGCATGTCTTTCAGATTTGAAGCTTTAACAACATGTAACAACGGCTGAAGGACAGAGCTGCCACCACCTTGAATGTCCTGAGTTTCTAGATCTTCTCCAAGGTTTAAGTGCTGAATTATACAGTGAGAGTCTGAATTCCCCACTGAAATATTAATATCTGTTTTCAGGTAAAAATCACCATCCATCACCTGTTTATTCACCAAGTCATTTAAAACCAAGCCTGAATCAAATTTTTCCATGACAGGCTCCGAGTAGTGTAAAGACGGTGGAGGGAAGGGAATAAATTGTTTCTCAAACCAATCTGGTTCCTGATCAATGAACTGATGCATATTGCAAATAGCAACATAAAGGGACCTCCCAGATTTGCTCCTGAAATAATTCCTTTTACTAATGTTAACAGGAAACACATCTGAATCCTGCACACTAAGATCTCTGGAGTGTAAGTGTGAATAGAGCTGGGGGAGATTGTCCATGAGTTTGTATTTTGTGCTTAGATCCAGAATAGCAGGGATGTCTCCCTCACAGGAGTAATCAAAGTAGACTGCAATGAACTTGCAGAGGTCAGCTGAATTCTGCTTGGCCTGACGAAGCTTCTCTGCAACAGTCAACACAGCAAAGAGAAAGAGTTCTCCTTTTCCTGCATCTTTGGTGACTCCTCTGTGCTTCCAGTTCTTTTTTTCAACAAAGTATTTCATTCCTTTGGAACACACAATGATGATAAACTGGGACTCATTTATTTTTTTAATAAGCCACTCCTTCTGATCTTCTTTACAGTTTTTCAGATCTTCCCACAAATCTAAAGCCACCTGGAAAAGAAAAAAAATTCTGGTTGATATTAACTTTCATGTATGTAAACCCAAGTAGTTCCTGAAAAAAAAAGCACTATGGATTTGATACATAGCAGTACTTCTTGGGGAATAAAAGAACATAGAAAATGTGGCTGCATCAAGTAAATTACAATTTACTTATGGAATTAAATTTGATATCATCAACCCACAATAAACAATTGTGCTTGCCTCAAACAATTTACCACTGTATGTCTGGGTCCATAATGTGCTGAATGTAACGGAAGTAACAGAATCATGGAATTGTTTAGATTGAAAAAGAAGATCAAGTCCAACCATTCACCCAGCACTGCCAAGTCTACCACTAAACCGTGCCCCTAAGTGCCATACTCACTTATCATCCTTGCATACTAACGAAGTGTGATGGCAAGAATTTTCATATCTAGATAGAAACCTAATCAGTGCCTATAATATCAAGTCCTTCCAGTTAGGATGCAAAACAGCAGCAGTTTTATCTTGATGAGAAAGCTCTGAAAATGTTACCCTAAGAGTTATTTTATTTTGTACTTTGTCAAGCTCTCTGACCATTCTACATGATCTGAAATGCTGGTGTACATCAAGATGAGGGACACAATGCTTTATCTCACAAGAGGAATGAGTAGTAGGATAAGAGAAAAAAATAGATGCAAAAAACTTGCATAATAGACACACACCAAAACCAGGTATAAAATCTTTGAAGCATTTTTCCAGAGAAAAAAATTTTTCCTCTGGTGTATCACCCATAGCAGAGTGGAAAATGTTGTCCCATCAGAAGACAGAGCAGGTGGATGCCCAGAACACAAGGACTCCTGAAAACTGCTACCACACAGCTGGCTACAGGAAAAAAGTGATCCTGCCTGAAGTGCTCAGTCAGCTGGGCTGGATGATCACTGCCAGTTCCTTCCAAACAGACACCTCTGCTCTATGCATGGGGAAGAGGAATCATTTCACTGCTGCTTGGGAGGTGCAGGTAGTTTTGTGTCTGGTTTTGTTGCTGTTCTTCAAAATCCTGCGTGACCTGCTATCTGTGAGAAAGGATTTTTATTATGGACAAGCTATTATTTTAAATGGCTATTAAATGCCACTAGTTTTATCCTTTATGAGAAAACATTCCAATTCCATACCAAACATACTTGTGCAACTCTTCTGTTATGCACTGAGCATCATTTTTGGTATTAAACTCCACAGTTTTATTCACAAAATGTATTATTTCTGTACATAGATGCTATCAGTATTTTGTTACATAAATTTTAAATGATGCCCCAGACCATATATTCCACAGTACTTAGAGCAGTAAGAGCTCACCTCAACACTATTCCAAAGAGGAACAGTGCAGCAGGGCTGGAGTACACCTCTAAAAGGGGTTTCAAGTAAATTACTTATGAAACACTTTATCCTGCACTGTTTTAAACAGATGAAAAAGTTGTGACCATCCCCACCAAACACGAGAGGCCTCGGTTGTGTTTCTGTGTTTGGGCACCAGAGAGCAGAGTTGCTGTAATGAAACCCAGCTCCAGCTCATCCCCTTCACATCCCGGGGGTGGGAGGGAAAACGCAGCACAAAGAGACCAACGATTATCCTGCCTTTTTCCAGCTGGAAAGTAAAAAACTGGCCACATGTTGATTCTATTTTAGAAAGCAGTATGAGATTCTAAGCCTATTCATTCCAAGTAGCAATTTGAATGTCTCTCTCACAGCTTTCAAACAAAAACAAGGAAAAAAAAAGAGTAAGAGTTGCTAATTTTACAGTATTAATGGAACAGAAGGGAAGTAAAAAAAAAAAAAATTAATTAGTAAGTACATACTGTTGACAAGTAATCCTAATAATGCAGTTTTTGGTCTGTGAGTATAAGTCTTGATAGATTCAACTTCTTTTAAATTATATTACAAAACATATTTTAGGAATACTAAAGTATATCAGGTAGACAACAATACCTCTTTGTGGCTGCTGACTATAAAGATGCAAGACCTACTGAACAGAAAAAGCACTTAATTCAAAGCAAGCTAAACATGGCTGAATGAAAGTCCTGGAATCATGATCTTCCATTATTCTGTTGGTTTGGGTTACTTTGTTTTTTGGGTTGTTTTTTTTTTTTTACACTGGATAAGGTGTGTTCATTTCCCCAACTAAAGAAAGTTTATACAGCCAATATTTACAAAAATAACAAAAGTTATCTCTGTGGAAAGGTGGGATTGATATACCTACTATTCAAGTACAGCTTTTTGGGAGTGCTGTTTCAATTAAGGAAAAGTTGTTTACATATGAAATGCTGAATTTACCTCACAGCCACAAAAGTCCTGAAGAAAATAAGCAAAGCACTGGATGACATTAACGTGTTTCTGGCAATCTTTACTGGAATAGCAGATGAACACTTTTGGCCGGGGACGAAGTCTTTCCACATGGAGACCTGCAGCATATGCTGAAGATTCTGAGCTCTCCTCATCTAGATGGGAATATATATTTTCTAAATTGGAAGAGAAAAGAGAGTTCACATAAAACTTGATTTTGTTTTGGCTTTTTATTACTTTTGTAGGCTCTTTACTAATGCATACAGTAATGTGGTTTTTTTCTGAAGACTTTCCTCTCCATCCTGAAAAAGAAGTTGCACACTCTCTATTTATCCACCTTAGGAGTTGCTACATGTGGAATACACTTTCAAAGTTAAATGTGCAGTTATTTCTGTCCAACTCAGAAAACACAAGGAAGGTTTATTTTATAGATAGAATGAGGCTGTTTCAAAAGTCTTCAAATCTCTGTTCAAATATTATAAGCCTAAAAGATATATCATCTCCAAGGGTTTCCTGTCTGACAAAGTCTCTTTTTATAAAAACCCCAAACCACAGCATAAGCCAGGTACGAATATTAAACTCCAGGTCCACAGACCCCTCCAGGATATCATACAGGATCTCTCTAATCTATATATACACACCCGTGTTTGGACGTTAATCTGACATTAATTTGAATTAAGATATGATTAATTTAAATCAAAATAGCTATTAGTGTTTCTTTCCTTGCATAGATGCTTTTATACTGGAACATAAATGTCTGGCCTTATGCCAGACTAATTCAATCTAGTTCTACAGCTGATTAAGCTAATTTGGAATGAAGCATGAGTATTTCAAAATACAAATATCCATCTAGGGATTCAATTCAGAACAATTAATCAGGAATAACTATTCTGGAACAACTCTCTCTGTAGACAAATCCTCAGTGATTTGTCTGGGTTTTTTGTTGGAACTGTGCTAGCTGTGAGCATAGGGATAACTACAGGAGACCAGAAGGTAAAAGGATTTAACCCAGCTGGCATATAGCACTTGCAGTGTATTTCAGAGCCAAAATTCAGGTGGATAACACAGATATGTGAGGCTTGGAGAAGTAATCTCTTTTTCCATTATTCATGAAACCACATGATTCTCCAAATTCTATATAAAAAGCCAATGGATTTTTAACATTTAAATGTATCAAGTGTTGCTTGCCAGCTCCTGGATACAGAGAAGTCAGCAAGGAGGGATGGAATCTAAGTTAGAAAAACATCTGCAAGCAGGGCTTAGAGTAAATTTAAGAAGATGGCTTAGAATGAAAGGTAAAGGCAACTTCCAGGAAAGTGAGCAAATCTGGAATAGTAGCTGTAGATAGTATTCCAGACAGCACTGTGAATTGTATTGGCATCATAGCTTTACTTTCCTTCTGATTTAAACTAAATACGAATTTGACATTTCTGAGTAAAACAAGGGAATGTTTAAAACATATCTATTTACAAATCTGTTTGTAATCCACACGGTCACATAGTACTTTCTCAAACAAAAAGAAACATGAAACAAAAAATATTTTCCAATATTGGTTTTGTTCTCTCCTTTCTACAGTGAAGCCTTGATCTGTGATACAACACTGTCTAGGCAACCAACTACCACCAAGCATTGATTAAGAATTTGCTACAGGTTTTAATACACAAAAAAGCTGAGGGGAGGAACGACAGAGAAATAGAAAAGAAAGCTGTTTAGATAAAGGTATTTCTGGAGTTAAGCTACCAATTACGACTGTTTTGGTTGCAAAAGCATATCTTTAAATTGAATTTTATACTGAATAACCCTCGTACCTTGCTGTTTCTTGCGGCACATCACTGTGAAAAGCGTGGCAAACGCAGAGATGACAACCAAAGGGACCGTGATGGCAATGGCTCGGATGGGGCCAGCCCACGGGGAGTGCACTTGGAAAAACAAAGCTGAATGAGCCACATGCAAATATGCTACACAATTATCTACACAATCTTCACACTGGGAATGCAGAACGGCTGCAGTGCACTGGTATCAGGTAATTCCTGAACACAGAGTAGGCCCAAACATCGTGTTCTGTTCCATTCCAAGTTAGGTTTTATGGTGGTGGCCCCACTGCACAGCATCAGTGACCCACACAGGTAACAAGAGCTGCAACTCACACCAGCCCCAGGAGACCAACCTGTGCCAGGTGCAGTTTTAATGAGACACACAGTGGTCATTCGGACCTGACATGTTTTGGTTCCAGGGTGCTGAACGTGCCACTTTGAAAGAACTGCCTTCCTGCAGAGATCACCCTCAGCAGTGTGCATTAGCATTCAGTGCCTTTTACCCACTGCCTCCATCTGTGGCTGTTTTCAGGCTGCAGCTGCACTCTGAAATCTCTGTTTAGCTTCTTAAAACCAAGTCTGATCCCCGGGCATGTGAAGCATCCCTGACAGGTTCTCCAGCCCGCTCGGTTTGGCACCAGGGCTGAAGGGCACAGGGGATGGTTTAGGCTGCTTCCACAGTTTCCTTACATTATTCCCACACTATTGCACTGTCAGTTATATGCAATTAAAGTTGTGATTCCTCATATCCACATATACAACAAAAGCCACCTTCCCACAAAGATTTCCAATGATGGATTGATCTAAACTCCACTAAATATTAATGTACAGAGATGCATATGTGTAGGCTTAAGGGTCATCTCTACTCTTTTTTCATTAGGTCAAAAAAATCACAGCACAATTACCTCGACAGTCTAGATTATGGCAAACAGAGGTCAAATAGAGATTTATCTTCAACATAATTAAAACTGAATCCAAATTGACATGTTAAATATAGTATAATGTTTAAAAAACAGAACTCATACCTGGTTTTAGTGCATAGTGCATTGTTTTCCTTGTTGTATTAGTGTCATCAACCAGCTTGGAAAAGTAAAAAATAATTTTACTTATTTTCCGCAATATGTAAAATAACTATAACTCCTATGATCAAATGTGAAGAAAGTTACTGTACAAATAGTTAAAACTAAAGAGCAGCACAAACTAGTATAATAAAAATTGACCAAGCAACGGAATTCCAATTAACAAAAATAAAAATCAAAGTCCAGGAATTATGCAGGCCCACAACTTCAATTTAAGGCACAGATGAAAGAGCTGTGCACTCAGGGAAGCAAAGCTATGGAAAGGTCAAGAACATTCTAGGAAATTTACTTGCCCAAGTTACTTCAGTAGGGATGCCTGAAGTTCAATTCTACCAGTGGGATTTGAAATACTTTAATTTTACTTCCATTTTCCCATTAACATACTCATTTAGGTGTTGTACAAAAGACTATTCAGAATATTACCTCAATGATATAATCCCCTGGAGATACGTTCTGAAGGACACAACTTGTAGTGTCTGTGTTCTGCTCCTACATCAAAGAAAAAACACTTTGCAAGCCATTCACATACTTTTAAAACCTAATAAAGAATTCACATTGATTTAGAAATAGGCAGTGCACTCTTGTATAAACACACCTTAAACCAGCAAAACTAAGTCTGCCCATTCAATTAATATTCAATCCTCTGCCTGCAGAACTAACTTGTGTTCTCCAGGTCCAATGGAGCCCTCAAGCCTGGTTTCGACTGATGAGTGCTATCACAGTAGAACTGTTATTTACATAAACAGTTCCAAATAGTTTTATGATTTTAAAACTGATACTATTTTATATTAAGTTTTTAAAGCTTCTATGAGACCTTAGAACCCCTCATGTTAATAGGGAGCTTCAAAACTCAGCCACGTACCTGTTTGCAGGTCTTTTGCTTAAAGGGCCCTTCATGCTTAAGTTTGTAGTGAAGAAAGTAGTACCTAAACCCAAAGTTGTGAGGTGCATGATCAAAGGACACTTGCATGTTAAAACCTTGCTGAGTAACATTCACATTCCTTGGCTTCCAGTCTGTCAAAGGAGATATTCATGAATCACAAAATGACTCTTCAAGTACAGTAACTTTTTGTAAGATCAATATATTAAAATATTACATTTTACTTACAAGGTTTGCAGACAAGGTTTTCTGGCTGTAGCAACAATTCACATGCTAAAAATACAAAGAAAAAATATTATTTATACAGTATCAAACTGCTATGCTATTTAAACAGAAAAAGAACAAGGGCAAAAGTAGGGAGTCCATTATTTTGAATACCCTCACTTCTTTCCCAGATTCTAATATACCTGGACTAAATACATTTTGCAAACTTAACTTCTTTGTTATGATTTCAAGTCCCTTCTCATCCTTATACGTGAAACAGAGATCGATTAATTTGAATATCACATTTCTTAGTGAGACAAAAGGGATAACACCAGGCACAGCATGTCAGGAGACAAAGTTAAAACTAGTCTGAAATACTTTTACCCAGAGTAAGTAAGTGTGCTGAGCACTACTACCAATGGTACAGCAGTCTGCATTAACAGACAGACTTCAAAACGCCATAAGAAAGTTTTACAGGGAAAAAACCCCCTTAGCAAGACAAATATCAACAGTTCACCCCAAAGGGTATTTGCAATTTCTCACCATACTGTGTGACCACTGAGGAGCTTATTCAAGTTTCTTCTCTCTACCTCCAGTGAGAATTGCTAATTTCAAGAAATTCAACTTGATCTGCTGCTATCTAATTTTAGATGTCCTCCTCTACATCTGCCTCCAGAGAGCTGCTTTTAAATTTTAATCTCCAAAGCAAAAAACAACCTGTCCTTCTTCCCACAGAGAGGAGGTAACCGTCTTCATGAGTTACATGATCCTGAGAACCACAGGAACCCTACTCTAGGTAAACCTGAGATAATCTCAGGCCTACCTGACAGTTTTCTTCTGGTTGCTGCCCAACACAGGTGATCACACACCACATATTTATCTCTGGCATGCAGATTCTTTCTGCTTAATACCCAGATCTTCCTTCCAAGACAATGTCAGTAACTGCTTATCCCAGACCCATCCAACATCATCACCCACTACATTCCTTTGTTGGGAAAACCAAAACGTTGGGGAGAGGGGAGGCCCACTGAAGAGTTGATATACAATACTATATTATATGCAATATTATATTATATGCAATACTTACATCTAGTTCGGAAGAAAAATGGGTGATAATTACTTTCATTTTTAATGGAAGGGAAAGGAACAATCTTTACAAAGTAATCTGTTTCAAACTTCAAATTTACAAAGGGCTGGGACTCCATTCCCTACAAAAAAGACAAGATTGTAACGTATTTTAAAATCAACTATTATAGTTGATAAAATAGTTGAAGTACTGAAAGTATTTTTCAAAACAAGCCCACAGTTTTGCAATCAAAGGCTCAAATTAATCCGTTAAGAATCCTTTATCTACCCCTCTATTCCAATCTGACATGAGGAATCTCAATACACAGTTGGATGTAGACTATTACAGATGAGCATCTGTACTCCAGAGTCACCAAAATGAGAGTTCCCAACTTCAGGGAAGCTTCTACCAAAAGGGACAAGATCTGTCTCTAAAGCAACAACCATCATTAATTTCACCAATAATACTTTTGGGACCCAACCAACTTTTTGACAAGGGCATGGAGCAATAGGACAAGGGGGAATGGCTTCAAACTGAAAGAGGGTAGGGTTAGATCAGATATTGGGAAGAAATTCTTCAGTGTGAAGGAAGTGAGGCCCTGGCACAGGCTGCCCAGAGAAGCTGTGGCTGCCCCAGCCCTCCAAGGGCTCCAGGCCAGGCTGGATGGAGCTTGGAGCAACCTGGGATAGTGGGAGGTGTCCCTGCCCATGGCAGAGGGTTGGAACTGGATGGGCTTTAATGACCCAAACTGTTCTAGGATGATAAACACTTTCAAGGCTAATCACACAGTCAAACACTGAAACTTTTCTTCAAACAAAGCACTTACTGTTCGTTTAAAGCTGGGGCTGAGCTGCTTTGGATCTTTTAAAACCATCTGCTGGCACTGTCTTCCCTCTGACTTTAACTCCTCAAGTATTACTCGAAATCCCTTCAGGTATTCAATCCCTACAAACAGCAGGGCATTTAAACAGAAGATTATTATTTCAAAATGCATAATGTGGTATTTTATGTAATTTGTATTTAATTTGTCTTTAAAAAATAAAACTTACCAGTCATACAAACTATGTTTGTATTTAATATCTGTTGTTGTACATCAGTTCTGCACATTCTATCTTGCCTATCTAGAATTCAGTCTTTGGCAAAGGCTTCAATTACTACATACTTGTGTAATGCTTAGAACAGAGGGGCCCATGTCTCATCCAGGGCTTCCAAATTACCACTGCAATAGAAGTCATCAGTACCTTCTTCACCTTCGGAAATACTTGATAGTAACTTCACATTTCCATTACTAGCAATCAAATATAATATTTTGCTGGAAAATTATAGTAATATTCCTTTATAAATTTTACTATCATCTCTGAGACTACCAGATTAAAATTAGAACAATTGCCACAACTTCTTTAGTTCTAGTACAGTAAGGGATAACAGAAAACTTGACTTAAATGGAATGGAATTTATTCCAGTGCATGTATACTTCCAGTTATTTATAACTGCTGCCAGAACTACACCCATTTTGTTCAAGACAACTGATCTCAGCACAGTGTCTTTACAATGTTCTCATCACAGAATTACCTCATGACATGACTAAACTGAGTCACAGTGACCTGAGTATCCCAGGAAAATGCCAGTATTACCCTGTGACAGTTCTGTGGCTCAGGTATCAAAGGCACTGCACAGCTCTTTAACTCTCACTATTCCATCTAATTACATCTCCTCAGCAGCATTACACATATTTATCAATGACACAGACACAGCTTTTGTGAGCTAAATGCTACATAAATCAAAATGGACTCATTTCAGTTTATGCTATGCTTGTCAAACCAAAAAATAAAATCCCAAATGCATCATTTCCACATTTTCCACCACCTCCTCTGGTTCACTGGTTTTCACAGGTTTGTTGTGTTTTGATTAATGCTTTATAATTTTGTAGAAGATAAAGCATTGCCAAACATGTTCTTACTATTCTATGGAACAAAAGCACTATTTGTCCTTACATGAAGACCCTGAAAGAGAAAGTGTCCAGTTCCCATGTTACCCGAGCTGTCTGAACAGCAGCTCTGTCCTCCCACTTCCCAAAGGATTAACCTCTGATGATTACAGGGAAGAACACCAGGCTTTGTTTCCCATGGATGTTTGATCCACCCAGTCTGCAGCTGAATTACCAAATGCTTTCAACTGCACAGTTCTGCAGAATTCAGTGGAATTTTCACATATTCTCTTTTTAAATCCCAGAAATAAGTTTCTCAGTGGAAATGGCTTTCTGCACATCCTCAATTTTAGATACTACTGCTCTAGTGGGCAACAAGGTACTTCCAGTGACATTGAAGTAATTGAGGAATACTCTTAATGACCAGACCTGGCAAGGAAACACATTAAAATTTGTATAGCTGTGATTAGATGATGTTTTCCATCTGTAAGACAATCTTCATCTTAAAGAACCTTTAAGTGTATCAGGAATTAAACTCAATCAATGCCACTGAAATGCACCAAGGCCTTAGGGCAGAAAATGAAACCAGGGACAGTTGTACAGTTCTGAAGAGCAGGAATTCAATAAACTGGGATAGTAAAATGCAGCATATGGCTGCAGAGAACATCCTAGTTTTAAGGGTGTTTTTGAAGCAAGTCAGAAAATACAGGAGCTTTGCAAAGATGTTAAGAATTCATTTCTTCTTAGGCAGTTTGTGTCAGTGATTCCAAGCATAATTTAATTATTTGACTTAATACCTATAAGCAGGAAGTTATTACCAAACCCATGATCATAGAGTCCATTTTCCTCTAGAACTCACCAATGGCATTTGCTGTCCAAAGGATCATCACAGCCACCTGTTCCTGGCATGCAAACTGACTGATGGTGATGTTCTGCACATCTCCAATCACATGTCTTCCCACTGAATTCAGGTAAGGAGTGCAGTCTAAAAATATGGACAAATAAGCACTTTAAGGAAAACATTCTAGCTGACATAAATTCCCTAACATGTCTTCAAGACTGAGCAAAGTAAAAGGACAAGTGCATTATTTTCTAAAAGTATTATACAGCAAATCTAGATGAAGTTTTTGTCTCAAGACACAAAACCCCACAAAACTTCACAAATCATTGAGCACAACCACTTCCACTGGTTGCCAACCCACAGCTCACAGGACTCCCAAGGGAATTACCAGTTTATACCACCAGTGTAACCTGTACCACAGGACGTGTTGGGACTCCCAAAAGAGAACAACTTTTCCTCGTAGCTGTTCAAAGGAATATGAACACTGACATTAATTTTGTTCATGTACAGTGCTCAAAGCAAGAGAATGTTGGTCAATGATCAGGCACATATGAGAACAGTAAACCATGTGAAGCTTGAGAACTGCTCAAGAAGTGCTTTTTAACCACAATACTGCTTGATCCTGACCACAAAGAACCTACTGCCTCAATCCATCTCCTCTCTGCCACCCATCTGCAGCCACATCCCTGCAGACCACTTAGCTGCCACTGGATTCACTCAGGAGTAGTTTTGTCTTGTTATCCTCACAAAATACAGTGTATTCCCTAAAGTTACAGCTCCACAAACATATTAATTATAGAAAACTTTAGCTTTAATTAAGAAAACAAAATATAAGCAAAAGATTCCTGACTTTGTTGTTGAACCTTACCATGTCTTTTTGTTTTCAAAACAAGAAAACAAATATACCCAAATTTTATTACTTTTAAAGCTTTACAATATTTAGGCTCATATTGTGTGGCAGGAAGAGAAGTAGCAGGCAGGGAATTCACTAGTTCTGGAGCACAGCATACATAAAGATGGGTGTGCAAAAACACACATTCTGTTTATAAACTAGTGAAACCTACAAAATCCAGACTAAATTGATCAGCAGGTTGTATATTACTGACTGATGATTAGTTCAAAAGACCTGAGATCATTTATATGCTATATATTCATCTATACAGAGCTTGTAGAAAAGAAACATGAAAAATCATGTGCTATGATACGCCAGTACAGGAAATTCGAATTTAATTCAGAGGTGTGACCTTAAAAGCAAGGAAAGAAAAATTATTAACTGTAAAGGAGATTTAGAAAATGGCTTTTTACTATGAATAACCATGGCAAGGGCTCTTTTATAGAGCTGTCACAGACATAAGAATAGAACAGCCTGTACAACACTGCCTTTTACAAAAGCTGGGCAGTCGGTACCGACTCCGCTGTTTGTAGAATTCTGTTGCTATGAGTGAATTCAGTGACAGCATGAACTTCCTCTTAGGAGGAGAGAGGATCTTTTTCAATGGAAAGTTTGAAGTAACTGGTTTTTGCTAGGTCTGGATCTAATTAATAGCAAGCCCAAGATTTTGGATCCTGGTTACTAGAATTTTATGGTCAAACGACAATTTGCCAAAATGGAATATAACACAAACGCCTGAAGTTTGACTGCAAGTCACTGATTCACAGTTTTAAAGAACAACAGTTTTGGGAAGGAAACAGCATAGAAAAATCACACTTTTTAGGAAACCACTTCTTTGACTTGAATACAAGTGACATACTAAAAAATATGCATTTCTTTTTGACCTGAATAAATAATCTAACCAACTAATTTAGCATCATGAAACAGTTTGCTAGAGTTGCAGTGTGGCAAAATAAAAGCCTTTAAATCACAGCCAGCAAGCAAAATTCTCTTTTGTGCTGGCTTATAAAAGGTAAATATGTATTTCCATACCACGTGAGCTCTTTAGTCTTCCTATCAGTGAACTCTTTTCCTAGTCCTGCAGAACTCAAATAACTCCTTTGTCCAGGAAGCACACAGTGCCAGCAGAATTGTGAATTAAGACTTCTCATTGGTTAAACACAATTTCTGTTGCCAGAATTAATGGAAAAAACATGACACATACTGGGATTTAAATAGACTCATTGTGTTAACTAAATGTGGGGATCTCTGTTCTAACTGGTATTATTTCCTGGTTTTCTTTATGTAGATTGAAAAAAAAATCATACTTCTTTTGTAGTGATCACCCACATCTTGTACAATCTGACACAAATTTTGCTCATTTTATATATTAAGATCAAATTAGATTAAAAAATATTCACAGTGAAGGATTGCAAATTCAGAAATTAACATAAAAATTGAGGAGCAAAAGGATGATGACAATGAAACAAATCACAATTGTTAGGTTTCCTGATGCATGCTCTCAATGATGAAACTTTAGCTACATTGAGCATCTGAGATAATTTCTTCGAGTAGGCAGAAAAAACCACCTATGACTTGCACTGGCATTAAAAGAAACATTGTTTTAATGTAAATTAAGACCTTGACTGTACATTGAGTTTATATTGATGAGGGGCCACTAACTGCCCACATAAGGATAATTCTTAATGTAGTCAGCAGTCCTGCTTTGACAACTAGACAAGAAAGATGACAAAACATCTGAAATAACCCCCAACAATAAGATACAGCCATTTAGCAGATGTTTGAAGAGGTCTGAAGTATTCCTGCTGTGACCTGTTTATCACTGTTACTGTGGCAGAGGTGACTGCTCTCAGTTCAGCTGCAGAACACACCACATCTGCCACAGCCCTGAAATCAGCTCTCTGCACTGCAAATGCAGAGAGCAGCTTTCCACTGGCCTGGCCCTTGAAGACTGTAGCTAATGAAAAGTTCTCACTGATTCAACTAAATGAAGAGATGCTATTCAATATTCTTCAAAATTGATATTCAATATTAATCCTTGCAAAAACAATTTTTTAAATATATTACCTGTATACAAATACAAGCTACACATTTTCTACCTCGAGACACACTTTATGCCATTTTCACCCAAAATTACACATCAGAGAAGAGCTGTATAAAGCTCAAAAGAATCCTTTCCTGTCTTCCTGTGTACTGAACCATTCCGTGACTACATTTTTACACAGAATAAAATAATTTTCTAAAATATTCCAGTCAAATACTGGGCAAATGATGTAGTCCAACCTGAAAGAGAAACTACTATAAATTGTTAGATAATTTTATTAACAGTGAAACACAAAAGGAGATCTACCAGACACAGCAGACACAAATTTTCTAGATTTTAAAATTATGTCAATATTGAAGAGCTTATGCCATTCTTAGAGCCAGTTTAAGAGGCATGTTGCTATATACTGACAATTGTGATGGAGTCCCTGATTTTTGTGAATAGAGTACAGATTTTCAACTTACTGTCATATTTAAAGGTGATGTTGAGTAGTCCATTGTTCTTCGTGACTGATGACAGCCCCTGTAGAGAAAAAAACAAAGAGAAAGGGAAGTCTGAATTTAGTATTTGCACGAAGCCATGAAATTGTGGTTGAAGCAGTGTGACCTGCCCAGTAGATGGGAAACATAGAAGCTTTTGGAAGAAAATTATGTGATATTCTCAACTTCCACCCCCTAGGTGAATTGTGTCTGTCCAAAAACCATACCTTTAATCAAGGTTTAATGACAAATCAAATTGGGTTCTCCAGGGGAAACAGGGTGCAAAAGAGAAGAGAATGGCAGCCAAAAAGGACTCTACAGCCATGGAAAAGAGCATCAGAAGTTCCAAGAGAGTTCCAAGACACTGCAGAAACCCATTATGCTACCTCTGAGACCCTTTTCTTTTATCAAATACCACTAAAGCAGACACTGCAAACTGGAGACCAACCAGGGAATTGCTCTGCCAGGGATCAATCCAAGTTGATGAGTCTGCTGTCTCTTCTCTACTTATAGAAAAGAACTTTGGTCCTCAGAGATACAATACCTTCCCCTTCAGAAAGCACTGAAACTGTTTTGAAACACAAAATGTAGCATCACCCTCACAAGACGCAAAGCTGGCAACTGGAACACAGATTCTTATGATACAGTATCATTCCCTGAAAGGCAAATAACATCATATTTCCCATTAGCTTTAAAAAAATACCACCCATTTACACAGAATTGTATCTGGGTTCACTGCCACAGTGCAAACAGCAAAAATCCACAGTATAAAAGGCCTGCAGCAGTAATTAGATGTTGTCACAATCGTGCCCGAGCAATCACTGTCTGTCCCTCCACAACCAGACCCAGGCATGGACAAAGAAAAACAAGGCAGGAGTTGTCAAGTTAAAAAAAAAAAGTAAAGCCCTTCCTAAAGGATTAAAGCAATTCAGACCTTGATAATATTGTTACAAGTTAAATTTGTAATCTCACTTTCTTCTTAGGTGGCTTTTCATTTGTTTAAGTTTGATTTAGTTTGGCATCGAACCAGCTGTTATACAAAAAAGCTTCCTGAAACAGGAAGGAGTCTTTCTTTTTCAGTTGTAACTTTTCGGGGTATACCTGTTCTATTATGACTCACTTTCTGTTTCTCTAAACTTTATTAAATGTCATTTAACTTACAGCAAAATAAAGACATGATTTATTTGTTAAAAGAATCACAGAAAAGTAACTACTGACTTTTTATATTTATAAAGGGAGATTAACTCTCAAATAAATTGATACTTGTCTTCCTTTTGTCCTAGAGACGAAGTTTTGAGAGACATAAATTTTACCAAACTCCACAGAAAATTAGCACATATATTTTAATTCATTTAATAGGATTTTTTAAAAGGCAACACTTTTCCTTTAATTACATTTCTACTGGGATTATGGTGACATAGCAAAATATGTAACAGGAGAAGCACGAATAAATACACCACAAACATTGATAATTTAGATGCAAAAAGCAGACATAACAGAAGCCAAACTCTGCTGAACTTAGGCAGCACGTAAGACTTACTAGTTGCAAAAATTTGCTCCTAAGTGTACAAAAGGTGCAAAAAGGCTGCAGTAATTAGAGAGAGAATTAGGGCCACCTTAAACTATTCAACTAGATAATTGTTATATTAGTTATAAGTTAAAACATGTAAGCTACTCAGATAATTTTATCATTCTAAACTTTAGTATTAATCCCTCAAGTGCTTGCTGCTGTGAGTTTAAAAATGTATTCTTCCAGGAAGCATTCCCTTGGTTTTGAATTAGAGTAATTGTGCTATTTAGATGGCTTATAGCTAGGAGAACTTGTTTAGAGCATCTTACTTTAAACCTATAAATACTAATGTTACGGCCTCAGGGCTCTACATTCTCAGCTAATTGTCCCTGCCCATGGCAGGGGGGTTGGAAGTAAATGATCTTAAATGTTCCGTCCAACCCAAACCATTCTGTGATTCTATCATTAATTAACCACGAACATTTGTTGAATTTACATTTGTTTAATTTATTCTGAACTTTACTAGAGAGCAAGTCTTTGTGTCCTGGAGCTTTGTCTACAAAATCCCTGTGGTCTACATACTTCTACACCCATGGACTGAGAAGAAATATATAGGAAGGAAAACAGACAAAACATCTTTTCTGAAGAACTCTAGACCACTGATCTTTGAACAGATAATCAAAGTTGAAATGCACACATATTAAATTACAAATAGCCTTGTTTGTCAAAAAGCTGGGGGAGCAGAGGAGGCACTAGCCACATTACATCTCACATTATGTGAGCTCAAAGCACAGAACTCCACAGAAAACATGATAAGGTAAAATCCAAATCCTGTATCTATATTGGGCAAGCAAGCCAGGAAGAATTTCCATCACACATCACATACCTCAAATCAGAGATCAATGTTGGATCTGTTCCTCAATGTATATAAAGAGCCTGAATGATGATTAAGGTTGAGATCCCAAGACATCTTAAGTCAGCCCAGATCTAAATAAGACCAATCCACATCATCTCCTGAGGAAGAACAGCTCGTTTGCATGTTCAAGGCATGTACAGGCATTTCATTTTATTTAAACATCCATCTTTCAACATGAAAGAGCACAGTTATTAATAAAAGGCAAAGATTATTTCATGAAGTTAACCTCTAATTTTGTTTTTATTTTTCTATTACCCAACCCTCATTTATAGTACCAGCTCAGTAATGAAATGCATTTATGACAACTCTTTCACCCATTACTAAGCCAGAGAGGAACAAAGTTAGGATTACATATCCAGAAATAAAGCTTAAATGAAATCTGTAACCACAGGAACTAATTGTGCCTCCAAGAAAAGTTAAATTTAACTAATGTCTGCTGTCAGGCATAAATTAAATACAATTGAATGAAATGAAAATTCTGTTTGATTTTATTGAACTTTTCCCTTTCTTCTTTTTAACCTAGAACATATAGGTTTCATATTTGAAAGAAACTTTTTTTTTTTTACTTCTGGCAATTCCTGCCAGAGATAGCATTCATGATAGAAATGGATGGGTGATTTCAGAATAGTTCTATGACTAATCTTTATTACAAATAATATTGAAATATACTCCAACATTCTTCTGTTGAGCAAACACTCTTTCATTCAAGAAAGCCAATTTTTGTGTGTGAATAGGTACTGTCAGGCAGCCACCTGAACATCAATACTGGGAAACAGAGAGATGCTAGCACTGATTACAGAAATCTGGTAAAGGAGGTAGGAAATCACTACCCCTCAAGCACAGCCTTGTGCAGCAGACCAAAACAGTAATCATGATTCATCTTTCATATGTTGTTAATCAATGCACACATGGTCCTAATTTCACACTCCCATGAGGCAAACTGAAGGGACAATTGTTTTTGAACTCTAACATCAAGATGAATAATCAATGTTTATCATACTCATTGCTCAGTAAAACAAGGGCTTTGTATTTGACATCTGCTCTTCTTGTTTTGAAGCTTTGTTGATGCTTTCAACCAAGCAAAAATATTTTCTATTTCTAGAGTCATCAGTAAAATGATGAATTATCTGTATTATTTAGATGCCTGCACTTCAAATTGCTTTTAAGAGAATATAACAAAATACATAATCCATGTTGATGTTTGCTATATAAATTGTGTGTACTCCATTGACTGCAGAATGAATTCGAAGCCCTGGGTGGATGGGTTTGTACTGTTATTACTTACAAACTTAATGTGACTGACAACTGCAACCATGCATTTTGTTCAGATTTACCTTTATATATATATATATATATATATATTCCTGCATTGCATGCACAAATTATAGGAATAGCATTTTAAAAAACATCGCAGTGACACTGAAAAGGAAGTTTTAATTTAAGTGAATTTAAGTGAATTTAAGTGAACTAAAGGAGCAACAGACTTCCTGGCACCTATTTCCTGTTTTAAAGAGGAACCTAGACTCTTCTAAAGAGGCTGGTTTTAACTTCTTTTACTAAGTTGGCATCTTTTGTGTTTGTTCTTATGTAAGCAACATCATTTACAAGAAGCTATCAGATTTTGGTTGTTTGTTGGTGGCTATTTAGTGTTTCACTGCTTCACCAGTAGAGCAGCTGCACACAGGTTCAGCTGCAGAGGAGCTGGATGTGTCTTCAGAGCACCTCGAATCTGACCTGAGACATGAAAGGCAAAGCACTGCTTCTCTTTCATTGTAAATTATATATTGGCTGGGAAAGAAAACCATCACTTTTGAGCATGAAGGAACATTGTAGAATAATAGAAGCATTTAGGATGGAAAATACTTTTAGATCCCTGAGTCCAACCACCAACCCAGCACTGCCAAGCTACCACTAACCCATGTTCCTCAGTGCCACAACTACATAACTTTTAAACACCTCCAGGGATGGTGATTCCATCACTGACCAGGGCCAGTGATTAACAACTCTTTTGGTTTAGAAGTTTTCCCTAATACCCAAACAAAACCTTCCCTGGCAGAACTTGAGGCTGTTTCCTCTTGTCCTGTCACTTGTTACCTGGGAGAAGAGACTGACCCCACCTGGCTACAATCTCCTTTCAGGTGCTGTAGAGCCATAAGGTCCCCCCTGAGCCTCCTTTTCTGAAGGTTAAACACCCCCAGCTCCCTCAGCTTCTCCTCTTCAGACCTGTGCTCCAGCCCCACCAGCAACTTCCTTGTCCTTCTCTGGACACCTTTTCTTGTAGAGAGGGGCCCAAAATCCGTGATTATCCTGTCATAGGAGCTGGTTACCTGGGTCTTCCCCAACACATCCTTGTCAACAACAGCCTGTCATGTACGAGGATCCCAGTTTTCCTTCCATGTTGCCTGTGAAAATTCAGTGGTTGATCTCCAGGTGGTAGCACATTACTTGTACACAGTTGTCCCTTAGGTTGTCTGGCAGATCAATCAGGCCCTTGCTCTGATCTGGAAGAACCCTCGTTTCATGTGAACATTCTTTAAGCTTTGATTTTCTCAGCACAGCTCAGCCTTCCAGGGAGTGGATGCCTGGGGACCAGAGGCAGGCACAACACACATCCCTTTGTTTTAGAACTGTCAGGCATGTTCACATCTAGCATATTCCTTCTCCATCTCCCAGAATACAGCTTTTTACCCCAATTTGAGCCCTATGACTTGGAAACACATTATGAAGCATCCATACTAGCATTTTTTTTAAAAAATGTGCTAACTGATTAAACCAACAGTCAAAACTTTATAAGTAAGAAATTCAAAACCAGGACTGTATAGATGCCCCAGAGTGTGATATTAAGTTACATAATATCATATTGCAAAGTGAGTTATAATCCAGGTATAGCAAAAAAAGCCATTTTAAGTAAGAATCTGTGAGGTAAAACTTACTTGGAAGAGTAACATGTAATACTTATTTTCCTAAACCAAAAACAAGGAACTCACACTCTTCTTGAGTTGTCCTGACCTTTTGTGATCATTAAAAATCTCGATGACATTATCCGTGGTTTTATGGCTGACTTCCCATATTTTGTAATTACATTTTGTCTGAACAATCCTTCTGCCACTTCAACTAGGTATGGTATTCTCAAGGTCTTCCTCTCAAGAAAGGATATTGAACTGAACAGCTACTGGCCTAAATCCCACCAGAGAAGGAGGTGGTCCTGAAAGGTATTCATGGATACTCACTTCATGGGGTTTTGGGGGATTTTTGGGGTGTAACACGCTGGCTGAAGAGCTCGAGCCACAGTGTATCCCATTTGAACAAAAGAAAACAGAAAACCAACCAAACCAAACCAGTAAAAATGACTTTTCATTATGCCCCATTCCTGCCTGGTTTCATTTCTATTTACAAAAGGCAGCATGGAAGGTTACCTTACACATGAGTCTGACAGAGAAGTGAGAAACCATCATAAGGAGAAAGACTAAAAGAAGAATTTGCAGCACAACTCTTCAGATACAACACAGCTCCACGCAGCTGTTCACTGGAATTATGTGAACTGCCTTCTTTAAGGAACAGGCAGTCATTAGGGGCACAACTTAACTTAACAACAAAGAAAGACAGTTTAATCTATACTGTTCACCACCTACCGTGAAAATCTTAAATCTCTGAGTCAAACTCAGGAATTTAATGCAGCAAAGCGTGGCACAGAATGGGCAGTACCAACTTTGATTTCTCTCATGCAATTGGAGTTTGCCTAAGAAGTTTTCTATTGTTTGCACTGATACAGTTTATTTTTTCCAACATTCTTGTGCAAATAACGTTTGGTAAAATAAAAGCCTTCTAAAAACAAACAAAAACGCCCCAGAAGTTAACAGAATAAATATTTTCAAACAAAGCCCATTTCCCACAAACAATACCGAAAATGTGCTGGTCTAAGGATATTTGGACAAAAGCCAAAAGTCTGTAGTTAAAGCAGTGTGCTCTTAACTGTGAGACATGACCCCTGGCAGGAGAATTCCGAGAAAAGACGAGGTGTTTGGGAAGGGGAAGGGGGAGAAAAAGCAATGCCAAGACAGGTGCAGGAGTGGTGATTATGACTGGAAAGGAAAGCGGCTTCAAATGGTAAAGCTGCTTTTAGAGGGACCCAAGACAAATTAGTTTGAGAAACACTGACTTGTGCTGTGAACAAACAGAATAACACACATCTGAAATAATGGAGGAGAAATTAATGAAACTTCTAATGGATGTTTACTGTTTAACATACTGCACAGCATACTGTAAAATCAGCCAGCTGACTATTCCACTCAGAGTATCTTTCTCCTTCTGGTAGGAAGTTATCCACAACCTCAGTTAGCCCACAGGGCTCCTCACACTTAGAGGAATGACTGCATGAGCACTGCATTTTAGCTTATGCCCAAGCACTTCTAAACTAATCTGCCCATGAAACAATTTAATAATCTATTTTCATTCATTTTATTGACTGTGCACTTACTGTGCACACAGAGCCGTAAACTGAGAGGCACAGTCTCTGTCTCACAAAGATGTTCAAACACAGAAGACAAACAAGAAAAGGTTTCAAGAAGTGACTGAAGCATGATAGTTCAATGGATATGTATTATTTATATTAATATGTACATAATTTATATGGACATGTTCATTCATTCATTTTGCTTACCACTAAGAAATGAGGTACCTTTCAGAGGATAGAGTATCAGGGGAAAAGGAAAGCAAACTTTGTTACTTCAGAGTTACAAATTGTATCTTTGAAGATTTTATCCACATAAAAGTTTGCAGCTTCTCCTAAATGAGTAAGTACTTCCAAGCGAGACATATCCAAAAAGAAAGTCTTTGCCTTGAAAGCTGAGCAAATGCAATGGCACCTGGAAAACAACTAAAGGAGCTTATTTCCAAAATCATAAATGGTTCCCTAATAATCTTTTGCTGCCAGATTCCTACCTTTTGGTCTGGAAACTCCTAGCACGAGCTCTTTGTTTGATTTCAGGTTTCATCCAAAGGAGCAGAAAATCTGTAAAAGTAACTAGCACTGACTTCATTGGTTCAGTTTTAAGCTTCAGCCAGAACACAATTCACAATTATGACTAATTCAGGGTGGGTTTTTTACTCTTCATTTCTCAATATAATGCCAAAGTGCACACACACACAAAAAAAAATCCCTCTAACAATTCCGAGGGAAACTGTCATCAAATGTGGATTAACTGCTTTATTCCTAACTACCTGACCTAAAAAAAAATCTCATCTGAAATTCATTGCAATGTTGGACATTTTTATTGCAAACAACCTCAGAGCAAGCAGACTACAAATACTCTGTTTGCAGTATAGGGTGAGTTTATCCAATTTGTAACTTCTGAAAATGATAAGAACAGCTGCTTGCAAGGAAATCTTTAAAGCAGAACATCACATAAAGGCTGGAATGTGAAAAATTTGACATAGCACATCTATTTTGTCTTGGTGTATTCGGACAATGTTTCCCCCCAGATTTTTCTCCTCTATTATTTGAAAGTCACTGAAATTCTCTAAGAGTTTGCTGTCAGAAAATATGAAATGCATATTCCTAGACAGTTCACTTCAATTCTTGCTTACATGAATGAAACATACAGGCACAACTACAGAAAGTATTACATATTCACAAGAGACCTTGACTGCAAAGAATATTAATGTATATTGGTTTTGTAGGACCAACACATAAATAGACCAAAGCCTTGGCTCAGGAGGATATGGTGGCAAGGTAATTTAGGAATAACTGCACTGATTAAAGTGCCACAGAACTCATAAAACTTTTAAAGTAGATAGGATTTGGGATTCTTCCATCTTAATCCCTCCCTTTGAAATAACACAATTATTTTAGATGTAAAAACCTATTCTTAGGGATTTAGAAACACACAATTGTTTAGAAATACACACTCATCCATGAGATTTTAAAACTGAATTCATAAGCAGCATGGTTCTACTCCAGGAATAACCAATGATTTATTTGCCAAACCCCCACGTTCTAGCTTTAAAGAATCATTCACCATTTGCCCAATAGTATTTTTAGTACCTCACATGAAACCTGATTTTACAGGAGATGAAGCATAAAACCAACTTTCTTTAAAATAACACAAGCATCTCCTCCTGAAGTTCCCATCCTTGTGAGCTACAGAACTTAAAAAGCCTTGTGCAATGAGAAGCCAGGACTTGAACTGTGACAGGCACCTACTCAGCAGCAATGAAAAGGTGCCTTTGGCACGAAGTTCTCAATCAGGAGGGACACAAGAAGTGCCACATTTATTCCATACACAGCCATGTTATACAATCTGCTCATCAGAAGTGAGGAACAGATCACTGCAGTTTCAGAACACACCAGCATGATGACTGTTCCAGACTTTTTTACTGTGGATGGGGAGAAAAAAACAAGCCAGAAAAATGGAGGGGCTATTATGTCGAACACAATAAAACATACCAAACATACTTTTTGGTTAGAAGGAAATGTTCTTGTGCATCAACTGTGCTAATAAAATCAATTACCCTTCCCTACAAATCTGCTCCTAGGAAGAAATCAGGTGCTGCTCCCTTTCTTCCCTTCCCTCAGTTTATGGACAAGCTGCAGAAGCTGTTTCCTGCAGGCAGACTCAAGCCTCAGTTGTGCTGCCCTTCCTTCAGCTGTGTTACAGGGACAGGCTTTGGTTCCTTTGCTGCTACACTTTGTTACTCTCACCTCCCCAAAATCTCTGCCAAAAGAGATTCTTACTGCTGAACTATGCACTTACAGGAAATAGTTCCTTCTCAAAGCCTCTGTCTAGTCCAGGTCCACAGAGAAGATGAAAATTACTCCACAGCTTAAGCAGTAAGGCATTCAACAGAGAGGATTAGAAGGTCCAGTGCTTGCTGTGTACTGATGATCCACATGGCTGAACTTCAGAGACACAGGCAGATACATTTGGTGGCTGCAGATTTAAAGCTTTGGCTGCCAGGGAATTTATACACCCCTGGTTACCCTCTATGGAGTACAGCCATCATATCTGCAGCCAAAAAAGCTCCACTTGGAAGTGTCAGAAACATACACAAAGCTGCACAAACACTTCTTGCTCACCTGAAGGATACTTGGAAGAAATAGCAGTAAAATATTCCAACTACACCAGCACATCTCTGCAGGCAAACTGGAAGTTCCCCACTTACAGACAAGTAGGAAAAGCTCCACCAAATAATCAACACCAGGAATTTGAACACAACAGAACAAAACCATGCAAAACACAGTCTAGTCTTCTGAGGAAACATTAGTGAGAATGTTTCTGAGAACTGCCAACCTTGAATAAAGTTCACCTCGTGATTCAATACCTTCTTTACACAGAATAGTTTCTGCCATTAGGATTGTTGAGGCTTCCCACAATGAAAAGAAGGATGAACAGAAGACAGAACACATTCCAATTTTCCTGTGTGCTCATCTATCTTCAGTACTTGGATTCAAAAAGCATTAAGTATTGCTAAATTTTAGTGTTGGAAAAAAAGTCAGGGAAATAAATATGTGTGTTAAGTATTTCTGTACTGGCAAATTCTTTAGGCATTCTGAGCTATCAAGTCCCATGCAGTGTTTAACTACTTAAAAAGGGAACCTAGATAAAATATTTAAAAGAGAGATTTAAGGTTTGAAATGTACAGAAACTCCAGTCTGACTGCATTCAGTTTCCACTAATGAAAATCACACCCTATGGATATCACACTTTATAAGACACTTGATCAAGTTGAACACTTTAAGAGATGCATTTTTCCTAAGTATTTCATGTTAATTGCTTTTGAAAGTTGGCCAAAGCAAAGGTTACACATCCTATCTGTATGGTACATGGCCAGTTCAAAACTGCCCTTTTCATACTAATTAATACAGAACTTGACATGAAACGTGATAACTGCTAAAACACTGACACAACCTGTACCACAATCTGCTTGGGCTTTAAATTACTTCATTAGTGCCATTTGCTTAACTACTATTTAAGCTCTTGCTAGATTTTCATTCTAAATCTTTTTCTAGAACCTTGGAACACTTTTTGTTCTTGTACTATTGGTTAAAATTGAAGTATCTGACTAAAAAACCAAACCAAAACAAAAACTCCCACAAACGCATGGAAAAGAAAATCTGTATCTTGAGAACATTTAATTTTTCAGTCAAATCCGATTTTTTGAAATTATAAATTTCAATACTCACTAATAAATAGTAATAATAGGAAATCATACCGTGGGAAGAATTACAGGAACCCTACAATCAAATGCCTGAGGTGCAAATGCAGGCTTGGCATCTGGGTCTGTTCTGTCATGGCCTACTCTGACAAGATGCAGGAAAGGTACAAAGTCCATTTAGCCTCAGGAGAAATACCCCTGCTGTGCTGCACTAAAGAAATACCTCTGCTTTCCACACAAGCAGCACCAATAAGATCCAGACTCATTCCACACTGTTACAAGTCAGAGGAACCTGAAAGGAGGGTATCCTAAATTGTAATTTCCACCCATCTCACTAAAATTATAAAAATATAGAAATAATAAAAAAAATCCTTTTAGAATCCTACATCAAGCACATGAGCTGGTCAAATGAACACAGCACACAGCATAAGGAGAGGCAGGTTTCAGTTCATGCCCTTCAATGATACTCACAGTTACTAACAGGTTTCACAATTAATCCTTAGCTTAAACTTTTCTTGTGTTTAAAAGGAAGGAGTGCTTTGTTTTTGCATTCAGATTTAATTAATTATTTTTTAGCCTGCACCCCAGATAATAAAACTTTTCCAAACTGCCCAAATTAAGTAATAAATCCTGATGCTATTAAGGCTTGTTTCCTATTTTATGTTCCTGCAAAGCTGAAAAAAATTGCACACACCTAAATAATTTACTTGATGTACACTTGAGTATTTCAGGATGCTAATACATGATGAAGATTAAAACTTAAATTTTTTTTTCAGCTGGTTTTCATGTTCCCTGGACAAACATGTCCATTTAAAATGTACAGTTATTTGAGACACTTTAAATACTTTTAAATGTAGAGTTGTTTAAGTACTACTTAACACATGAAAAACACACCAAAATTTCAACCTGCCTGTTTGAAGTTTCCATTAATAAGGTTACAATCCATGGATCTCACACCTAATAATACATTTGAAGAGGAGACAGCCTGAAGAAATGCACTGAATTGGAAGAACCCAACCAACACATAGGAATTCACACTCTTAAAAACCCAACCAATTACAAACACAAGAGACTTTGAAGCAGTTTGGCCACTGAACAGCAACTCATCAAACTTTTGCTTACTTGGCACCTGAATATACCTGAAAATACATTTCTATTACTCCTTCTGCCTTGAAAAGGTTAAGGGATCAAGACTGAAATAAATACGTGACACTAATAAGCAGTATCTTCACATAAAATACTATAAAGCAAAAAAACATATTTGAAAAAGCTTATACTCCTCTTAAATATTTCTATTACATGGATATTCACAGTGATTTTTCTGAAATCAGACACTTTCACCCTAGACCATAGACTGAAGCGATTTGAAATGGAAATATTTCCTGTCCACTCACTGCCAGTTTCTGTTCCCAGAGTGATATAACAGATGACATCCAGTACAATAAATTCTTTTATTAACCATAAATTTGAGCCTGCTTTAGGGATTTGAAGTGTTCAGTTTCATGCTGAAAAAATGTAATGTTATCCACAGACCATCAGCATGTGTAACAAAAACAGAGCCACAGGTTATGTGACTTTGATCAAATTATGACAAAATTTCATCTGAATTTAAAAATACTTGAAAAAGCATTTACACTAATTGTTTAACCTCTTATTTTTAAAGGTCCACGCACACTAACTGATCTTTTTGTGCAGGAAGGAATCACTTCTAAGAAATAAAGTCTCTTTACAGAATGACAATGAACAAGTTGTCTTCTAGCATTCATCTTATTTAAGAAGCCAGAATGCAATGTAAGTTTTAAGATAGCATTTAAATACACAGATTAAAAAGCTAAATTGAACCTGTGTTTCTCTCAAACTTTCACTTGATTTCTATCAACCTTAAACTTAATACATACATAGCTAATCCTAAAACACTGAACAGGAAGACAAAATGCAATTGCATTATTGTAGTAAATTGAGAAGTAGATCCAAAGATCATCAAGTTTCACTTCCAGTAGAAATGATAACTTATACCAGGAATACTTGGACATAATTGTAAAATATAAACATGGAAACAAATATTTTTTGTTGTTGCAGTAAAACCTAACCACAGTGGGAGGAGAGGGAGGCATCACACACCTATAACTCCAAGTCAGCTTGGGAGATAAATTACTGGAGTTTGCATACTGGAGCTTCACTGATTGAATGGAATATAATAAACCATAACTAAAACATGTAAACCAAATGCAATGTGGTTACCCTGAGCAATCATCATCCACAGCTACCAGCACTGTTAGGCGATATTGGGTCTTATTCTATCACTTATTTGGGGCTTTGATTCCTACATTTACTGCCAGAAGGTCATAAAAAGAAACTTCTGTCATTGCAGCTCATTCTTTAGTGAGTTAAATGTCCCATTTTCAAACCTCTGCATGACATTTCACGGCCAGTGGTCCTTAATGAAAAAGAACCCCAAAAGTGAATGGCATGATTAGTGAATTACTCTTACAAATGCAACTATATGGAGAAACCTAAGCTATCCCAACTTGCATTATTCCCAACTAATGAATAAAAGATAAAGGTTTTGTTTCCTTTGATGTTCTGAAGAAGCATGGAAAAATAACTTTTCACCTGTTAAGGGTCTGGCTGAGTTAGGTGTTTGTTTTTTCTTTTTGTTTCTTATTTTAACTCTTTGCGTAGTTAACCTGTTACTCCTGCCAGAAGGTAAACTAAGCTAATTATTAAACACCAGCAACATCGTTTGCTCAAAACAGAGAATTAAACAATAAAGCAAAGTTTTAACTATGCAATAGATCATTTTACTGGTTCTTTGAAAAGTATCTTAGCTAAACCTTTTTAGCTAAGTAAACAAGATAAAAAGTAAAACCTTAGATATTCTTTCATAACTAAACCATCAGGCTATACATCTGGCCCTTTCTCCTTTTGGGGCTGTTAACACTTGCTTTGTGAAGCAGTACCAGGAGACCTCAGATAAAATTTAGACAGAGTAAACAAAATGAAAGCTCCTTATAATGGGGAATAGTCCTTAACTGTACTCCCTAACTACACAAATTTGCTCATAGACACTGTATTAATAAGAGATACTGCCTTCAGACTAAGATAAGAAATAGAGTTAGTAAGACCCACTGGGTCATTCTGTAATTTTAGTGGTAATCTGACCAAATTCCATTCACAAACTATAGGCTGGATGGTGAAGTGCCCCCCTTGGGTTACAAATGAATACACCACTCTTCATTTCCTGGCAGGAAGGGTTGTATAGCGTTACCGTGAGCTCTGTGTTCCACCACGGACTTGGCTGCATTTCAACAGATGCTGAAGTGATTTCTGAAACATTATCATCATCTTCTTGCTCGTGAAAAACTCACTGTTAAAAAATGCTCACATGAAAAATCTTGATACTTTATATGCTCATTATACTAACTTCAAACTCTTTTGATGAGACACCTTTTTAAAAGTATCTAAATTAACACAACTCAAGGATGGGAATTTTAAAAGCATCTGAATAGTTACACTGGGCCTAATCACAAAATTAGCTTGGGGATTTCCTGGCTCCCCTGTCCAGTTCCTCTGCCTCCATGCTGTAGTTCACCAATTCTGAACATATACTTAAAATAACCTCATTTTCTCCATGTCATTGGAATTACCCCAGTTGTGAAAAGGGGAAAAAACAAACTTAACAAAAAAAGCAGTGATACTTTCAATTCAAACTGCTTTAATTATGTGATTTACATTGCAGCTCACAAATAGGTGCATTAAAGCAGGTGAGGAGGGAAGGGCAAACACCAATACCAAAGTGGGAGGAAACAGAAACAGATGGGAGTGAGAATTTCACTAACCAGCTTCACTGCTGAGTCAATATAAAACATAACTACACCCCTGAGCCACAAAAGAGAACAAATCCCATTGAAAGTTAATAGGAGTTAGGGCACTCCGTCCTTTTTCAGAATCCCACTCCAAGCTTCTAAGGATCTGCTCACACTTACAGGGTGAAGCTTAAATCACCCATTTATACCCTGTATCTCTCAGACTTCAAGGGCAAGCCCAACACAAGCTTGAAAACTCTGCCAGAAAGATTTGCAATTCAGCAATGCCCCCTTCCCACACCATATTTAAAGTTCATCCAGACAGAGCACTCTTTATGCTCAGCATAAATTGCACAGTTTGCCAGTTTCAACTTCCATCCTCATTTTGTTACTGCTGCGTACAACAGGGGGCAAGCCCCGACAGGAGGATCAAACTGATTCCCGTAGAAACTGGAGGAATGGGAAGCAGTGCAGGCAGGCTCTACAAGGGCTGTGAGACAAAATACAGACTGGCACCTTAATAGCTCAGACAGAGGAAAAGAATGGAATTGCACATTGGCTGGGCAGCTGTAACCAAAGGTACTCTGGTACATTTGAGGGGGGAGAAAAAAAATCTCAGAATCATAAGGTTGGAATCAAAGAAGTTATTCCTGCGGGACAAACAAAGAAACAACTTTACGGTGCACCCCAACTCTGTAAAAACACACAACGTGGGTTGTTCCAGGACACACCAATGCAACACAGAGACTGAAGATAGCCATTACCAACAATCAGAAATTGCCCTGCCAGCGCTGCCCAGCTCTGGCTCAGCCGTGCCCCCCAGTCCTGCTCCTGAGCTCGCTGCCTCCACATTAGGGTGGCTCCAGCAGCCCTGCCCCTGCTGAGGACATCACCCAAACCCTCCCCACGTCCCTGGGGAAGGGATGTGCACTGTGAACCTGTGATCTCCTTCAGGAGGCAGTGACATCCCCACCGACACAAAAAAGCAGCCAGGGGAGAGGCTTGTACTCCCCAGCTCCTGCGTGAAGTCAGCCCCAGCAGCTCAGGGCTGGGCAATCACATAGCATCAAGCCACTCCAAGTATGAAAGAAAAACCCATCAAAACGGAGGTCAAAGTGTTGCCACTGATTTTAATAGGTAGGGTTTTAGCTCTTTAAACAAAACAGCCCAATAAAACCAGAAGCAAATCCCTCAGTTTTCCATGTTTGAAAGGAAAACAGACTGGGGCATTGTTTCTACAAGCAGATGACAGAGGCCTGCTTGGAGTTTGCTTAAGTCACTGTATGATATAAAAAGACAATGTGACTATTTTAAGTTGTATTTTTTAATGTTTTCTGATTCCAGGCCAGTCACACCTGGAATCACATATGTTTAACTGAGCAGCTGATAATTTAGCATTTTAACAATTTCGATTAACTGTTTGGATCTAAACATTCTCATATTATGCTTTTCTATGAGCTAAACTAACTTCACATATCATTTTAACCTGCATTATTTGGGAAAAAAAACCCATTCTCTTTCAGCCTGTAAAATTAAGGTTTTAAAAACGATACTTTCCCAAATCAGATTACTTTTCAGTATTTTACATACAAATAGGTGAAACTAAACTTCATTATAGATAAGAAAACACAGAACAAATCTCCTTTCATGAATACCAGAATCCAACTCAGAAGCCTGCTTCCTCTTGAAGTTCCATAGCTTTTAAATGAAAATATTAGAAAACATATGGAAATATTTTTATGCTATAATTACAAAACTCAGGAAAATAAGTTTATTTTATAAAGGTAGGGTGAACTTTAAGCAACAATATGAATTTGGGATTCCCATGGAGAACTAAAATCCTCCATTTGAAAATACAAAGCACAGTTAATTAGAAAACACAGTTTGAGCAAAGAGGGCCCTTGCAAAGAGTTCTTAGAAAGGATCACCTTGAATGTGTTTGATGCTGAGGCGACGCCATAACTTTTCTTCACACAAAAGCAGTCATCTACAGAGCACAACCAGATGTTAAGTTTTCCTTTCTTAGTTTCTGTAAACCTCTGTGACCTCCCTCAAATTAAAAAAGGGAATAGCATTTTTAAAGCCACAGGAGCTATCATTAGTGAAGCATTCTAAGGATTTTCATTAATTCATAGCCAGCCAACCAGGAATTTTCCCACCGCCATATACAAAAAAAGTCAGGGAAGTCACTGATTGCTTGGTTGGATTTGAATGTAGTCAGAAGTAAGATCAGAAATACCTAGTCCCTCCCACTGATATAAGAGTGAAGAACATAGGCAAGGTCAGAAATTAAAATCCAAGTCTGCCCACCAACCATGAGGAAAATCCAGCAGGGCCATATAACAGGGGGTATAGAAATGGTTATTACACCCAATTTTGTGAGATAAAGGATCATATGGATAGATCATTACAAATCAATCATTTGGAAACCTTGAAGCCCAGAAAGTGCAGCTCCAAGCAGATCTGCAGGCCTCTCATGTCCTTCAGAGAGCAGCCCCAAGATCTGATTGACGTTGTCCAGCTGTTGGTGTAACACCCACCGCTCACAGCAACTCCTGTCCCGACACACTCGTGCAGCTGGAGCCCTCTGAACTCCACACGCCCCTCAGCAGCCCCCTACTGCTGCTGTGAAGCCGGGGCTCAGCACAGGAGCTCTGCTGTCAGAGTGAGATCTCTCAACGCAGGGCTGGAGAGAGCAGAGCCGAGGGCAGCAGCACTGCCCTGAGCCCCCCGGGCACCCCCGCACTGCCCCGGGCACGGCTGCAGCTCTGCCGGTGCCCGGGGACAGGAGCAGGCCTGGCACAGGCCCCGGGGCTGCTGGCTCACCCTCTCCTTGCTGCCCACACAGGCACCTCTGGGTGCTGACAGACCACCTGGAGGTACAAATTTGATTCAGGTCAGTCATAGGCACACAACTCTGGCTCTCCTGAATCAACCAGAGCACACATCTCAGAGTTTATGGTATGACACCTGATGTAGCATGAAATCTCCTAGGACAAAGCTACCTCTCACGTTTATTTGGGCACACTGGAGTTTTGAGTGATGTGCCCCAAAAGCAGATTTACTGTCTTGCTGAGTAACAGCCCAAGGAGGAATACTAAAAATAGGATGCATGGAACAATTCTTCAAAGCCAATAGTGGCATGATATTGTACCAGCCTCCAAGTGAGAGAATTTCACAGAATACAGTATCTCCTGGAACATGTGCCGATGCCTGATAAAACTCTAACACAAGTTTTAACTATTTTTAATAATCAAATCAAACTTTGGGAGAACAAATCCCTACCTGTACACTTGGTTTTCCTCACACTCTTGGAATCTACCATACAGAGGTGAGAGGTGACAGGAGGAGAACAAACACTTTTACCTTTAAAATCCAGAAATGATGTCTTAGACGTGATGCTGAAAGTACAATTTACTAAGTGAAACAAGTTGAAGCATGTTAAAATACACATTTATACACTGGTTTTGGCAGAATTTTGGCTAACCAGAGTGATAATACCTGTGTTTCTGTTGTATGAATATTGCAATGAGCCTATCCATTACTGGCATAAGCCTGTATTCACTACTTTGCTACGTATACATCTGGTCAAAGTCTCTATCATAAAATCACATAGAAATATTGGGTGTCAGGATGTGCCACTCCTGTTGAGAAGAGCTGGACAGGACAAATAGGACAGTGAAACAATTATAAAATACTATAAGCATGAAAGGATAAAATCCTTTTTCAAGTTTGCACTTAAATTTTGACCCTTAAATAAAGTCTCACATTACCAAAATCAAGTACTTCAGATGTACTGACCTACTGATTATTTTAAGTTACTGTAACTTACACTTTCATTCAATCCTTTTTTATAATTCGTATAGAGATAAGGATATAAAAACTAAGCATTCATGTAACTCATACTACTTTCATGTGGTTTCTCCTAGGTGTGATGTATTAATGCATAACATTCATTTTTAAATGTAAAAACAACTATAGGAACATCAGCACTAACCTAAACTTCTAGAAAAAGTGTATTTCAAGCACTCCTCATTATACTGGTAGCAGTATATATAAAACCAAAGCAATATACTTGAAAAAATTTTTACTTTTAAAAACTAAAAATGGCATTCAAGCTTAACAGTTCTGCAGTAATACTTCACACTCCTCTTGTTTGCTTCTAAAAACACATGCTGAATTTATGGGTAGAATTCAGCCTTTGAGCATAATTAAGTAGGCAAGTTCACATCAAAGCTTTGTTTCATCATCTTTAGACTGATCGGTTGGAAAAGACAGCTGGTCCTTATTAAACACCCTTTAAATGTTGCAGTTTTAATTATGCAACATCCATGTTATATTAACATTACCAAATAATTAGCTAAAGAAAAGCTAGTATCATCTAATCATGACAGCTTAGCATCCTTTCACCAGTGGACTATAAAGTATTATTCTATTAAAGCAGTACTTGTTCTTAAATAAAGATCTGAAGATTTGTAATTAACCAATCTGATACAGCAGTTTCTACACTTGTACTTACTCAAAAGCAGATTTTGAGGGGAAGTGAGGCAGGGAGTGGAGTTCAACATCTAAAATAAGGGACACGTTCTAGAGAGGACATCAATCAAATCCATAACAGCCCCAAGTGACTTCAACTGCAGAAACACTGTTAAGTCAATAGCTGATGAATTATCATCATATTCAAACTTCCCAGTTTCATGCAAACACATAAGGAAATACACAATTGCGTTGTTAATACTGAGAGTTAGTTTCAATTACATAAACATATGTTTCCATATTTTTTCCTCTAGGTCATGTATTTGAATGTTCTTTCTGAAAACTCAGCATTAAACTGTACAGCCACGCAGTTCCTGAGGAAACAGTGATCTGCTGCTTTAAACACTAATATTTAAATGAATTTAAAAATGCATGAAGTAGCCTAAACAGGCAGATTGTCATCAACACTTTTTGACACTAGAGTAGAAATGGGTTCTCATTGTCTGCTACATTACTCAATAAATGAAATTTACAAAAAACCAAAAACAAACCCTGGAGGGATCCTGAAGCCAAATTCTAAGCTAAACAAAAGTGATACAGATGCCTACCTGCATGACTGACCATGCTTGCAAAGCCTTGCACTCAACATCTTGCATTGTATCCAACCACAGAACATACGAAGCTTTAAGTGACACATCTCATCAATCCTGAAACGCTATCACATTGTTCTGGATGCCACGGAGAGAAATCTATTGATTCTGTAAGTTCCCAAAAAGTGGTGGATATGGAATTGCTGACATCTGGTCTGCAGAGCTGTAAAGCAGCTCTGGAACTGTCTACAGATTAAAGAACTCCCTGATGGCAAACATTAACACCTTCCACCATGCTCCATCTTAGGTCTGTCTTCTGCCTAATACCTTTTAAATTTTTTAAATACTCTGCAAGAGAAAATCTGGGTTTTTTAACTGTTGGACAACAATATGAAATAGAAGGGAGAAATTTTAACTTTGGTAATTTGTTACCATTTTACAGGGTGTTTTTCCTCCAAAATAAAGTTACCAAAACATGTACTTAGCCGGGAAAAGTATTTCCGTATGACCTAGCTCTGTGCCTGGCAGATTCCTAACTGGAAGCACGGAGTCTACTTTGGGATGCTTGAGGAGATAAATGTAGGGACATAGCAGCATGAGCCTAAAGAATAATGAGGCAGGCAGAGCTCCCAATAGCGGAACAGTAGGAAATCTTCAGAGTCTCTGCTCTGAAGTGAAAAGGAAACAGAAAGTTCCTTACACAGAGAGCACAGAGGGGGAGGCAGGGAGTTTCAGGGAGAATGCACGGGAACAGAGCCTCCAGTCTGTCTGAGAAGCTTTGCTTAGCAGAGCAAAGGAAGGTACAACCCTGCTAACAAGGAGGGGAGCTTTGGTAAAATGCTGGATTATTTATTCTTCCTCATCGTACAGTCACATTAAATTTAAGCTTTATACTGAACACGGTTCAGTGCCAGGAACTTCAGAGGAATTAAACATATGAAAAAAATTACTCATGTGTGTAGTCCCATTAGAATCCTCAACACAACTTGAGAGTAAAGTTGCTCATGTGTTTAACACCGAATAAATGAATCTGAAATATATTCAAATCATCCTCAGATCGCAAGTCTGTCTTCTCTGTGCACCTCATGGCATGTTTATTGCATGAGAAAAATTCAGAGACTACTTTTCCAGAACAGCTCCCCATGTGGACACACTTATTCTAGATTAAAAGAGGCCCTTCTCTGAACTATTTTTTTCTGGATAAAGGTATGCATACGAGGTAGTAAGATCATCCATATGGAAAACTACTTTGCAATACTATTCTACTTTAAGCAAATGTGTACCCTAATCTGAAATAATACTAAGTGTTGGAATACATCAAAATTTCTATTAAACATCAATGAAAGAAATCCTACACCAAGCAAACCCAATCCAAATTTGACAATCCTGAACCCACTGAAATCTGATAATTCTTAGCCACAGTAATGTTAAGTTACTCGTCCTGGTATTAACTGCTTTCCTTCTACAGATACATGTTGAGTTTGCAAGCCAAATACCAGTGTATTACCAGAAAAAAATGAATAATACAGGTTATAAATATAGTTTGTGATGGAAGTTGTAAAAACAAACAAAAATTCACATCTATAATGTGATTTAGTTGTTAGTTTTGAAAACGTTAGGTATAAATAATTTCAGGAGCTATGAATAAAGCCAACAAATACTTCCTCATCACATTCTTTTAACCATAGCCCAGTAATATGCTCTCAATAAGTCAGTTTTTTACTGCTACAAAATATTGAAGATACTTAAAACTATATTTTGTACAGTGAAAGAAACTTGTGCATTACTTGTGCATGTATATATACTACCTGTGTGTGTATGGAGAAAAATGGAACACAAGATTCTCAAAAACACAAAATTCTTTTATGTTTGAGTGAATTACAAAGGACATAAAATAACACTCAGATGATAAAAGAAAGATTCACCGTAGGGAAATGCACCACACATTTACAATTTTAGCAGAGGAAAATACCCAATGTGAACGCATCTAAATGCACATACAAACGCAGCTAGCTACATTTTATTTCTCCTTGAACACCCATTAAAAGCTAAATGATATATTTTTAGATTATTTATGCCCTTGAGAATTACCTCAATTCAACCACTTCATTTAATGCAAACTAGACATTTTTACTTTCTCTCTATAAAATGTTAAGATTTATTCATGCCCTTAACATACATTAATTAGACACTACTTATAAATAACCTGCAATAAGAATAACTATTTGAACAGGATACAATTACTTAGGGCTTGTGTCTTTTCAATCAGTCAGTGTCCCTGCAGTGTTTAGAGTGGCAGAGGGGAAGTGGCCTGTGGTTAAACAGAGGAAATACCAAGGAATTTTAATAGAGCAAATAGTCTCTTTACTTCCTACAGGGTACTACTTCAAAGGCAGCCCTGCTCCAGAGCAGACAATGTGTTAGAGGGGCCATCAGTCATTTAATAGTATGTCAAGTCTACTCAAAACTTACATGCAGCCCAAGATAAATACCACATAACTGAGACAATGGGTGCCATCCTGCAGTCATTACTCTAATAAGTGCTGTCCTGCCTGCATTACGGAGGCAATCATGTGCAAGGGTGGTATTACAAAACCAGACTACAAAATTGTAACTACACAATCAGACAAGGTATCTAATAAACTGACTAGGGAAGTCTGAACTTGAAGCTGAAAATACAATAAAACCAGAAACTAGTACAAATATTTTATAAGCTAAAATGGTACATTCGTTGTGAGCAATAAAGACAAAGGAGGGGGGGTTATGCTAATTGGAAAGAGTGTAAGTTTTGCTGATCTAAAAGCCAGTGAAAATCATTACATTAAAGTATTATATTGTGGTACATTCCTGTTTAACACACACAATGATACTAATTATGTAAGTAAAAAAAAATAGAGAACAAACTGCATTTGCCTATTTCTATAAACGCCAATATACATTAATTCAAGTGTATTACAAGTCAAGTACTATGACTTGTAATAGTGATCATTTACTTAACAGAAGATGCAAAACTTGACACAAATACACAGTGGTGTTACGAGCCCGTGGAGCACCCTGCCCATGTCTGGTGAAACACACAATAGACGTACTGAGCCAAAACATTTTATTGCTAATTCTGTTAAAAAGACCTAATAGGGGAGTCTAAACTTGTAACTGTTCCATCCAACACAAAGATTTAGATCCTAAACTTTATCAGGGTTTGAAGTTTGTTTTTCCACACCTCTTTTACACATTTCCCGATGCTTTTGCCTTTCTAAGCTATGCCCTACAAACTTCTGAACTGTGTGTTGCAGCAACGTTCTCAAAGGATCTGATCTGAAACCAGGAAAATCCTTAGTGACAGTCCAACAAAAAGGAAAAGCAATGAAAGTCAGTTGTGTTCCCTCCAGTGTTCCCGGATCACCACGCTTCAACTAAACCTGTAACCAGACATCAGGAGAAAGGAAAGGAACAAACCAAAACACGCAACTCAAAAGTTATTAAAAATATATTTTAAAAAAAGAAAAAGAATATGAAAAGCAGTCGAGAAACGCCTGACAGCACAACACACCAGAAACGGGAACAAAAGGCAAGGACCAGTAACAAAACATTTATCACCTTCCTCCCCCTTCCCCCTCCCGTAAATTTCCTACATCCTCTGTATAATGATCAGGCCCGGAGCTAAGACCCCAAGCCGGCCTCGAATCATTAAAATAACAAAGCCGCAGCGATCGCTTTTTTCCAGGTCGGCTCGGGGAAGTGGAGAGCGCTGGTGGTAAAGGACCTGTTGAGTGACTTCTTCACACTCGCCGGCTCCGAGCTGCCTCCCCCCTCGGCGAGAAACCAATAAACATCCCTCGCCGGGAAATGCCACCCTCTGTCCCGGCGGCAATTAACTCCCAGATGCAGAGCCCCGGGGCAGCGTTATTTGTTGCAGAAGCGTCCCCGGGGCAGCCGCTCCCTCCCTCCCGGAGCAGCGCCCGAGCCCCGCGC
>VZRO01007562.1:1534167-1553291 GCA_013397915.1 Daphoenositta chrysoptera
CCCTTCCCTTCCCTTCCCTTCCCTTCCCTTCCCTTCCCTTCCCGGGAGCCCTCAGGATGCGGGGGGCTGCTGCTGCCTTCCTGCAAATAAGGGGGTCAAGCCAGTACCTGGCCGAATTCCCATCTTCGTTCCGTGGTGCGGTACCCTATTCCTGATCCGCTCACTACACCGCAAGGAAGAGAGGTAACACTTAGTGACACAAAACCACAGGAGTATGGTCCAGGCGCTTTCAGAAGATCAGGGCACAAGCCAAAGATCAGTCATAGATCTGTGACATGCTTTCATGCATTACAGAATCACAGAATCGATTAGGTTGGAAAACACCTCTGAGATCATCAAGTGCCATGTCCAATCCTTCCATAAACACTGTCAAGGGACAGTGACTCCTCCATCTCCCTGGGCAGTCCATTCCAATGTCTGATCACCCTTACTGTGAAGAAATTCCTCCCAATGTCCAACCTAAACCTCCCCTGGCACAGTTTAAGACTGTGTCTTCTGGCCCTATTATTGCCTGGGACAAGAGACCCCACTGGCTACAACCTCCTTTCAGGTAGCTGTAGAGGTGATAAGGTCACCTCTAAGCCTCCTGTTCTCCAGGCTAAACAACACCAGCTCCCACAGCTACTCTTTATTCCTCAATTAAAGAAGACAAGCTGGAAGAATATACTATCATAAAGTTTTCAATTGCAGGAAATGCAAAGGAAGTTGTATGTGGCAATAAATATTTCAGCTTATTCAACTGGAGTTAATTCTGATATTACATGCTTTGATGAAAACACTTTTCTTTAAAATTAAGTAAATCACATTTCTGATAAATGTGGAATGCAAGCTGGTCTAATGTATCAGGAAATCACATCAATTTCAACCTCTTTGCCTCAACGTCATGTAAGAGGCAGAGCAGCCCAAGGCTCCTCCAAGGTGCAGGATGATTCAGCTTGGAAAGGACCTCAGGGGTCAGGCCTAACCCTCTGCTCAAAGTAGCCCTAACTTCAGTTTTAGATGAGGCAGCCCAAGGCCTTGTCATACATCACTTTTACATATCACTTAACTCCAGTTATTTTTGAAAACCTTGATTTTAGTACATTCTGTTTGCTGTGATTGATCTTGGACAAAAATGTCATCCTAATGGAAAAAACAAACCCATCAGTATTTTATAAAAGACATTACAGTTTGGATTAAAATAGTATGTAAAACCACCACTACGGCAATCAGTTGAAAGGAAACATGACCAGCTGGTAATTTTTAACTACTATTGGTTTTACACCTGTCACAGGGTTTTCCGTCCTTTGTGACTAGTGGTGAAAATAATACAATAAAACTTCCTTAAACTGCTTGTTTAAGTTGATGGATCAGAGCCCCAGCACTCGCAGCTACCTTTGAAAACAGGTTTGTGACTTCAGGATGGCTATAGCCCTTCATTGTGACATGAACAGACATTACATTTTTGCCATTAAACTTATTTTTAAGCAAAAATGGGAGATTAGGCCATAGTTCTTTGCATCTCTGGGAACAAAAGGTTCTTACTTTTGATCTCCATTGCCCCTGCAGGCTGGAATTCTGAAAAGGGTAAGATTAAGTCTGTAGGTGGAATTTCACTGATTTTATGATGATATGTTTCTGATGGTCAAGTGTACCCAGGCCAGAATGAAAGTTTAGCACGTTTTCTCACTGTACACCACACTCTTCTGTCTGGGTATTCCTGCTTTACTTTCTCCTTGCATTACTCAGAAGTAATCTAACAGCCTTGAAATCTATATGAGCATTTTTATTTTCAATCAAGTCAGGCTGCATAAAATCTGTAAATAACTAGTCCTTTTATGTTTGAATGAATTACAGAGGACATAAAATAACACAGCATCATGGCTAAAGAAAGGAACACATATGTACAGTTCATTTAAAGGTCAGTAAATACCTCTGCTTCCCATAACCACCTATGACAAGCAAGGATTCCCTGTTGAACATAATGCCACTGATCTGCAATTAAATCTTCTAAACCATAGGGAAAACTGTTTGGCTTTTTTTGTTAACTGAGATCTAGACTGCTGGAGAAGCTGTAATTTTTAAGTGAGGACAAAATTAGCATTATCTGTGCCATTGATGCATTAGCCTATGATGATTTTAACAAAAACAGACACAACAAATAGTGCCAATGCCTCGGCAGCAGAGTAACTGAAGAACTCACTGGCTGCATTGGCAGTACCCAGAAAGCAGCAAAATGATTGGTCATATTTACTGAGACCTCAAACCTAGCAGCACAAAGCAAAGATGCCATCTGACAAAACCAGCATTGATACTTCATTTCCAATAGTTAGCTTAAGCTAGTAACAAAATGACACGTGTGAAAAACAATTCCTCCATACTGCCACCATGTCCAACTTATCCCGGGAGTGAACTGGCTGAATAAAGAAGTATTGCATTGCTCTGGATCCATTTGGAATAATTTCCACTGAAATCTTTTGTGGAAAACAGTAGTGGAGAGGCAGGGATCAAATGACTGCAGTTAATGTTTCTAACTGGAGTCTCCAAACTGCTGCGAGCTCATGGAAAGGCAAAAGTGGCTGTGGGGACTCTGCTTGTCTGTAGGTTCTTTTGTCCTTTTTACAACAGTCTCTTGTTTCTGAGCAGTATAGAATGCATACTATCCAAAAGTCATGGGTATCAATATCCTGCATTCTACAGCTGGTTTTGGTTGCCACTCTCCCTTCTTGCTTAAAGCTAAAAATCCCTTTTTTTTCCTTCTCCTTTCTGAGCAGCTGTTCCCAGATGGTGGAGACAGTGAGAACTCAGCAATTCCTATAAAAACATGAAAACTCATGTACCAAAAATGTCTGATAATATGGTTAAAAAATTCCCTACAAAAACGTTCTATTGCTCAGCAAAATTCGTTCTTGGAATTGGAAGCTGTATGCTCCATCCACAGTTCATATTTCTAGCACTGAATTCTCTCCCACGAGAGACTGACCTTAACTGCAAAAGAAATTGTGCAAACACCTCACTTTGGGGCAGAAAGCATGCATCAGGCTCATTGGGTATTCAGCTAAGTCAGACAATCATGACTATTGCAATATCACAATAATGACAATAAGTCAAGAATTCCTGTTACAGACAGACACTGCCCACTGTTAGGGAATCAGGATGAGATGCAGTGAGCCAAGCAGACAGTGTGCTAAAAGAGATCCCAGAACACAAACCCCTAAATGTGAGGGTCTTCTTGAACTTCATCTGGCAGAGACCTGAAGACAGAAAATCAGATCTTTTGAAAATCCCCCCTTATATGAAATTGTCTCACTTCCATGGGGATGGTTTGTCTATGGGATGAGCATCGAGCATAAAATAGAGGAAGAACCATCTTCCATCATCAAACTTTAAGATCAAAACTAACAAGTGTGAAATGGATGTGGACACTCCCAGCAAGGGCATGAAAATTCACACCTGTGTCAGGGTTCACAAAAATTCTGTTTCCAAGGAAGCTTCTGTATTATAACATGCCATAGTTTCAAATGATCTAGCCAGGCTCAAGTGAAAGGTTATTAACTGATAAGAAAGCAACCTCAAGCCATAAAATTAAATTGAAATTTGAATCAAATCTATCAATTGTTGTGAATACCCATCTTGTTCAAGGCAACTGTTAAATCATTATGCCTTGAGAAATGTGACAAAAATTCACAAAACACAGAGTTCTCAAAGAAAAATCTGTATTACCAGTCCCATTTTATAGATGGGGAAACTTAAGCACCGAGTCATAAAGATGCCTGCTTTTATGTCTTGCACACATGCTCAGGGCTAAACCAATAATTAGATTAGGAGTCAGGAAAGACTCTGGGCCTTAGAAGGACGGGAAGAGACCCCTGTGAGTAGCATTCTTTGGTTTTAATTTGCTGCCTTCTGTAGAGACACACTCTGCTTCCTAAGGTCACCCAGACAGTACCGGTGGGTGCAAGCCTCCAGAACAATTCCACCCAAGTGGCTGCTTCTCTCCCAGGAGTGGCAAAGAGCACCCAGCAGGCTGTCCTGGCAGCCAGCTGCCTCCTGCTGTGGCCACACATTTATTGGCACTTCAGAGTAGCTGCTGCTGGGTCCAGATGGGAAAGTGGAATTAGATGCATGAATTCTGCTTTGGCACTGGCAGCCACCATTTCTATATCCAGATGCTTTGCAACAGGTCCTGAAACTGAGCATCCAGTCCTCACTGCTGACTCTACCAGACCTTCCAGAATCCCATGGAGTGTACCAGCAGGGATGTTTCTCTCCTGCTCACTTTTTTGTCACAGTTTGAGATTTTTCTCAAGTCTGTCTCCAAATATTGGGGGAATGTTTTGAGGCATGTAGAGTTCAGAGAGAAGGGAGTGAATGGTCTTGTGACCTATCTGAATGACTTAATCTCTTCTACAGGAAATTGCACTTAATGACCAGAGAAGTTTAAGTCCTATATTCCTAGAGGCTCAAGTCAGCATCAGATGTAGGAGTATGTTATGGTGAAAAGGAAATGACTGAACTAAAGCAAACAGCTATTACATGAAAATTACTTCTGATTACCATCAAATTAACAATTTGTCAGTGATCCATGGATGCAAATCTTCATATAATATTACCCCTCCCCAGACCTCACAGTTCCCTATATTGTATAGAGGCCTCCTTCTTCTATTGGCAGAAAATGTTTGCAGCCAAATGTCAATTTTCTGTATTTCTGTTGAGTTTTGTATCTGTTTATTCATATGAATATAATAAAGGAAGTTCTCCAAGATTATTCAACTTAGTGATGTGTCACCAAGCACACTCCTCCCTGCTCCAAAAGCACCCTGAAGTGACTCACCCTGTGGCCACATGTTGTTTCTGAGGGAGCAGGGCAGGACTGCATCTTTCAGCAGCAGTCTTCTGTTACACTGGATTAGGTGTAATATGAAACTGCACTTTTAGAGAAGAGTAGATTTATGATGCAAAGAAAATTTAAAATTGCATGGATGAGTAATTTTTCAATAAAAATTCTGTTGAACTAAAAATATTCCAAACCAACAACTGTATCCCCAAAGTTATCTATGTTTTATTCTTTAACAACAAGTGAATAATTCGTAATGTTCAACTTTAAAATAATGTATTTCTGGAATACAGAAATTTTATCTCAAACAGCTATTAAAAACACAAACCAAGATCCTTACAATGCAGTTTGAATAAATGCCAGAAATGATAATGAAGTAACGTCTTTACAAAAGTTTCCAGTTTTAATTCCACTCTCACCCCTTTCTTATTGCAGCACAATGCTTCCCATGCAGACAGCCTGTCATTTTCCTTCTGCAGGGAAATACGGGGGAGGGAGGTGGGGTGGGAGAACAACCCTAACCTGATTTAACAGTCTATTGTGCAATTCAACAGCATCCTGTGGCAATGTCTGCAAAATTAATCCTAGCACACTAAGGGACCCCTCACTGAGCATAACCTGCCTTAAACCCTTTCCCATTTAACTGAGGCAGAGCTATTTGCTCAAGCACTTTGGGATGACATCATTTGTTATTTGAGGCCAAAAGCTAAGGGTAATTAAGGCTAAAGAAAAAGTTCTGAAATTTTTTGCAATTAAAATGCATAGAGACACTTGTAACAGATACCACTGCAGAACAATAGAAACATGACTGGAAGAATTAAAAAAAGTCTGACTATTGTGCAACCATTGTGGAAGAAAATTGGAAAGCCCTTTGTCAATAGCACCTCATTCTACTCCCACAAAGGGAAATACGCAAACAAAAGAAAATACAAAGGCTGGAGACATATGGAAATTGCATCTTTTGTTTATATGATAGAGATTCCCCAAAATATTCTAATGTAATTTTAAAACATTTTATAACAGATTTACAAAAGAATGCACAGCAATTCTACATGACTGGGCTAAAAAAAACCAGAGGGAGGGCCCTGTTAGGAATGACAGTTGTTGCTGGCAGCTCTACCTCTCCAATAAACAAACTCATGGTTCTTTTTATCTACAGTCTGGAATATTATTTCAAAACACAAATTTGAAGCAGTTGGATATCAGGATTGAGTTAGCTGCTTACTTTTGGAAAGAGTTAAGATAAATATGCAGATAATAACAGACTGATCAAATGCAGTGAGCAAGATTTTTTAGGACTCCACGGAAAGTTAAAGCTTGCTAATATGGTAAGTTACAATAGGTAATTATTATTTCTTTCTAATTAGATTATAATTGTAACAATCACTGAAAATTGCTCCTCCTAAACCATAGCTTGTGATAAAACTAACGGCCCAGGATCATATGTTTACAGAGGAGAGAAGGAAAAGATTGAATCAGCTTTCTCATTTAAACAAAAACATCCCCAAGAAAAGATTTTCTATGTAACCAACTTAAATTTTCCAAAAGTCTCAGCATTCTAAGGGCAGTGCTGATGCCACCTGAGAATGCTTCCCTCTGACTTCCTTTCTCTGCCAAAATGAATTGGAGCAAATTGCAGTAATATTGTCATATACACCCATCCTGTAGCACATAATGAGATTAAACTCTGAAGTGAGAGAAGCCTACAAATACTTGAATAATGACTGAAATTCAAGTGGACACTATCATATTTTTTAATACTTTTTTAATATTTTGCTCTGACCAAATGCATTGAAATACAATAAAAATGGTTAAGAAATGCACAGTATTTAAATAGTGTGAAGTAATTTCTTTTCCTTCTAATGTGATGAAACAATGAAAAATAAAAATCTGGTGGCAATAAGTGGTTCTGCCTGGCAAATATTTGCATTGACACCACTGTATTTATTATCACAGAAGAATTACATTAGTAGATATTGTAACAGAAGTCATTCTAGGTTTTACACCATAATGAGTGGGGTTTTTTAGAGCTGCAGGATAATTTGTCAAAAGCTTTCACGGAATCATTTAGCTAAGAAAAGACCTCTAAGACTGAGTCCAAGCCCTGACCAATCACCACACTGTCAAGCAGACCATTGCACTAAATGCCATATCCAGTGGTTTCTTGAGCATGTCCAGGGATAGCAATTCCAGCATCTCCCTGGGCAGCCTGTTCCAATGTTTAACAACCCTTTCTGTGAAGAAATTCTTCCTGACAATTTCTTTCTGGAATGCGAAAATATTCCCCTACCACAAATTGACAATGCTGGGCAGTCTTACAGACACATACTCACGACAGCAGCCAAAATTCATTTAGAGCCAAGATTTTAAAAGGTTGGGTGTTCAGAGTATCAAAAATATTAAGCACCCAGCCATCACTAGGTTCTGTTCAATACTGAGCACTCAGAGCTTTGGAAAATCAGGCCTGACATCGAGCATTTCTATGCGCTCACTGTATCAGTTCTGTCACAAATGCTGGTGAACAGGAAGGATCAGTCAATCCCCTGCGGGCACCCACGGCCCCGCTCCAGAGTGCGGAATGAAACCCCCAACACCTGCGGCTGTCATTCCTAGATCCACCCACCAGAGGGCAGAAGCAGCTCAGCACTTTTCTAGGCAGCTCAAATACAGACTGTCTCAAAATTTATGACTTTAAAGCCTGTTTTTATATGGAAAAGCCAAATAAATAGCCAGCAATTTTTAGTGCAGAATACTTTATCTGCTATCTTCTTAATGTCCTTAATATGGCGTTCTTCATAGAAACTGAATCTCGAGATATTTTGGAGTATTACTATGATCCATACAATAAAGTTCTAAAGATTAAAAGTGTGAAATCTATTATTAAAATTTCATTTTCATTTAATATATAAAACATGACTTGGTTATACAGACAAGAGACTGCCCCAGAATCTAGAAATTGTGGACAGACACTTAAAACCTTAGAAATAGTAAAATGTCATGGACTGGTAGAATAAAAATTAGGTGCTCAGAGAGCAAAAAAGGATCAGAGAAAAAGAAGGTACAATAATTGAGTTGGTGCAAGGTTATGTGTTTTTTTTTTAAGGTCACAATGAGATAATGAGTTTGAAACATGTGCAATTTAAAAATTGCAAATTCCCAAAATTTTATACTGATTAATAACAAGACTAATGACATAGATAATTTTTAATGAAGGAGAATATCTTATACCACCTACCTACTTCTGTCCTTTTTGCTCCAAATTGCACAAGATTAAGGAAAAGAGTGACAGACTATACTCATGGTGTTCTCAAGCCATCCTAGTGGCAGAGGAAATCCTGGTTTAGGTACTAGGAGAAAAAAATCCTGGAACATAAATCCAGAAAAAAGGAATATTTACTTCCCTTTCAGTCTAGGTGTTGTATCAATTTTACTGGCCACACACACACATCCTTACAACATCCCAAGCCAGATGACCCTGCTTGAAATTCAATATCAAAAGCATTACTTTGCACCTGTGTGAATCCACAACATATTCTGTTTGCTCCAGACACTGGACTTTACACCCACTGATTCACAACATGGACCAAAACACACCTGCGAAATCTATTCTTTCACTGCTTTTTTTGCTCTCTTTTTTTCCCTTTTATTTTTCTTTTAAGGCACAACCAATGCATTGCTTATTCTGTCACTCTAATACCAGCCCCATAGCACATCCATGTGATCAAATATAAAGCATAGCCTGGGGTGTGAAAGTCATTGGCAATTACACCCAGCTACACCAAAGCCTGTATATCCCTAAGGATTTTTGATCATGGTCTTACCCCCTTGCTTAATAAACAGTGTCCTGTAAAAAAACAGGTATTAGAAGAAATCCTTATTGCTGTTTCTAAACTCAACAAGTGCATGATTAGTTTTCCAATTTGCTAGTCAATCTAAGAAAGCAAAACTTCAGTGGTAACACTGTGCCATGCAAAGCAGCACTTCACTCTTCCTGGGATTCTCCTGAAAATACTGCTGGCCCACCAATATCAACTTTGGGTGTCCAGAACAGACAGACTGGTTTCTATATTTTCCCCTCATGTCACACAAGGCCAGGCACTATTCCTCCCAAAAGGAATCTAGAACTGAAGGCTCTTCAGCAGCCCTGGATCTCTCTCACCTCTACTGGGACCAGAACTCCCTTTGTGGTGCAATCAGGTGGGATCCTAATGCCCCCCAAGAGGCTGAACAGCCCCAGCTCCCCCTCATATAATGATTATTATTACTTTGTCTTTTTACTGTTTCATTATCAAATACGTACATAAGATATTCTAAATAGCTCATATAAAAGTAACAATGTGATTTTGATTCAAGGTAAATCCATGATATGAATAACAGGACATGAAATAATAATTCAAGTCAGTCACTATAGCTACAAAGTATTTTTGAAAATAAAATACCTTAAATTTCCCATGCAATTATGTATTATTAGGTCCTCTAAAATAAAGGAACAAAGATCATCAATCTAACAATTAACAGGGAAACTAAGTCAATCCAAGGAATAAAAAAGTTGTTTTACAACCAACTTCTAGAAAGCTCTGATTTTATGATTGTTAGTTAAACTTGAGAGTTGGTCTCAATCATTTAAGATTAGCTTATTTTTATGTTAGATAAACTGAAGGAGTTTGCAAATGATATTATGCTGCTTTTATACAAGGCTTCTGTTAAAATCCAGTCACATAAAAAAAGCTGGATTATTTTTAAAGTCACATTTCCTTTTAATAATGCTTTGAGCACAATGTTAATCTTCTTACATACAACTATAGAAGTCACAGGTTTCATCTCTTCAGAAGTATTTCCAATACAAAACTTTGAACAAGTAGAAAAATGTAGATGCATCCACACACACAAGAAAAATCATAACATGGAGTTTGCTGGTGTGCTGGCTTGTTATTTGTAAGCACAAACTTGACAAACTAAATAATTGCAAATTCAAAGTGTTAAATGACAATTTAATGACTGCTCTTTCAACCTGGGCTTTTGATGCTAACACTGAAGTTTTAAACGATGCTTTTATGTATGCTTCAAGTAACATCAAAACAGAACTTCGGGAGCATTGGCTCTTTGGTATAAATTAATGTGAATCTGCTTTTAGACCATAAGCATAGCTCGTCTTTTTTGGACAGCACTGGGCATTGCTGAAATTTGTAGTTGGAAAAAAATTTAAGATAGAGACAGTCATTAAAAGAAGAACATCAATTTAAAACAAATTGTTACGCAGCCCAGTGGAAAACACTATTAGAATATTTAAGCCCCAGTAGAGTCAGAGACAGAGGCCCAGTATCAGCCTGACTCAGCCCAAGTTGTAGCTATGGATGGCTGTTGACATGGCAGCTTGCCCATGTTAAGAGTGAGAGGGTTTTTTGCTAGAACAGTTTTTCTCCATCTTAGTCAAAGCATCAACTATCACAAGGGTCAAATGATGACTGGAGCCAAAGCAAGGCAACATGGCTGGAAGCAAAGGTTGTGGCTTCATGAGCTTAAGCCAGAACTAGAACAAAAGACTGAGACTTTTTAGCATTCTGAAGGGCAGGGAGACAAAGAGAAACACTGTGGGACAAAGCAGGTAAAACTGGGGAGGGCTGGATTCAGCATCCTCTGCCGACAGCCTCACCCACGGCAGTTCGTGGCCTGGCAGTGCCTGCACTGTCACACAGAACTGTCACACATTGCCCAGGGAGCCCTGCGCATTGCCAGCAACTACAAGACAAAGATCCTGTGAAGTCCAGACTCATACTTTTCAAGGCGGAAAAAAATCCAGCTGTATTTCAGAAAGTGATGAGCACAATTTAAACCCATGCTGGGCAGAGCAGGTATAAATGTAAAGTGAGAGGCTCTTTTTTGACTTGCTGATTCCTTTACTCTGGGAAGAACAAACTAAGCCAAGTGAAGCAAATAACGCAACTCTGCTTTTAAGTTCTTTTCCCCTTAGCACTATGTGGGACACTCCTAGTACCTCACACCAAAGATCCTGCTGGTAACATTTGCTGCTGGAGAGCAGGATACCAGGGCTGGTGCCATTATTATTCTGCTACTATTCTACTGCTTCTCTTAAATTGCTTTGTCAGACTTCCGTCACTTGAGACAAGTTCCATTATAGCAGACATTAGGTGTATTTAGGTATTTGCCAGATAATAGAGTAAGGTTCTTAGGCAATCAATCTGTACAGATTAGTCTAATCTGTTGCTGCTGGAAACCTTGTTTCCAGAAGCAAAGTAGACAATAGTTTCAGATTACCTGCAATAAGGTTAAGCTATGGGCAATATATGTTTTGAGGTGTGAAGAAAAACAAAATAGAAGAATGCATTCCCAATATTGTCTTTGCCTTTACCAGATCAGGCAGGTATCTGAATTGAGATTTCTATTTCTCTAAAAACTATTCCTAATGGATATGGCTCAATTTAAATTGTTTTACTTGTGAATGTTCTCTTAAGTATTTTGGAATGCAGGATACAACAGAAGTTCAATTAGGAATGTTATTTCCCAAATCCAACAAAGCACAAAACATTTCAACATCAGATAAAAGTTTGTTATTTTCATATTAGAATAAGATTTCCAGGAGCAAAGTCAAACAATTCAAGATTTTTAGGATTCTGTATAAAAGTGAAGGGAATGGGCCAATGAAGTTAAGAATACAGAAGGGCCAACATCTGTCGCTCAGTTCTAAAGTAACGCAGTTTTCCAATAGTACTTTTCAGAAAATATAGAAATGTTTTTTATTTAAATTCTCATAGCTCAAACTATCATTCAAAATACTAAGTAAGGACTGAAGTCAGATCATCCCTCCTGCCGGGGTTTAGCTTTTACTAGCATGAGACCACATTAAATGATTTTTTTCTATCACCCTATTTTCTCAACTTGCCTTTCATCCTACTGGACAACAGATATGGATACAAGCATGGAGAAAGGAAGAGCAATACTGTGTTTGTTCAGGAGATAATATAGAATTTATGTCTAGCAAAAAACACAGGCTGGAGTCTCACAGAAGGTCACCAGCACTTGAGCCAAGTGCTTAGAGCTCTGCTGAACAAAGAGCAGCATAAACCTCTACTTAAAATGTTTCCCTACATTGTGGCCATGAAGAGTTGGGTGGGGCTTTCTCGTATAAGGCTCTCCTTGACTTCAGGCTGAATATCAAATATGAGGATAATTAACTTTCATGTACTGGTGATAAAAATGAATTCAACACCCTAAAATTAATGGCAATGATCTGGGTATCAGGCCTGGTCCCCACTGATTTGATCCCATGAAATGCTACATTCTGTCATTAAAAGATAATAGGGCAATTTCCATTACTGGAACACTTATACTGACAAGAGAGGAGATAACCAAGTTAAAGAATTACATAGGCAAATAACCTAAATTAATTAAAATTATATAAAAAGATTATAATTGTCAGCTTCTTTTAACTGAGCTATTGTTTAAACTGAAGAGTCAGTTGAATATTAAACCTTCCATTTGAGACACCTTTTCTAAAAATTATGTTCTTTATGAAAACTATTATACTCTTTATAAATAAGTTATTTAAACCCCAATGTGACAAACTGTTTCCAGCAGCAAAATCTATTTTGCATCCCATTTATTTCATACTTGAAACAGACTTCTTCTAAAACCATAAAGCTTTGTCAAGTCATCTGCAGTAATTCATAGCAACTGAAAATCTTGTGCAACCCAGGGTTTGCATTTTTTTTAACTGCAAAAATATCTCAACTGCTTTGAAAATACTTACTCAAGTATATAGGAAAAGTTCACTTTTTCCACAAAAAGTAGATTATAATAATACTTCAAGTATTTACAGTTTATTTGAATGAAAATTATAATAAACTTTCAAATCTGGGCATAAAGTCATAATTACTATATCATTACTTAATACAGGTTATGAATAATTCTTCATTTTCTGTAGCAGTACTGTAACAGCAAGCCATCCTTCCTTCTACTCTAGCAGGCTGGAGGTGAAAGTATTTTTCACCATTAGAAACTGAGATTCTCTGTGTGATCTTTTCAGCTTTGCACGACGGTTCTGGAACCAGATCTAAAACAGAAAGAGAAGGGATGCTTTTCAGAAACACAGCAGTGGAAAGTATTCACACAGCATTATAATATTTTGTGTGATGACAGCAGTTTGCAAGTTCAACATAAATTTAAAATCTACGGATGATAGCATGTAACTACCTGCTGTAATTTTAACAGCACAGATGAAGAAAATAATATCCCCACCTTAACTGGAAAGTAAGAATCAGCTTCACTGTAATTAATATAAAAACTGGTATTAAATTCAGGGACAGAATCAGACCCTGGAAGATCCTGAACATCTGAAATTCACACATTTTATGGTGCTATTTCTTCAGCTGCTTAACTATTTGCAACATCAAGTTTCCCATCAAGCCAAATATAATACTTGCATCAGGAGCCTGATAAACAACAAAGCAAAGCCCAAATTCTAATGTTTACAGTATGCTTCCTATCACATTGGACTACCTGGAAATCAATAATTAATATCCCTGAATAGATTTTGCTTTTGGCCAGATAAAGACATAGGTTCAAACACTGGTTTAACACATCTGTGCTCTGCTGGCAGTCTCGCAAAATGTGCAGGCAGTCACACAAATTATGTCCATACCTGTTTCAAATTTGTTATTCAAATATGGTGACAAGGAAATTATAAATATGATTTTAAGGAAATGATCAAGTTCTGCACATAATAACTAGAGATTAACAGAGCAGATATTGTGGAAATATAGTGATGAATGCCTCATCAGTGCTATGGAAGGCTTTAGACTTAAGAAGGAATTCAATGGTTTCCATTTCACAAATCATTGAAGGCATATTACATATATACACATTGATTTAAATTGAGAGTATTAACATTCTCATGACTGCTGTCAAACTACTTACTTACATAACCAGAAAGTACATATAGCTGGAATTACAGAAAAGTTCAAATAAATTTTTAATTACCTGGATCCTGTCTTCATCTAACTCTAATTTGCGAGCTAACTCTTCTCTAATATCAATGCCGGGGTAGGAGTTCATTTTAAAAACATTTTCCAGTACTTCAATCTGAGGAGATTAAACACACTTGTTGAATAGTTATCACTATGTTCAAAGCAGTAATACATAAAATAAATAAAATAGCAGCTTAGTTTGTTCAACAGGAGACTTCTGATCAGTGTTTGCACAATTCTGATTCCATATATAAACACAGGTCTGCTGAAATTAGCAACATTCCTGTTAATTTATACCAGTTCCTGATTACATTTCTCTCTGCAAAGGTACATCACACTGAATTTATCAGCTGTTAGAGGTTTCTTCCTACATTTTACTAAACTACATTGTTACCCATTTGTTAAGTACTGAGGAAAGCCCTACCTGGTTTCTAGTGAATGCAGTTCGTGGTCTTCTACCCCTGTACCAGCTCAGTTCTCTTTTGAAAGACAGCCTTTCAGTGACTGAAAAATATTTTTCACATTTCAAAACTTTTTCCTCTTGCACTGGATCACTTCTAGCATGAAATAATGGATTTTCATAGCAAACAACAGGGATTTGCAGATGGGGATTACTGTCATCACCTAAAACTGGAAAGAGCAAGAAAAGGAGAGCTTCAATGTTTGCAGTAGAAACACACCAATATTTTTAAAGGGTAAAAGCGTGAGGGGTTACAGAACAGACTGACTTACCCAAACCGGTGCATGCATCCATCCAGGGTCTGTGAGGTTTCCCAGCTGGAATGCCATCTTTTTTCTGCTCCAGTCCCAGAATACTCTCGATTGAGAAGGAGCACTGCGTGGCTTTGCCCTCTCCAAAGCCGGGCACCTTGTGCAGGTCCGGAGAAGCTGCTGCGTTAGCAGCGCACAGCGAGGGCCCGGCCATGCCTTCGCCCTCGGCCAGCATAGCAGGGGCACTGCGCTTGCATTCCTCCCCAAGTCCTCCTTATAGCTGTGTTGACAAGGGGGTTGGATTTGCAACGTCATTAATTAAAATCCTTTATTAGAAAGTTTTAGCATGTAAATGAAAACTCTCCCACCAAGAGGCACGAGGAGTTAATTGTTTATTTGTTTGCAAGTAATTAGCAACTAATGGTGACACTAGGGGGGCCACCAAGGGGGACAAAAAGTGTTATCTCTCCTAACCAGAGCATCGACTTAACTTTCTCAAAAGAAGCTGTGCACAAATATAGTACTTCTCTTTTATTTGAAATCATTAATGTATAAAATCAGTTTTTTAAAAAACTTTATACTCTAATGGACTCCACTTACCTAAACATAGAAGCATGATAGGAAACCAGTCAAGTAATAAGTAATCTCATTTAAGTGAATTTCCTTCCAAGGAAATTTAAAAAATAATCTCTTAATGCTATTAGGGTAATCCCGATGAAAATGCCTCTGTTTTTTCATATGCATATGTAATGGTGAACGTGGTCAATAAAACAACAATAGCTTTTGGCATAAGGCACTGTGCAGTGGGTTGGCAGTGTTGTCAAAGCTCAGTGTAATTGCCTTCCAAGTGCCTGGATTAGTTAATAGGAACAGTTGCACCAACTATTTTCAATAATTCATGCATTCATTTTTCTTATTAAAATAACTTTGTTGCAGCCTTTTTGAAACATACCAGATCTGAAATTTCCTGATAATTTTTCACTACATAAAAGCAAAACTTCAAGTAATAGAAGCAGAACAGTCAAATTTACAGGTTTAAAAGCATCCTTTTTCCTGTAGATGTCTCTCCCTTCTGAAGGTTTATAGCAAACAGAACTATATTTAAATCCTACAGAGCAAACACTTAAAAAATTATGAGTAGTGGGGAGAAAGGAGATAAAGGCTTTGTAATGGGGCTCAAAGCCTGACAGAATTCCGATTTCATCCATTATAAAGAAAATTCTGACTATAATATTTTTATATTCAAGCTCATCTGTCAGTCACACAGCAGTTTATATCACAAGCTCAACAACAGCTTTTAGTTCAGGACAAGAAAAGGAGGAATTTCTGTAGAGACACTACAAAATCAAGATTTGTCCAAAAATAACATGCAAAAATGAAAACAGTATTTTCATTTCAGAAGGAAAAGTTACCCCTCCTACTGGCCTGACTTTGTGTTGCGCAGTAAGATTGTTGTCAAACCAAACTATTAAAAAGTGATAATTCCAGAAGTGATCTTACCAAGGACACGTCTCAGCACATATCAATGGATCCTGAAGCAGCATCAATCCACCTGCAATGATCACTTGCAAGCTGAGCTCCAGCCACCATTTATAGACCTCAAGCCTTCACTTGAAAACTGTACTTCATTATTTTGGCCCATTAGTAATGACCAATGCTACCTTGCAACCCATGTGAAATTACCTACAGATTTCTAGCTAAATACCTTTGCAGGGGCAATTAGAGCAACACAGCAAACATTAAGTTGGGAATCCTAAGTAACCAATAATAGGAAAACTCACTGCTCCTTGGATATGCAAATCCAATCCTCTTACAGCACCACATACTTGATGAGGCAGCAAACTAATCTCCCTTTCAGACTTTGTACCACTGCTTTTTGCCCAGGGACAGTGGAGTTCATCTCTTTAGTAGATGAAGCTCTGGGTCTTTAGATATGAGAAGCCTCCAAGGGCTGTTTACACCAGCTGAAGAGACCACACCGAGAGCTCTTGGGGGCTTTGGGTCTGCAGCCCCAGTCCTTACTCTTGCTGCCTTTTGCTCTTCTCACCCACTGCTACTCCACTGCTGGGTCACCTTTCACTAGAGCCTGGGCAATATTTTCAGCTTTTAAAAAAGGCATAAATGGTATATATTCTCTTTCTCGATTACTTATCACACTCCAAAAATCTGCCTTTCACCTCACCTTTCCCACTACTTCTTTACCCAGCAGTATTTCACCACCTCAGAAGTCATGCTGCATAAAGCTCTCTTTCAAATATGTTTTGAACATGAATAACGAGTACCATATTCAAAGCCAACTTCAAAATTGCCAAGTTTTTTAAAAGCAAGAATACCTCAAAGTGGTAACACCAATTTTCACAAAACAAAAGCAGTTAGCTATCTCTTAGCTGAAGTAAAAGGTATTTTGACAAAGGGAGATTAAGTGCATGCAGGTGAATTCAAGGTTAATCCGAAGTTGCCACTAGCAAAAGTATGAGAAACAGTGTGCTAAACAGTGGGAAACTTTGCAAATAAAGCCTACCTTAGCCACACAGCTACTTTCACCCTCCAGCAGAGGCAAAATGTTCTCCCGATAAGGGCACACATCTGGAATCCTCTAAAGATGTGTTCGCTGCTCTTCTCCCTGTTGACAAAGTGCCAAGTGTTAGTTCCCCACATTTTTAAGGCCTCTTATTAGATATTTTGCAGAAAGAACAACAACAAAAACCAAAACCAAACAAAAACCAACAACCCCCCTCAAAAAAACCCAAACCAAACAAAAAAACCCAACCCCACAAATCAGAAAGCCCAAATAACAACAAAAAACCCCTGACACACTAACAAAAGGTCTACAATACTGAAAACAGTGTAACACTAAAACCACACTTAGACGATTCAGAGGGATTCTCCAATTCATTACTATCACATTTGTTGCAGTCAAATTTGTAGCTCAAGTGAAACATTTGCATGCCACTTACAGCTGTAAATACACAGAGCTAACTAAACCAAATCCACTTAAAGTTACTACCTTCCTGAATTCCACTGGGAAAATGCATCTTACAGTATAAACCAGATTAATTTCTTACAGGAGACTGCTGTAAAACTTGGTCACAAGTTAACTGTCTCAAATCCAGAAAGCACATGTGTTTATAGGTCATGAACCAATGTTAATGCCCTGTCACACAGCTACAGGTACAAGACTTAGTCTTTAAAATACCTTGTAAGATAACCCTGAATTATTACCCTCATTGACAGGGGAAGGGAGAGGTGCTGTGACTTGCTTCAGTCAGGTGAGTCACCAGCTGAGCTGGTAAATGAATTGACTGAAGAGAGTATTAACTTGGAAATTTCTTCACCACTCCCTACAGGGAAAAACAAAACAACACAACAACAAAAAATCCAAAAAAACCCCACTACCCACCAAAAAACCCAAACCAACAAACAAACAAACAAAAAAAACCACCTCAAAAATCTTTAATTGGTTGTAATCTAACACACCAGCCCTGTCCTTTATCTGCTTTTCAAGGTAAACCATGACCTGATACAACATAAAGAAAGGTCTCCATAGCAAGACTGCATAATCATTAATCATTTGCTCTGCTGAATGACTTCATGTACTTTCTAATCTGCTCTTATACTAACATCATCTAGTCCCAAAAAGGCAAAACCAGCAAGGGAACTGACTCTTTTTTTTTTTTTCCCCAGCTAAGAAGTGTAATCAAGTGTACAAAGTCTTGCTCTCTAAAACTACCTGAAAGGAGGTTGTAGCCAGGTGGGGTCAGTCTCTTCTCCCAGGTAACAAGTGACAGAACAAGAAGAAATGGCAAGTTGTGCCAGAAAAGGTTTAGATTAGATATTGGGAAAAGTTTCTCCATGGGCAGGGTGGTCAGGCACTGACAATCACCATCCCTGGAAGTGTTCAGAAGGCGTGAGGATGTGGCACTTGGGCACATGGATTAGTGGTGAACACAGGCTGCTGGCTTAATGGCTGGGATCGATGATCTTAGAGGTCTTTTCTAAGCTTAGTGATTCTACAATTCTAAGTAATTTCAGCGCTGAACCAGTTTGCAAGTCTAAACAATGATCTGTTTCGATTCCTGTGAGCCCTCAGTAGTTTTAAGCATTTAACATCAGCCACCAACCTATAGCACCACACTTATTCAGTCTTAGAGAGCATAGAGCCTATTTTCTAATATCTAATCAGAATCTCCCGTCTAAGCTTAAGGCCTCTTGTCCTCTCACCACAAGGACGGCAGAAGTGACTGGCCTCCACCTGGGACCTACCCACAAGGCAGGGATAAGAGGAGGCTTCCTAAAAGGGACGTTCCAGTTAACAAGGAAAGAGTGGTCAAGATGCTCCATAACGGCAGGGACCCAAGCGGGCTCCCCCGCTGTGGGTAGGCCCCCAAGGTAATTGTCTATGAGGAGACGACAGCAACCCTCGGAGCACAGACAGGGCTGGGAGGGCACTTTGCTTGACACCCACGACCCGCACTGCCGGGCAGTCACCTCAGCAGGGTCACGTCCCCGGCTGCCTCCGCTCCGCTCCCCTCACGGAGCCGCTCCCAGGAGCCTCCGCCCTGAGGCACCGCGCGCGAGCGCCCCCGCCCTCGGCCCCGCGCCTGCGCGCGGAC
>VZRO01007562.1:1553529-1588782 GCA_013397915.1 Daphoenositta chrysoptera
GGGCCCGGGAGCTGCGGGCGCTGCGGCAGCGCCGGCACCGGCTCCTCATCCCCGCCCCCGCCTTCGCGCCCTGGCTTGGCTTTGGACTCCTCGTCGCCACAAAACCCGGGTTGCCTTCTCAAAACGGCTTTTCCTCTTTGTTTTTCACTAAAACCGCGTTAAGATTGAATCGCCCCGCACGAGCAGCAGGTGCTGGGTGAGGTTATCGCGGCGGTGGTTCGTGCGGAGAGTGGGTGGGAAGCACGTGGTGCCCGGAGGCCTCTCATTGCTCCGGTTCTTCTCTTCCACTGCTGCTGCCTGATCTGTGTCAGAGATGCCCTGTAGTGCCCTGATGTTTCTTTCTAACCAAGGAACTGCTTTATTCAGTTGCACTGGTTTCTCTTGCTGGCAGCAGCAACAGCAAGCCCTTGTACTGTGCTTCTTAGATGTGGGAAAAAAGTTTGCAATATATTTTCTTTTATGGCAGCCTTTTGGATTAAGATCTTTCTTCTGATGCGTGGTTTACGTAGTGAGTGGGATGTCCCATATTGCAATAGCATGTGCATTGGTAGTGTTAATTCCTTGGCCATAGGAAGAGAAACTTTCACTGGTTAAATAGGGAATTTTAGCCCCTAAAATGACAGTCATTTTCACAATTCTATATCAAGTGGAAGGACGACTTAAAAAAGGCAAGAGAAGGCCATGCAGAAAAGGAATCGTTTTTTCTTAAGGATAGTGCCCCACGTGGCTCAAATGCTGGATGTGAGATGTGATCTGGCTTCTGATGTGGGCTCTGGTCCAGGGGCAGAACCTGCTGTCACATCTCATGAAGAGGAAAAAATTTTGAAAGTCTTATAATAATACTGACTTTAAAAAATTATCTCTTGAAGGTCTGTTCTTAGTATGAGGAAGTCAGAGTAATTCATATTTATAGGAAATGTCAAATGTAACGTGAACTTAGGATCATCTGAGGACATTTCGGAAGCACATGAAAAAATGTTACTTATTGGAAGGTAATTGTAAATTCTAGAATCTTCCACGTGAGGTTATTTGTGATGCAGACAAGCAAAACCTAATTCAGCCCGGTGTGTTTGAGGTGCGTAAACAGTTGGATTTGCCAATATTGTCTTCTGTTTCAGGTGGAAAATTTCCATCTTCCAGTCAACCTAATATTTCAGGTGAATGCTGGGAACCAGGTCCTCTAGTAAGGGCTCTGTGGTTTTCTGTTAGGGTAGTCCCTTTGTTACATGAGTTAATTTCTGTTCCTTTGAAATCAGTGCAATGGAAATGGCGACAAACGTTGGTTGAAGAAAGCAGAACCCCCTCTCTGGAGGAGTTGCCATGATTTCTTTACGTTCATGCTGGAATATTGAAAAGTTCATCAGCCTGGCTCGTTGTTTAGTGTTGCACTGTGGCCTGGAGTTTGTGATTCAGACACCGACTGTAGTTATATAAACGTCATATCAAACTTATTCTGTGTCTGAGGGAAGGAAAGGCTTTTCTAAAATGTCCAAACCCATTCATTTCCTGTTGTCACAGGATAAAAATCTAACCACTGTGCTGTCAGGCCTAAACCAAATGCCAAGTTTACATAGTCTTTTGCTATGCTAAACAGAGCAATTTAAGCATTAACTTAGGACATATATTACACACACACATACTCGGTGTGTATTTAGAGAGAGTTTCTGCTCACACTGATTTGCATTCCCAAAGCATTGCACAACAAAAAGCCAGGAGGCTCTGGTAGCACAGGCTCTGTGTCTCCTGTGCTTGCAGTGCCCTCCGGATGGTGGCATAGAAGGCTGAACACTGATTTCTAACGAGGTTTCTTTGTGCAGCTTCTCTGGTCCTTTCCTGTTTGCCTGCTCATAAACACGGGCTGAAAGAATCCTAAAGAACATGCAAAATGATGCAGAGTTTTACTTGAAACACAAGTAGACAATGCCTCTAATTTTCTGCTAAGCAGAAGTCTGCCATAACTTGTTTACAGTTTCAGGTTAATTTCTTTTCATCGGTATCATACCTTATTATTTTGAAGGCTGAACATCAATAACTGACATTTTAAAAATAAAACATAGAAATAGTCTTTTTTCAATGTTCAGTTTTAAAGATAAGCGTTAAAGAGTAAGTATAATCCAGAAACCTTACATGATACTCCTTTAAAATTACAAGCTCAGGTTTATTTATGTTCAGGTGTAAAGGTCATGAGTATATAATTCAGTGGTTATAGTACCATATAATTTTTTCTTTTGCATTCTTTCGTGTCTGTCTGCTTAATGGAAGAGTCAAGGTTGTTAGGATGACACGTTGCCCCACCTGGCAAAGATTTGAGTTCTCCACCTCTTTCCACTTGTTTTATAAATTAGAACAGCATTAAAGTTATTTATTGTGCTGTTATGCTGTTTGATTATATTTTTTAATATTTAAATATCTTTTAGACATTATATAGCATGACAGTAGTTGTGATACAGCCAGGCATCTAATGCAAGTTAAAGAAAAGTATTTTATGTCAAAAGAATTGTTAAATAATATACTTTATACGGATTTAATATGTACTCTTTGATTATCATTGAAAGCAAAAAATCATAGAAGTGACTGAAAAAGACCTTCATGCTTCAAGGAGAGATGGACTAAAGACTTCAGTAATTTCAAGACAGCCTAGGGAAGACTGAAAAATAGAGTTTCCAGTTTCCAGTGTTTAACAACTTCAGTTTGGGGAAAAAAACAATTACATGCTTATGATTCATTCAGTTTTCTGTCTGGACATGAATTATAGTGTAAACCTAGAAACAAAGCGAGGTCCTTTTGCTAAAACATTGCTAAAGTATTTCTTTTGTGGTGCTTGCAAGCACTGCTCCTGGTTCTACAGCCAAGCATCCCAACCAATGTTTTAGGAAAAGCCAGTGTAGGCTGTGCAGAGTTACTGGTGCATCCTCTGCTTGTCCCCCTTTGGGATTTTTGTCTTGGTGGAAGGAAGCCATTCAATATCCTCATGGTGAGGAGGAATAACCTTGCTTCCAAGTGCAAAAAGAACATGCAGTCAGCATCTCATTTAAGATTACAGGCAAATTACACCTGAGCAACCTGATTGCCTTCTCATGGAGTCAGTCATTTGGGCAGTAGGGAGAACAGGGAATGTCAGTCACGCTGAATTATGCAAGGACTCTGACATTGTCTGGCAACATTCTTCTGGCCAAAAGGGAGAGGTATGGACAGTGACCTGAGTGGAAAAACTGGCTGGATAGTTTGGCTTACAGACAGAGATCAGTGTTTTAGTCTAATAGGTGGCCAGTGATAAAATAGGTTGATTTTTGAGGTGGATGTTGTTAAGCACCATGAGTGATGCAGGCAGTGCAGGAGGACAAAAGAGTCATCAGGCTTGTGGGTGACACCAGCTAAGGAACAGACCGACTGACAAGCTGGGGTAAGGACACAAGGACAGACCTTTCCCTTTCAGTGGTGAGAAACATGTATGTTGAGGACAATCAGATGTAGGTTGTATTGTTTGTTTTGGTTTGGTGTAGTTCCTCAACCTTTTGATCACAGAATTGGTGGTTATTCCACAGGTGAATTACAGGTCCAAGCACAACCAGCAACTGTCTGTGTTCAGGTTGGACAATACTGGGAGAGCCACAGCCTTTCTTTGGATCTCACTGCAGAGGAAATGTGTATCCCTGGCAAGCTGTTCAGTACCAGGCATCTTTACCCTTCTCCTGTGGGATGTACCGTAGTGAGCCCATTAGTTGCCCACATTTCAACTCTTAACAGTTGTCCATCTGCCTTGGTCCTTTCCCTTCTGAAAATGTATTCCCCTATTGAGAGGCTGACAGTAGGAGGAGGGCTGAGGTTGGATATCTGTAAGATTCTTTGGCATGCAACAGGTATCATTCCTTTAAACAGGGTTGGAGGGTTTATAAAATTTTCAGTAAGGAAATCTGAAGGAAGGCTTTTCAAGCCTGAAATTCCATTATATTTACATTCTTCTTTTCTAACTTGTCATGTTCATGTTTTGGCTGTTTGATTGTTACAGACCCGCTCTTTGCTGGGAGTATTTGAAGAAGATGCTGCTGCAATATCCAATTACATCAATCAGTTGTTTCAAGCCATGCACAGAATATATGATGCACAGGTAGTGTTAATGAAATTTTTGAATATTACAAAGCTTTAGAACCACATTTCATGTCTCTTGCTTTTTTTCACATTATTATGAGCACTATGCTTTTCTTCAACTTCCGTATTCTTTAAACATAGAAGTGAAACAAAGTAAGAATTAATGATTGCTTTTCTGTATGTTAGGGAGTGGTAAAGACTAAATTCTTGTGATTCTTTTTGCAACAGAATTTCTTATGACAAGTGAAATGATGTTCTGTTCTTCTAGTAGCTCTAATGTATTTCCCAAGTGTTTCTAAAATGTTATACACACTAAAATGATCTTGGTGTGTATAATAGTATGTACCAAGTGGGAGGTTGTTTTTTTACCTACAATATATTCATGTTTCACTCATCTAGAAATAATTCCACTTTTATGCCAGAAACAATCTATTTTGTATGTTTTTCTAAAAATTTGAGTTTATGGCTGTATTTTTAATTTGTATATACTTTAACTGTTTGACTTTTTATTGATTTTGATTTTTGCCCCTTTTTTTATCAGAATGAATTAAGTGCAGCAACTCATCTGACTTCAAAGCTTCTGAAGGAATATGAGAAACAGGTACTGCATAAATCATTGTTGTCTGTGTGTGGTCAGGACTGTGTATTTTTGTAGTCTTTTATCTCCCAGAGCACAGTGTAGAATGTATTTGGGTTTGGTCCAGATAAAATGAACTGCTGTAGCTGGTGGTTCAAATCACTGCCAAAAGAATCTACTGTCTTCTTCCAACTAAACCAGAATGAAGTTCCTCTTACCGTGAAGAATATTAATAAGTTCAATATTTTACTTTTGGATTCGTTTTTTGGGAATTGCTTACAGTGGTTATGTTTTGTTTTTAGTTTATAAACCTGTTTACCCTTAAGTGCTTTAATATCAATAGTCACAAAGAGAAGAGATTGCATTGCAATCTCCAGTTAGCAACCATAATTTACTCTGTGAGAATAATTCCATCTCTGAAAGCACAGACTGTGGAATCCATAACTTTCTTCCCTCATAACCTGTACTATGAAGGATTCTCTGTTTGTAGCTTTGCTGCTGGGCCCCCTTTTCTGAGATGAAAAATGTTAAAAACAAAAATTTGCTTCTTTTGGGAGGCTGCTGCTCCCTATCCTTCTTTTCCCCCTAATGAAGTGAACTGCATAAATGTATCTTAACTGTGTAATATTTTAAAATAATGGAATACCTGATATACTCATAGAGGTGATTAATACAGTTTTGTAAATGGCAGAAAACACTGCAAACAACGTAACTCTTTGTGCCTTTTCAGCGTTTTCCGCTTGGGGGAGATGATGAAGTCATGACTTCCACTCTGCAGCAATTTGCAAAAGTGATTGATGAGGTCAGTGTTTGTACGTGCTTTGCTAATGTTGTCAGGTACAGACTTTAACTGCCTAATTATTCCAGGCTTTTTAAAGCCAGGAGGTACAGAAATGGCATTCATTTGTCAACAAGGTAATGCTTCATTGTATATTGCAGCATCTATTTAAAGTTACGTAACCTGAAGATTAAGAACAAATTCAGCAAAATGAGGATACATTGCTGAGAAAAAATGTAATTTAACTACTGGAGATAGAGCCAAAACCATTACACAGTGGCAGTTAGCAGCTATTAACGTGGGGGTGTCTGTATTGCCTGATTTCAGGTACCTGACTGACAAAGGAGCCTCCTGCTGTCTCTCTTAGAGACTGACTGGTAGGACTCACAACTGAACACCATTAAAAGCTAAATCAGGGTTTTTGCTGTGGTCCCACTCCTCACTTAAACAGCATTTTAGGAGGAGGATCACATTTTGTTGTACCTATGTGAGCTGTGGAAGATGGGCTGTGACGTAGCTGGAGGGAAACTGGAGAAATAAACTGATGATCAGGATGTATGGGGCTGTTCTTGGACATGATCCAGTAACTTGGAAAGTTCAGAAAAACTAAACTCTAAAGGTTTCCTGTAAAAAACTAGTGATGAGATCTGGAACCTAGAAAAAAGTAGCTGCAAAAAAAGGTATGTGAAAAAATGTGTTTGAGTTGTACATGTCATCTTTGAGTGACACTGATGTCAAGCTACTGTGATTTGATTTCCTAAGATTTCCTCCTTTTGTCTTTTTCAGCTCAGCTCTTGCCATGCAGTACTTTCAACTCAGCTTGCAGATGCAATGATGTTTCCTATTACCCAGTTTAAAGAAAGGGATCTAAAAGGTAGACAACTTGACCAAATATTATTTTTTATCAACAGCAGCAATAAAAAAACATAGCATCTAATCTCCATAGCTCTTGTTTCACTATATAGAATACACCACTTATTTTGCAGCTCTTAAAAATATGCATCTCCCCATTTAAAAAGAAAAGTAAGTTATTTCTATTCATGAGAGTATTAGAGTTGAACTTAAAACTGTTATTGCTTCAACAAAAATGTTATTTACATTAGGGAAGCACTTATCTTCTATTCAAGATGAACATTTAGCAGCTACTCAAAGACGTTAGGAAAGAATAATTTTCAGGTAATTTGCATTTTCAGGAAAGATTTGTATATCAGATCATGACATCAATAAAATTGTTAGACTAAACTCAAAAGGCAAAGTGCCAAAGTTGTAGTACTTGATATAGTAAGGTTTAGTAATGTTCTTCAACCCTTCTGGTAGTACAGGTGACTTTGTATGTGCAGACAAGGTGCTTCTGGCTTCCTGTTTTTGTGATAATTGTATCTTACTCAGCTTGGTTTGAAATAACATCTAATGTGTGTGATCATGAGAGATTTTGCTCAAGATACCAGGGTGAATAGATTGCTGTGGCAAATGGGCTTCCAAGTAGAAATTATAAGAGTTAAACCCCAAGTAACTTAAATATGTCTATTGTGAACATTCAGGAGTGGGTATACCTAAGATATGAATATCTTAAGCCTAAATTGAAATAAAAATTACAAGTCTCTCGTACATCTTCTAGCTCTTCATGAATCTTGGAAAATACTTCTTTGGCAATAGTTTGCAGCAAAATTATGGATTGAAAAGATTATGAGGGGTTTTTTTCTAGCAAGGGATCATGATTATCCCAAGGCTGATACTGCTTCTCAGAACCTGAGAAATCTCCTGTTAATACTCACTGAAGAGGCATCCCTGAGCCAATAATCACAAATTAAATTTTGCCACTGGAAGATTTAGCCACCAGCTGGTGTAGTTTGTAATGACCCCACACTTCTTTATGGACTTCATAGGCACTTCCTGGACAGTTTTTTGTATTTGCTTTAGCATAAAGTTGACCATGGCTCTCTGCTGGTTTATATTGTAATATGGCACAAACCACAGCCAAGATGAAAACAGGTGTTAAGATACTGTTAAGTATACAGTTAAGATACTGTGCTGGTTCCAGTTCCCTGACACAGTGAGACAATAACCAGCTGGAACTTGGCTGATTTTACCCAGGGTGAGTCCCAGTGTGTTTTGGGCTTTGATGCTTCCCATCTCCTCTACTTCCACTTCCCCAGCTCAAACCAGACCCCAGACTGGAACTACAGGTGACACATTTGTATTGATGATGACTTCCAAAGACTTTTGAAAAGTAGTTCCTCCTTACATTATTACAGTACAGTATTTTTTGTTGTTAAGCACAGAAATGATCCTTAGGCCCCAGGTAGGAGCAAACTTGCCTGACCATGTAGTGCCTGTGCTGGTAGCTCAGTATGGTACCAGGTGTTACCTTCAACTGCTCAGGAGTGAAAGATTACATGAAAAACTGTAATAATACATGACTGTTACATCAATAACTTATTTAAATTGTGATATGTTGTTTTTTTAGAGATATTAACTCTAAAAGAAGTTTTCCAAATTGCAAGCAATGGTAAGTGTAAAGTACATAATCTTATTAATATTACAAGACAACAGTATTGTTGTAGATTATTATTTGTAATTAATTAGTGGAGTTAAGCCTGTAGGCTTAAAGTAACTAATTAAGGTGTAATTTTTCTTAGTGATAGTTAGGCACTCAGCTTTCCGTGGTTCACTTGTAAATCCCTGCTTTGTGTACTGAAGCATTAAAGCAAATTGAAAGGGTTTTTTAACAACACCTTAAGTGTATGTAAGATTATTAAATAATGTAGGATTATGCCACCAAAATTACAAAAAGAGGAAGGTGCTAGCTCACTTCTTAAAGTCAGGACCGGATCAATAAAAAAATGTTACCTCCCTAAAATGAATTTCATAGTTCTCTTTCCTATTGTCAGAAGTGTTTTTTTTAGCTACCTCTAATATATCCATGTAGAGAACTTATTATTTGAGATTCTGCTTCTCTCAGTGAAAACCGCTTCATTGCTTTAGAAGCAAAAAAATATTAGATACAGGTATTCATAGTGTAAAGTTTCTCTACTGAATGGGCAGTTCTTTGAAAAATAGTGGATGTTTAGGGAGCTTTGTGACAATTTTGTGACATTGGTGTCTGGTTAGAATTTTTCTTTAGCCCAAGTGTTTTTACCAGTGAAGTGATTATGAACAGTAAACAATAATTCCTCAAGGTGTTAATGTGACAGAACTTTGCATTCAGCTGTCTGTGTAACACAGTGATATGCCCGGTTTTCTGCTTTGTTTTGGAAGTCATCATGTATGAAAATAACCATAAATTCTCTCTTGATTGCTTAGACCACGATGCTGCCATTACCAGATACAGTCGGTTGTCAAAAAGAAGGGAAAATGAAAAGGTTTGTAAAACAAAATCTTAATATAAAGATTTTTAGAGAAGATGAGAAATAATTTTCATCTTATATATATTTATGATGGAACACAATGTATGGCAGATTCCTTGTGCCATTTGATAGTTTATATTTTAGCAGTCTAGACAGAAAAGCAGGTTTCTCTAATACATGCCTGTCCTGTAACACTGATAATGCTTTAGGAACAATATTGTGACATCATATTCAGTTTGTTTTTGGGAAGAAATAACCACACTTTACAGGGAGAAAAGAATGCTGTATTTGGTTTTCACCTATCTCATGTTTAAACTAGAGAAGCAGAATTGCAAAGTAAAATATGCAGCTGCTGGTGGTAGAGGATAGAACATGGCTGTGGGTTTATCCATGCTGGCTATAAAGCTGTCCAGAAGGCATGTGATCAATGCCAAGTCTCAAACATTCCTTTTTCTCCCTCCCACTGTCTGTCTCTTCAGATCAAGGCCGAAGTTACAGAAGATGTATATACTTCAAGGAAAAAACAGCATCAGACTATGATGCACTATTTCTGTGCATTAAATACTCTCCAGTACAAAAAGAAAATTTCTCTGCTAGAGCCCTTGCTAGGATACATGCAAGCTCAGGTAATTTCACATTTTGAAAACTGTAGGTCTGAAAGAAGATGTAAAAGTACTTCATGAAGTTTGATATACTGAAATCCATTGCAAGACCTGTTCTGGAATCCAAGGAAGGAAATGGAGAAAAAGACCCACCCATCCACTTCTCTGAGCTGCCAAAGCTGCTGCCCTGACTGTGCCATTAGCTGGCACTGGTCATTGCCCACTCACTGCGGAAATCTCTTCATGAGATGTCCTCACTGCCATCAGAGAGTCTTTTAGCAAAGTCTGGGTGACATGTGTACAGGTTAATTTTTCCCCAAAACCTAGATGGCTGGATTTGATATAGTGCCTAAATTTTCATTGCTGGGCACTTGATTCCACTAAAGGGAAGAGCTGATGAGAGCTTTCCTGCAAGCTCACATGGAAGTTTACCTTCTCAGCAAGTAACATGGAGACAGTTAAACTCATTCCTATGGCAGTGATACTGAAATGAGATAATTATCAAAAGCCACATCACTGCTGTTTTCAGTCAAGGCTGGAAGAGCCAGAATGCTAAAAAACATTCTGGTTTGGTTTTGCTTAATATAAATAAGTTCATGGTTGGTTTATTGGAGGATGGATGCAATAGAAAATACAACCATGATAAAGTTATTTGGAGAGACAGACTTTGTATTTTCAGAACTATGCCATTAAGCATGGGGTTTGGGTTTTTTTGCAAGTCAACTTTCCAGCATCTGGCACTTCCACAGTGACCTGGGTAGAAATTAACTTCTGCACATTGTCTGAAAGCTTTTCAAAGGCAAGAACTCTTGCTTCCTTTTGAAACTTTGCAGCTTGTATTTAAGAACCAAGCTCTGCATGTTTTGTGCAGCAAAGTAGTGGAACCTGTTGCTTAGGTGGAGCTTTTTGCTGAATCTAAGAAACGGAAGGGCAGGGCCATGTCCCGGGGCTTCCTGTCCTGACATTTCTCGTGGCTAACCTCAGTTCAGCTGTGGCAGATTTTCTGGCCCATTATGGAGTACCCTGTACTTAATATACAGATTGTTAGCTCCCTGTGAGGACAAATCCTCCCATGTTTGTTTTCTCCTGTGTGCCCCAAATAATGCCCCCATAACAGCAGTTAGCAGAGTGGTGGGCTTGAAAAAGGACAGAGAAGCCTTGGGAATTTTTCCAGGGCAGTTCCTGTGTGTTTCTGTATTTCCTCCAGGCAGCTCTGTGCACGTCCTTGTGACACAAATCCCACTGCAGGGCCAGCAGCAGCCTTCACCTGCAGCCACAAACACACATTCTGCTGCTTTTAGTAAGAGGCTTTGGTGGGAATGAGGGATGAAAACAGATTTCTCTGAGAAACTTTAACCTCCTATGACTTCATCTGTTAATTGTTACTGTAGTTTTATTAATGACTAAATTCTCCCTTTTCCTCCTTTTATTTTTTTTTAAGATAAGCTTTTTTAAAATGGGTTCAGAAAATCTTACTGAGCAACTGGAAGAATTTTTGACCAATATTGGCACAAGTGTACAGAAGTAAGTTGGCTTTGTTGAATTTCAAACTTTTATCAAGACAATTATTTTTTCTGTTTCTTCTTACTAATAAATCATCTTTGTTAGTAACACATTCATTTTTTATCTTAGTGTTCGTAGGGAAATGGATTGTGAAGTAGAAAACATGCAACAAACTATAGAGGACTTGGAAGTAGCCAGTGATCCACTGTATTTGCCTGATCCTGATCCTACGAAATTTCCTGCTCATAGGAATCTAACACGGAAAGCTGGCTATCTCAATGCAAGAAAGTAAGGTTAACTTGTTATGTAAAAATTCCAGAGTGTTTAATTTTGGGAAAGGACAGCTAAAGAAGTTGAATTTTTTTTTTTTAATGTTAGCTATGCTAATTTTACATATTTAGTTGAATAAGTCACATAGGAGATATTCTGTTTCTTTCTTTGGACTTCTTCACCTAATTAGTATTAAATTCATTGTTACACTGACGTAATGTCGTTCAGGTGCAAAGCATAATTATCCTGATTTTAGTCTAATTTTGCCTGAATTTTCATAGTTAAAAAAAAAAGCTTTTGAGTGTGTAATTTCTCTGCATCCTAATGGGGAAGTAACAAGATTCCATCTATTAGGATTGTTGTGGAAGTGTCTGTTAAAGCCTTGGGCTGCAAGTTATTAATAAAACATTGTAATTTTGATCTAAACAAGGCTAAGCACTCTGTTAACCAAAATACCCTTTGAAGGAGCTTCTGGATTCCATGCAGCAGCAGCTCCTTGTCCACAGGAGGGAGCTGTGCCTCTAACGAAGGCCAACTGCTGTTTTTCAGAGTTATTAAAAATAAGTGGTAGCATTCAGATTTTTTGACTATAATTTATACAATAAGCTTCAAGGAATTAAAGAAAAAGATTACTTTTACAGCAACAGTCTTAGTGAAATACTCACTGAACGAGGCATGCATTTCTGTATTAGAACACAATTGCAGCAATTATTATAGAGTGTCTGAGCAAGAAGGGAGGCTAACTGAGGATCTGTTTTTATCTTTTAGTAAGACAGGGCTGGTATCTTCCAGCTGGGAGAGACAGTTTTACTTCACTCAAGGTGGGAACCTGATGAGCCAGGCAAGAGGTGACGTGGCTGGGGGCCTTGTCATGGACATAGACAACTGCTCTGTGATGGCTGTGGACTGTGAGGACAGACGGTACTGCTTCCAGATAACCTCTTTTGATGGCAAAAAGTGAGTGGTCTGCCACTGCTGTTTCTTGTAAGAAATACTGGACTCGCTAATTAAGGAAAGAAAGATCGTCTGTCTTTGGCCAGATGGGAGCTTGATATATTTTGTGGTTATTGAGAAGCAGAATCTGGGAATTCCTTTTAACTGTGTAATGTCTGGATTTTTGTTCATAAGATCTATGAATTAGCAGAGTAGTATTTCAGAATAAGATTATGATAATCAGTTGGCAGTCACATATTATTGCATTTTGTGAATACTTAAGTATTACATGGGCACAATTAGAATTTTGTTGCTTTTCTGTTTCCATTTGAAAGGAAAGCGTAGGTTCCTCCCCTCCCTAATTAAATGCTGACTGCACTCAGCACAAACAGAATATTCAGCCTTTCATAACTTGTTATTCAGTGTGTAAATATGCAAATGCCGTTTCCTGGCTAACTGTATTTGTGAGGCATTTTAAAAATACAAAATTGTCTTTTCCATTCTCCTCTTTCAGGTCTTCAATCTTACAGGCAGAAAGTAAAAAAGATTATGAAGAGGTAAGTTTATAGGAGGTGTGCATGCAGCCCAGGGATTTTCTGCTGCACAGAAAGGACACATTCCTAACCATAGCTGCATACTGCATATTTCTTCTGTTCCTACTTATTAATAAATTATCCTTGTTAATAACACCTTGTTTATCTTAGTGTTCCAGTTAGTTTCCTCCTTCAGAGAAAAGTTGAAGAGCCAGGAACAAGAACAGATGGTTTTCCAGAGCAGAGAGAGAAAGCAGTTTCTAGCTTGCAGATGCAAGAAATGAGCAAATTCCACAAAAGCCAAATTGAATTTTTATAATGTCTTGAGGAAACAATGTCATCTGTAGCACAGAATAATGAAGTACAGAGAATCCTGATGAGGTTTTTTTTTAATTCCTTAGAGTTGTGAGTTAAGCTTTCTTCAGTTTAGTTTTAGTATGACTAAAATAATTTTTGTGAGTAAAATCTAAAAGTTTAAGGTGCAGTATGCAGGTGGCAGTGAATTTAATGACAAGCTGGGTGTGCAGAATATTTGGCTCCCTAAATTTACAAAGAAAGTAGAAAAAGTGCTGAAACTAGCAACTCAGGAATTCAATCAAGTTTGTTTAGAAAACATGACAAAATAATTTATTTTCTTTTTTATTCCTCTTTTTCAGTGGATATGCACCATAAACAACATATCTAAGCAGATATATCTAAGTGAAAACCCTGAGGTAACTTTACTAAAAGTTATCATTATCAGTAATATGTTTACATTTATATTTATATAGTAAATTCATATTGATACAAACTTACATAACAATATTTACTTGCTAAATTTGGGGAATTGACCTTACAAAAACTGTTTTATAATAGAGCATGTGTCTATATAGGACGTGTGTCTTCATGGGTTTTGTTCACAGTTGAGGTCTGCATTTGACAAATGAGATTTTTCCTTTTTTATCTTGGCTACATTTGCTTGTTTTGCCAGACTTATTGGAACTTTTCTCTATTGCTGCCTTTTATTAACATTGGCAGTATTGTAAAGCCAGTGTGTTCACTTAAATAGAGAAAGTTAACATCAAGATTTGTCATGAAGAAAAATTAGAAGAAAATGCTGCAGGTGTGTTGGTGAAAATTTAAGAATGCAAGATTCTCATGAAGGGTTGAATTTATAACTTCTGCCAACTGCATAGAAACAAAACAAAAACCTTATTTTGAGAAAAATGTTTTCAGTTATTTTTTCCCATCTCTGCTGCAGGAAATTGCTGCCCGTGTGAACCAGTCAGCTCTGGAGGCTGTCACTCCTTCTCCTTCCTTCCAGCAGAGGCACGAGAGCATGAGGCCAGCTGGGTACGTGGAGCAACCAGAGGGCATCTGAAGTGCACACATAAAAAGAGAATCCTGGTTAAAGTTCCAGGGGGGGGAAAAAAAAAGCCAAACCTACAAAATTTTGTGTTCAGAACTAAATCTTTGATAAGCCAGAGGAAAATTTCCTGAACACACCTTTAACTGCTGAAGCACTGCTGAGCATCCATTGTCACAAGTAATCCCAGTGCCAGCAGGTGGACAGTTTGGTTGGTTTCATCATGTCTGTTTTGTTGTGTGATTTCATGATGACATTTTCTTCATGTGTCCAACTCCTGGAAGCAGACCTCAGATTGTATTATACTTGATACATGATTATATATTGATGTTAAAACAATCTGATGCAATTATTAATAGAAGTAGTAACTTTAACTTAAATTTGACTAGGTACACGTATTTGTTTACTATACCCTGATCTTCAGGTTTTTAGGTTTTGTTTTGTTTTACATCTAAGTTCTGGAATATTGTATTGGTGCCCCTATGGTGTAATTTATTATCAACCAACCTGAACTCACATACCCTAATTTTGCCTTTTTGGTTTTGTTGCAGACAATCTCGTCCTCCTGCAGCTCGTACCAGCAGCACAGGGTCGCTGGGATCTGACTCAGCAGCTCTCTCAGCACTTTCCTTGGATTCCCTTGTTGCCCCTGACACTCCCATCCAGTTTGACATCATATCTCCAGTCAGTGAAGATCTGCCTGGCCAAGCAAAATCTTCAGGGCAATCGGGCAGGTAGGAAATGGAGAGAGAAGGAAAAAAATCCCTAAAGTTAATGTTACTAATTCAAAACCAACCAAACAAGAAAACCACATTTAAGGTGCAGCTCCAGCACACACATTGCCTTTTCCAAATTTTCCAAAATTCACAAATTTTGCAGTGGCCAGTGAAACAAAACAACTTGTTTAACTGTTAAAGGGAATTGTAGAAAAAAGGCTTAATTACATCACTAGGGTCAAGGTGTAGTTTTCTATTTTGCAGCAGCTTTTCTTGCTTTAACAGCCAATGCTTTTATTTATTGATTTATTTTAAACTTTTGGTTTCACAAAGTATTTTCCTTTCCTATTGCTTGCTCACCCAGCAGCTTGGGTTATTTCCTCTTGGAAACTCAAGAGAAATTTGGTAGCCCTGCCTCCAGGTGATGATGGCATACGATGACACTCCTCTTAAGCTGAAAGGTGAGTGAAAATGATCTAGGCTTCTAGAGTAATTTCACATACAGACAAGTAAAAATCATCTAAGAGTTCATCCCAAAACATAAAAACATTTTCTCCTACTTGTTACTGTATTTCAGTGGGAGATGTACTAAAAACCAAAGACCAATAAATAGTCACTGCATTTCTGGAACTCTATCTCTAGAATTCAGACATTAAGAATATGTATTTGCAGGTCCAGCTGCTCTTATCAACAACGAAAACAGCCAAAGAGACTAAAACTAATTTATGTGACTCTTGTCACAAAAATGTATTATATCCCTCTGCCTTCTAGGAAAATACTTGAATTTTGAATTGCATCTCACAGATGTAAGAGGTAAAATTATATATACACAACTATTTTTTGGTTTTTTTCAACAGTTTTCTTTTTGTTGTTGTTTGGTATAGCAGGATAAGCAGGTGGCCAGCTAGATCCTTCAGATCTATCTATCCTTTAGATACTGATCTAAAACAGACTTGAGCTGTATTGCAGGAAGTGGAAAGTTAAGGCTTAGCTGAGTTCCTGTGGTAGCCTGGTGTAGCTCAGTTGGTCAGAGCAGGGTGCCAGTAACACCAAGGCTGTGAATTCAGTTCCTGTGTGGGCCCCTCACTGGAGAGTTGGGCTCGATGATCCTTGGGGGTCCCTTCCAACTCAGAATATTCTGTGATGTCATCAGTTATAATTCTAGTCTAGAAAATAATATTTTGCATAGCAGAAATGATAGAGTTGAGCTCAGTATTTCCAATTAACCATCACCTTCAATAAAGAACTGCAGTGTTTGTACAGATAGGTAACATGTTTGTTATTAAAAAAAAGTACTTTCCTTGGTTTCTGATACTGATGACATATTTAAATTTTATTTTTGCCTTTTGAGAGATCCTGTGAGATTTTGCATTTACTGTTCCAGTTTAATATTAAGTGACAAGAAAAGCAGTAGAAGATGCTAGTAGAAAGAATTTGCTTTTACTGTAATTACACAGGTCAGCATTTAATGGGATGGTTCTTGAGTCCACGTTATCTAAACATTGTAGCAATGCCATCTTGTCTTCAGAGTTCAATCTAGAAAAATTTTATTACTTTAAACCAGACGTCTCTTAGTTAAGATTTTTGATAATTGATAAAATAAAACTGGCAGTCAGTATGATGTGTACTGACAATTTTTTTTCTCCAATTCTGAAATTTACTTTTAGAACACTATCAAAGTGACACTTTCACTAATCCCACAGAAAACCTGATTTGAAGTATATTGAACCCTTGCCCAGTAGCTTTTCAACTACCAGTTAGCCAAAAAGAAAGGGTGATTTCCTCTACAAATTTGAAATAAAATTCCCCCATTTCCTGTGCTTATTCCTTTACTGTTTTAGAAAAATGCAGACTTGGAAGCCTAGAGTATTTTCACTTTTCTTTGTAACTGATAGTAATTCTGTCTTTGAGAGCCAGAAATAGCCACATTTCTCTTGACCCTCTAGGAGTAAAACCCTAGTGATGTTTTGAGAAAGCTGCATTTGAAACAAACCCAGGGGCTTCTCTTGAGAAAGTAATTCAGCATCTTGAGAATGATGAGAAGTGGGTGCTCCTATGGAGTACTGAAGGGGCCTGGCTTTTGGCTGCGCTTCCTGAAGCTGTTCTGTGAAATTCCATCCCCTAAAACTACACCTTTTCAAACATTAACAAAGTTTTGGTTTGGGCTTAATTCAAATATAAAAAAACCAAAATGTGAGCAAAACTTTCTATGGCAGCAATAGGACAATAATATCCGGTGTTTTCCTCTTAATGTGGGCCCTCAAATACAGCAATTTATGTCTCACTCCTGATGAAATTGCATCTCCTTATGATTCATGACACATTATTCCTCCAGATTACAAGTTTGTGAACTCATTATATGTTGGTATTTGACTCAGCATGAGACTACTGCACTGTCCATGAATGGTTCCTGTAATCTGACTCCTGCTTTAATGTTTTCATTTTTTAATAGACGCACAAATCCTTTTGGTGAATCTGGAGGCTCAAAACCTGAAACAGAAGGTAAAACAAAAATCTTATTTCAATGCAAAATAAAAATAAATTTTGACAATTACAGTTCTGTTTTCATCTCTAGCTTCTCTTTTAATTTAACACCAGTTTTAAAATGTTTAATTACGTTGCAAGGTATTTGATAAGTTAAATCAGACTGCTGTCTCAAAGTGAGCTGTAAAAATGATTCATTGCATTTTTTGTATTCATTAACCAAATGAAAAGATGTGTGACGTGCTGTGCAGTAACTGCACCTCTAATTGCCAAGTAGGAGCAATCTCTCTCCAAGTTAGGAGGAATTTGGAGTTTTCCTGACTGCATTCCACCTTTGGTTTTGAATGGGAAATCCAAAATGGAGTTTGGTTTTTTTACAATACTTTTCTTTTTTCTTAGATTCAATTCTTCATCAGTTATTTATTGTAAGATTTCTTGGCTCTATGGAGGTGAAGTCTGATGAAAGCCCAGATGTTGTTTATGAAACAATGCGTCAAATACTCGCAGCTCGCGCCATCCATAACGTGTTCAGGATGACAGAATCACACTTGTTAGTCACTTGTGACTGTTTAAAGTGAGTTTGCTTCCTGACTTCTACTGATACTTATTTACAGAATGATCTTCTTTCACTTTGGTAAAATTTACTTTCTGGTTTGTCTTTAAAAACAAATTTTTAGGTTAATTGATCCACAGACACAAGTTACAAGACTACGAGTAAGTAACTTTCCATTTTAAGATAAATACCCAGCAATGTAATTCTTTTACTTCAAAAATATTATTATTAGATGAGCAAAAATACTTGATAGCATTAGATTTCCAGCCAAATTTCCAGTGCAATTAGGAGAGCAATGCAGACATTTAGAAACACTTGCAAATCAGGTTTAGGGGAGTGATTTCAATAGGTCAAATTAGCTCTTGAGGCTCCCTTCCCCCCTGTGATCTGAGAGGATAAAATAGTAAAGAGAGAACATTAATGATGGAGTCACATTAGTTCTGAAGTCCAAGAGGGTTTCTTTGCTGTTTGGTTTCTCTGTTTTGTTTTGGGGTTTTGTTTTTAATGCATAATTGCCTTGAGGGTATTGAATGGTTTCTGGTTTGATTTTTGTTTTTCTACTTTATAAAAAAATGCACTTGAAAGGAGTAAGTGGAATTCACGTTAGGTCATCAAGTAATACCAGCTTAATTTTTCAGTAATAGCAGTCTTTATTCTTCATATTTCAAAACTGTTCCCTCTTTTCATTTTTATGCACAAGTTATGGTCCGTCATTTGATTTCTTTGTGTTTTTAAAAAAATTTCATTTTTTGGAGGCTCTGAATTGCTTTCCTTTTCATAAAAGGAAATCTTAAGCATGGAAAAATATCGTTATATTTAGAGTTTGACATTAAGTTCAAGAATGCTCCAAACCTGTAACCTTTTACAGGTGAGATTCATCAGCTGAGGGAATGTCCCATATGCTAAATACAAACATCTAATCTTAGGAAAAGCTCATCCTATCAGTTTATAGCAGCTGTAGTAGGGGCTCTTAGAATTTAAAAAAATTATCATTTGATAAGTCTTAAAAAGATAATTTGAAGTCCAGCCTCTTTTAGGAATAAGAATGCAAAATGGTTTACTTGTAACAAACTAATGAGGGTATGTGATTTGTATGGGTTGGGGTTTTTTTCTTGCTTATATAATTAGGAGAGCTGAGCTAATTGCAGTAAAGGTTTTTGAGTAGTGCCTCAAAAACTTGGAAATTTTAGTTTACATGGAACTAGATATTGAAAGTTTAGTCACAAATGTAACTATAATGAATGATGAAAACAAAATAAAAAAGGAGTATATCTACATTTAGGAAGGTGACTGACTCACACTGCAAATGTGGTCCCTTTTTTTTACATGGAGTGGTTTTTTTGACATTTGCTTGTCTTCGGAGTAGTTTAGTCCTTGCTGTCTAATCTGTTTGTGTTCCGTAATTACATTTGGTCAGGTAACTTCTTGTGCTGTGGTTGTGCATTAATTAATGTGCAATACATTGAAATCTCGTGTAGAAAATATTTGGAATCAGTTTTAATCTCTCCATATCTGATCCTTTTGGCAGTTTCCTTTGCCCAATGTAGTTCTGTATGCTACACACCAGGAGAACAAGCGCCTGTTTGGATTTGTGCTTAGAACCTCAGGAGGGAGAGTGGAGAGCCACCAGACTTCCATCTGCTATATATTTGAATCAAATAATGAAGGGGAAAAGGTATTGGTGATGGTTGACTTGTATCACTTGTGAATCTGGATTCCAAGATGCTAGATCCATTCAAGCTGTCTAAGGGATTTTTTATGTACTGAAAAAGTTAAACCTGTCAGTTTAAGCACCTGCAAGTGCTTTAATGTTCTGCTATATCTAATTCTGATGCTGGCATAAATTTAAAAGCATTTTTAGTTATTTCCTATCTGTTTTGTGTTTAGATTTGTGACTCTGTTGGACTGGCCAAACAGATAGCTTTTCATGCAGAACTGGTAAGAATCTTTTTGGGGCAGGGGATACTTGGGAATGGAAGAAAGGGGGTATATTTAATATGGGTATGGAAGGAAGGGGGTATATTTAATATGGGTAATAGCTTGTATTCTGCAAGGTGCTTGTAGATGCAGTAATACTGTTGTGTGTTTTAAGGGATTTTTTTTCCTAGACTTTAAATTCAAATGGAAAGACTGACCAATATCTACTGTAGAACAATATTCAATATAGGATTCATTTTGCTACTTTTAACAAGCATACCAGTCCTTTAAAAGCAGAATAATCAAAACAGTGATGTCACAGTCTTGAGGAAGCTCATATCAATCAGTAGTGTATCAGACATCTCAGGCTGTTGTTACTGACTGTATTTACATTTTTGCCCTTTAGGATCGAAAAGCCTCAGAAAAGCAGAAAGAAATAGATAGAGTCAAAGAGAAACAGCAAAAAGAACTGAATAAACAAAAGCAAATTGAGAAGGTACCTTTCATCATTATTTCTTAATACTAGGTTTTTTCTACTTACTTTCTTTTGCAGTTTTGTCCAAAGCTGTCCACTGATAGTATTGATAGATCATTTAGAAATCATAATCATGGTATCTTGTGTCAATTGCAGATGGCTTTAAGGGTAATGCTCTTTTTCTGATTTCCCAACCCCCCTTCCAACTCAGGACTTGGAGGAGCAGAGCCGGTTGATAGCAGCTTCCAGCAGATCCAACCAGAGCAGTGCAGAAGGACAGTTTGTAGTCCTTAGCAGCAGCCAGTCAGAAGACAGTGATTTAGGAGAAGATGGAAAGAAGAAGAGAGAATCTGAAGCCTAAGGTTGCCTGCTTCATTAAAATTGGAATCATGGATATATCTGGTGAAATGGCACAAGGTTCTACAAGAGGTGAAATGTAGGTGGAGGGTCTGTTGTGTTACAGAAGAGACTTCACAGTATATAGACCCTATTACGCCTTGATTTTTCTTTCTCAGTTAAGCAATTTCCATTTCCTGTCAGTATAATTTCTCTTGTATGCCAGATGAAGCGTGATGATGCTGCCATGTTTATGACAAACATTTGTTTTCTCAAGGCTTCTGTGCAGTATGGGAAAAAATGTGGGGTTTTTCCCCACTTAACCTCTGTGCAATTGACTGCTTTGGAAGCAAAACTGAAAACTCATTGGGCTTCAGCAGTAATACTGAAATTAATTCTTTACACTGCACTGTGGAGATCACCTTGCTGGAAACAAAAGTAAATATCCAAATAAGGCAGTGCTAAGCTTTACCCAATTTGTTGCACATACCTGTTCTTAGATTTAGAAAGAAGGATCCTCATTAACATCAGTGAGATGTGCAATAGTTCGAAACAGAAGGATCTTTTTTGTTTCATTTTCCACTGTATGATACTGTCTTGATTTTGGTTTTTTTTTGGTGAATACAATGCTGAGAAACTCCTTTCAACAGGAGAAAAATATACTGTCAGACCTAGATAAGAGCTGATGAGATGCAGTTGAACTTTGCTGCATGAGGAAAAGCATTCCTCATCAAATTATAAGAATAATGTATATAGCCTTGTAGCACAAGTGCCATGTTCTTGGTTTTTCCCCAGTATTTGGAATAAAAAGCTGTAAACCTTCGAGTTCATTTTTATAACACATGCTTAGAGTTGCAGGAACATCTTGAATTTCATCATATGAAAAATCTTCTGCATATGTAAAAGCCTTGCTGCCAGTACACTACATCTACTGCAAATGAGTTGAGGTTCTTCAGTCTTTTTATAGAAAATGATTTTGCAAACAGAATTTACTGGTTCTGAAGTAAGAAACGATACTAATCCTACATCCTAGACTCAGTCCTGGAAGGCATTTTTCAAAGTGATGTCTGTTTACAGCTTGTAATCTGCACTCCATATTCCATACCCTGTGTAATATTTATTTTGTATAGTATTAGATGTGCATTCACCTTTTGATCCAGAAGAGAAATCTTGTTTGAAAAGAAAAATATTTATTTTTGCACTAATTACTATAAATATTAAAATCCAGTGAAACAGAAGATAGCTCTCTAATAGTGGCATGAAAATTACAGTATATGTAGAGAGAAAAGAATATACTTATATTCCAAGTTATAATATAACAGTTATGAGTGATTTACAGTTCATTGCAGGGCATTTCTGGTGTTCAGGAATGGAAGCAATTTTCAGAGTATCTCTTCAGCAGCTGGTGATGGCCCAGCCCTTCCTAGCTGGAGTTGCTCAGTGCTGATAAAGTAAGTGAGGAATCTCAGGTCGTGTCTGTAGGTGCACAGAGGGCTCTTCTGATTCATGGGAGTGCCCTGCATTGGCCAAAGCTGGCAGCCTCCTCCTGCCCTTGGTGCTGCAGATGGGACTGTGAGCAGGAGTTGGTGGCCTCAGCTCCTGTGACAGGAGAGAAGAGCAGTGCCTGCCCTCGCAGCCCCAGGACCAGCAGAGGCAGCTGGAGCTGCAGCAGCTCTGGGCAGAGGTTGCACCACAGCCCAGGCAGGGGCTTGAGCAGCCCAGAGGGCCCTGCCTTGAAAAAGGAGGGGGAGGCTGAGGAGCAGAGAGCCCCCAGGTTCTCTTCCTGAGTTAGTTACCAGGTTCTCTTCCAGTGCATTTTTCGTGCCCAGAGTAGCCAGTCACTTGTAGAAATATCTGCTATTGCTGTTGCCCAGTTCTGTGGTGGTACTGCCCTGTGGCCGAATTTGGCTGGTACACTGCCACATGGACCACACCAACTGGAGGCTTCTTTCAAAAGACAGTGGCATTTTTATTTCATATCCAGGCCTCCATTCTCAGCTCCCATTTTTAAGAGACTGTTTTTACTCTTGCCAACAAGAATGTACAGAGAGGCACCAAATCCAATTTTTCCCTTTTTGTACTTAAATCAATCAGTTTATCTCCGCAAATTGTTCCAGTTCGTGTTTGTTTGTTTGTGTTTGTTTTTATTTACTGATATTTCTGTTTTCTATCAGCTAATATCACAGCGTAGCTCAAGGTTACTGTGTCTTACTTGTATTTTTCTCAAGTATTTACTGAGGATGAAGCAGTTTTGAAACAGCACAGGGAGCCTATGAAATCAGTGATCTCCAGTGTCTAGAATGCAGTCCTCAGCTTGTCAGAGAAGGACTGATTTTGTTAAGCACTGGAGCTGCAGTAGCCCAGGCTCCAGGGGGAAGACAGATAATAGACAAGCACTCTCATGAAAAAACATTTCTGATCCGTAGCCTGTTTTGCATTAGCCTTATTGAAGAAATGTCAGAAAATGGAATTACTGTATTTTTCTCTAAAACTTCCATTACTCTTAGAGATAGAAATCTGCTAAGATGAGGAATAATAAAGTTGGCAGGTGAATTTACTGTCATATGGGATCTTTTGGATTTAGCAATAAATATTGGAATTGTTTCATTTGCTTTTCAGGCTTTTCATACATGCCATTAAATATAGCTTTCTAAAACGGTGGAGTAGATTTCACTTATGTTGGATGATTCTCATTATAACCACTACAAGAATGATACGCATAAATGAAATGTAGGGGTTGTTTTTTTGCTCATTTAGGGGAATTTCAGTGGTGTAAAATGAGCAAGAAGGTATAAAAGCATCTGGGACAATGATGAAAGCTGCAAGAGCAAAGAGCATGTCAGCAGAACTGGGGAAGTCAGACAGGAATGGTGATTGAGTTAGCAGGGGGGTGAGAATTACTGAGCTTTGCCTAAGGGGGGGAGGATCACACAGGATGTAATTAGAACTATCTCAAGGCAAAAATAGCTGCTGAGGTTTTATCCACACCCTTCTCAAAAGGAAAAGCTATTTGGTACTTTTTCTCCTAGAAGGTTTAGAACTGCTTCATTAGAAAACAGCTTCGTTTAAAAAAATCAGAATGCTTGGTTATTTTCCTTGTTAGTGGGAGCACCTCATGGTCTGCTGGGAACTGCTGTGGTAGGATTTCAGTACCTGAGTAGTTAATTACTGTAACTAAATTACTAGGTGGTTTCTTCTAAATTACAGGAGATTAAATCTACTCTCCTGTGTATTATTTCCTGTTGCCTTTTATTCACAAACTGATCTTTCAAGCACTTTTCAGCTGAAGCTGTAGTTTGCTTCATATGCATCTACTATTATTTCATTCACTCCTGAAAATACTCTTACAAGTCCATGATTTTGAAGTAATTTCATGCAGGTACTAAATTGGCAGTGTTGTTCAGGACTAACTTGTTGTGTTGCTAATTGCAGCCTCATAATTACTGCCACACTTTTATCCATTAGGTAAGAGGATATGAAGCTTGTTACACTGTGTATATTTATACACTGCAGACCAAGCCAGTCTTGCTGTCAGTTGTTTCAAGGTACATACATTATGTGTGTAATGGCATGAATATACAAATATCTCAGGTGTGCTTATGGGTATGCATTTTATTGCATTACAGATGATAGCTGGCACTCCTCTGTGGCCACTGCCAGATTTGGCCACGTCTGATCCAGAGGACAAGGTCAAAGTCACATACAACTTTAACATAGCTGACTGGGTATGATCAGGTAGTGAAGTCATTTGAATGTCATAGTCTTCCTTCCTTAATCTGTTTGAGTTTGAAATTGTATCAAGACAATTTACTGTCTAACAGTAAAGTAATATTTCAGAGTTAAGAAACATTCCCCTCCTAGAGGGCTGTCAGATTTCCTCTTTATATGGATGTAAACCCAGAGCTGAAAATTGTGAAACAGCTGAAGTTACTTATGAAGCTGTAATTGATGTGCATGGATATAAAGAAATAAATTTGTTTAAGGTAAATTCTCTCTGTGTTTAGGGTAAATTCTAATTCATTAGTTGCACAGCATTTGGGACAAGCCAATGGTGAAAACTACACTCCAATATGGTCTCCTATTATTTAGGAAATAGTTCACCTAGAGAAAGAAAACTGCCACTGCTTAGTGAATTTAGTAAAGATATATCTAGTGTAACAGCAAAAGCTGATACTTTATATTCTTTCTCTTGCTCTGTAGTACAAAAGTTCTTGCAAGTTAATTAGTCCCCAAGGCTTTTTGTTGTAATTAAGCACTAAGTTGATGGGTTTTTTCCCCTGCCACAATGGTATCTAAGTTGTCATGACAAGAGTAAGTCAGTGTGTCATTGTGAATGCACTTGTATTCCTAATGAAGTTTATATTGCAAGCTGAGGATTTTGTACAATCTTTATGGTCATTTTAATAATAGAGTGGAGTGGTCAAATTCTCATGATGGTGTTCTGGATTGGTCCTGTTCTGGTGAAGTGTAAGTGATTTTTGCAATGTTTGAGACTGACTTGCACATTTTCCCTGAATAGCTGTATTAAAAACCACCAATGGCATATTTATGTCAACTCTGATTGTCGTGTCTTAATCTTGGAAATATGGATAGTAATCCTATTGTGCCAGGGCTCCAGTCAGCAGTTTGTATATTAAATAAAAGCTTAACTATAGTAACTTTCTGGGTAGGGCTTGTACTGATGCAAAAACCTCTGCTTTCTTCATCATACTGACTATAAGGAAGTACCATTATTGGTGACAGGATGTGTTCCCTTCCATTAAACAAATCTCGGACATGCAGTTATAACCCTCTGTTGTCAAGTGTAGCTCAGTTCTCTTAATTTTTATAGTATTAGCCAGATAACCTCAGAAGAAGTTGTTACACTTGGGAATGCTGGTAAGTTATTTTTGCAACAATCAGAGTGAAGGTGGTGAGCAGGAGCTGTGGCAGCTGGCTGGGCAGGGCCTGTGGTGGGGCAGTGACACAGGGCAGTGAGGGCTCTGTGGAACAAGCTGAGTGCGGAGGCTCTACCAGCACAACCACCACCATGGGCACTGGACATATCTTCACAGGGTGAGTTAGTTTATTATGTGATAAACACCATGTAAAAAACCATGGGCCATAACCACATTATGGTTGAATTTGTATTTTATAAGGTTTCTAGATTTTTCTGGGGAAAAGCAGACTTTTGAATTCTGTAACTTCTGTGATAAAGATGCATGTATAACTAGAAAAAAAGATCTATGCTTACTTGATTATGAAGGAATAAATACTACTAATGCCAAATGTGTTGATGAACTTCTTTTTTTCTAAAATAGGGACTGACATTTGCAGTATTTTTATAAGGAACAGGTATGCTGTAGGTCTTTCTAAGACTTCTGGAAGACTGCCTACAATGACAGGGCTCCAAAAGCTTAAGCTCCACCTTTATAGAGAGAAACTCCAAAAATTGCAAGCATGGCTTTGGACATGGCTTTTTCCACCTTGTTGAAACATTGGTTTGTCACGCAAGCTGCTGTGAGAAGCAGAGATTTCTCAAGCTTAATCCCATTGCATTGCCTAGAATGGGGCAATGCAATATTGGGTGAGAAATAGTACTTAAGCTGCTGTTCCAAACTTCAGTGTAGGACTTCACAAATAAAAACTACTTGTCAAGAGAAGGGAGGAAAGTACAAGAGAAAAAAGAACTGCATCCCTTCTTGATTTTAGTCACATCCCTGACCTTTAACTAAACCCTGAGTTTAACCCTGGAATGGGGGTAGTGCTATCTGATACGACAGGCTTTAACTTAGCCGTAACACAAGGCTTGCAGCCCTGTATTTTACATTTCCTCAACTTGTCACACTAGGCATTTAAAATACTGTTGCCATAACTTCCAGATAGGCCATAGTCCAGGAGATCCACAGAATGGGATCCCCAATACTTACATTTTGAGGTTTTCACCATTTTCTTCAGGGGGTGAAGGGAGAATGTTGGCATTCCTTAATATACAGAGGAGAGAAAATCCCAAAAGAAAAAAAGCACGACAGTCTTATCCACATTAACATTTGCTTCAAAGTACAGGACTAATACTTATGCACAGTTGAGGTTGTAGATCCCTGTGAAGTTTTCCTGTCCATAAAGATCATATTCCTTGTACAGTATGTAGTCTTTCAAGCAGTTTGGCAGTGGAAGGAAGGTCATGAAGACAGGACAGCGGAGACGCAGCCGGCCCATGCACGCCCGGATCTTCAGGCGGCAAAGGTGCTTCAGAGAGCGAGGATTTGCTAGAAAGGAGAAGCAAAATGAAAATGCTACCAGCTAAAAAGGCCCCAATGCCAAACCACCTTGTTTTCATTAAAAATGTAAGCAGATACTTACTTAAAATGAAATTAATGTCTGGCCAGAGTTCCTGTTCTTTGAGAACTGCTTCGAGCTTCCAGCAGATCTTAACGTGATCAACATAATCTAACATGACTCGCACCACCTTCCCTGACACGTGCTTCAGCCAGGACAAGGTTATCACTTCACAGAACTGAGAAACAAAACGTTTAGTGGGGTAATATTCAATACTGCAGTAAATGACCTCTCTCTGAGGTCAAGAACAATTAACTAACTTGAGCAGGGTTTTAGAGGTTGCCACAGCTTGCATAAGCCTCACTAGTAGAATCTAAAAATCTGAGAGATGGTTATTTTGTACTAGACCCAAGATTAAACTTAAGCAGCTGTATATTTGGGAACTTGGTGCTTAAAAAGAAGGGCTACCACTCCAAGTGGAATTTAGACTTGCGTCCCAGGTGCTTAATAGGGGGATCCACCAGCCCAGTGCATGCATCATTTCCTTATCTTTAGGTTAAAGAAGGGTTTATTAGGTTCAAATGAACTTAACAAACTGCGAAACAATGACACTGATGAGTATCTCTAGGAACCTCTTTTCGTTTGCTAATTTCTGCTCAAGGCTTATCCCACCAGCTCCAGGGGTCCTTTCAAAAGATTTCCAGTGTTGGTGTTCTGGTACAGGACAATGCAGAGAGCCAGCCTGCAAATCTTTGCTTTCTCAGCATGGACAAGACTGCTCTGGAGAGCCAATTCCATACTGATCATTATAAGCATATCATCAGCTATATTTTCACAATTCAAAATTACTGTTTGCAAATGTGCTGCCATGAAACAGGCTTCATAGCAACTTCTTAAGCTGCACCAGGGGAAGTTTAGGTTAGATACCAGGAAAAAATTCTTCACTTGAAAGAGTGATTGGGCACTGAAATCCTCTGCTCAGGGAGGTGGTGGAGTCACCATTCCTGGACGTGTTTAAAAAAAGATTGGACGTGGCACTCAGTGCTATGGTTTAGTTGATGAGGTGTTAGGTCATAGGTTGGACTTGATGATCTCAAAGGTCTTTTCCAACCTACTTCATTCTGTGATTCTGTGATCTGTTGAATTTTAACCTTGTCTATTCCTCTCTTTATGTGTCAGCTGTCTCCAAAGCTTCCTTTTCTGACAGTGCATTCAGCACCTTTCCGTTTCGGAAGGACAGGGTGGTCGGACAGCAGACGAAGCCCCGTGACAGCCTTACCATGGTGTCCTTGATGACGGTGGAGGTCCAGCCGTCGGTCACGTACTGGGAGTGGGCCCCGCTGCCGCGCCGGCAGTCGAAGCAGCGCTGCACGTCGTAGCCGTAGTTGAGCAGCATCCTCAGCATGACCTCGTCCTTGAGCGTGTACTGCAGAGCCGAGGGGAAATGCGTGGTGTTCACGCGGCAGAAGTAATTGACGTTGGCCCCGTGGCGGAGCAGCAGGTTCATTAACTCGTAGTTGCCCATTCTCAAGGCTATCTGGAGGCAGTTGATGGGATCTTGGTTTGCCAGGGCTCCGGCGTTCAGCAGCAGCTGTGTTGAGCAGATGTCCCCGTTGGAAACAGCGAAGTACAGGGCTGATTTCCGGTGGTCGTCGTAGCCTTTGCGAACTCTCTGAGCCAGCATAAAATTGGCATCAAAGCCAGACTGGAGGAGAAACTCAAGGCACTGAGGATGTCCTCCTGCTGCTGCTGAGTGAACTGGACTTATCCCACTTTCTTTAATGGCAGCAAGATCAGTCACTGGAACTAAATATTTTAGGGCTCTGAAAAATTAAAACCAGAAGCATCTCAGAATCTTAAACATTTTGGTTCACCTAACTCATCTCTGAATTTCTGTGTTGTTGGGCTTCAGAATTCATCATGACTGTTAGAATAGTCTTAATATACCAAGTCAGTACCATGACGTGCATTGACTTGAATTGCTAACAATGAGATTGTTAGCCAGGAATGGATACCAACTTTACACCTACTACACATAAAATATTATTATATTATACTATTATTCATGAACAACCCATTCCTTGCTACAGGAGTTAATGATTCCTTCTCAACAGAAGTTTTTCCTAAATGTTGAAAGCACAGTATTATTGCTTGACCTACAGGGATCAGGGAATTAATGGAATATATATTATAACATGAATACATATAATCTATAATGTAATATATACATCTAAGTTTAGATATAGCAATTAATATATAGAAAATATTAATACAGAAATTAAGAATCCTCAGATGCCTGTTTCTCATTTGTTAGTTGTGATTTTAGCATAAATATCTCCCAGTAGTCTTACTCTCTTTAAAATAGGGATAACCCTTACTGTCTGTTTGTCTATTTAGTACATTCAGCATTCACATTTCTGTGATGGGATGGAGATGAGACATTGACCCAAAGACAGTGAGGATGTCCCAGGATCCTCAGCATCAGATTGGACAGTGTTACTGTTTGTGACAAATGGGGAAATACTGTAGGGATTAAGATGTACATCCTAAAATCATGAAGATCTTATCCTGACTGGTCTCTTACATTCAGACAAGAACAGTCATATTTACACAGTCAAAAATAATTCCTTGTACAAAACAACAGATTTGCTGCCTGCTTTGAATAAGGTAAAATTAGTAAAATTAATATTTCTGGTGTCACTATTACTTGATTTTTAAGTGCATTAACTCACAGAAAGTGTCCTTTATATGCAGCTCTGTGGATTGGCAAATGACCCGAGTGCTTTGGTACATTGGCATCAGCCCCATATTCTAGTAAAAGACTCACAGAATCTGGATTTCCTCCTCCTGCTGCTTCAAACAATATAGAAGCACAATCCATTGCCTGTGAAAGAACATCTGCACCTGGGAAGAAGCAGCAAGGATTTTAACAGTAGTCACTGTAAATATCCAGCTGTAATTAATATCTCCAACCACCCAGTGACATAGTATTTTGAATTCTATTCTTCACCAAATAGAACCACCATGGGCCTAAACCTTCATGTTGGATCCTTGATTTTAGGTATGTTTATGTAATCCTGGGAACAAGAAGGTCCAAATTGCTTTGAACACAGTAAGAATTGTTCCTAGAACTGGGCCAGTAAAGGCTTTGGTTCTTATTCATCAAAACAATTGCTTTTGGCTTACATACAATGCATTTCAATTCTTTTACTTTACAAAAACCAGACAGGTGTAACTGTAAACATGAGAGAACCCAGTATCCAAACAGTTCATGCAATCCAGTTCCAGTGCTGCTGAACCATCATGTAAAATTCCCCACAATAAAATATCTTCTCAGGCATGCCCTAAGATTATGTGAGAAAACAATAGCGCATTTAAAAAACAATTACAAGTACTCACTAAAATATTAATATATTATTAGTATATTATTTTATTATTATACAAATTGATATTTATCAGGCCTTCACTACATCAGAACAACCCTCAGTGCAGATGGCATTTAATTTTCTCTAGTCAGGTGAGTTACTTCTGCTGCTGTTTTTGAAGGCGTATCTGAAGCCTTCTCTTCCAATAAGCTCCTGTATAATAAAGTCTCACCTTTTTGCAGTAAGAGCTCCATAATTTCTGTATGTCCCATCTGTGCAGCCAGTGCTAGAGGTGTGAGCCCATATCCACTGCGGGGGTCAGGATCTGCTCCAGAATCCAGGAGAAGCTGTACTAGATCCTTCCTGCCCAGTCTGGCTGCCTCGTGCAGAGCAGTTCTCTCATGGACACAGCGCAAATTCACTCTGGCACCAGATCGTAGCAACAAGGAGGCAATGTCATAGGAATCGAGTTTAATTGCTGTAGGATAACAAGCAAGGCATCAGACAGGATGTTATTCACTGCTATTCTGTGCCCTACGGCTGCTGTTACATGGCAGCCCAGGAAAGCTGTTCCTGGCAGTGCTATTTATACAATGAGAAATGCCACCCTACATTGAAAGGTTTAACTCATCAACAAGTCTGTTCTTTGCTTCCAGGACAGCACGAAGTAGACAAATGAATCATTTCATTGTAATCTCTTTTTCTCTCTGGAGACTTTTTTCTCTGTTGCATTTGGTAACGGAACAGAACACAGCTCTCCTTGCCACTAGATGGAGACCACATCCAGGGCCTTGGTGCCCAGGAGATGCCACCAGAGCTCTATTTAATCTCCATAAGCAGATACCATAACATGGAACAAAGCTTACAATGACTGTTTCATATGCCTTCTTAGCTTATGAAGCCTGAACTCTTAAGTCAGTGAGGATCTTAAAAGAGAAATTTGCATTACCTCCAGTGGATGGAATGATTAGGCAACACCCTTCCCTCTCTTTGATCTTCCAGGCTGTGCAGGATAGAATGTCCTTCAGCAGGACAGATTAGGCTGAGCAGCTTCAAGTGCCACAGCTGCCTGAACACCAGTGACAGCATTCTGTGACAGAAGCTGTGATGTCCCATTATCTGTAACCTACACAGCTGCTTTAGATAAATCCCATGCATCCCCTTCTTGGGGGATGGTGCATTTTAATGTCGTGCACTTCAAAAGTATTTAGGAGTTCCCTACATTTTTTCAAGCAGATGGCTCTGACTTGAAGCTGCAGCCATTTCACAAGGATGGACTGAGGGTCCTACAGATGACTGGCGGGCTCTTTTCTCCTCCTTTAGCAATAGTTTTGAAAAAGAAACCACCCTTCCAATACAGAAACGTATGGAATCATCCAAGAAACTTAGAGTGCTTCTTTAGAATTTAGATAACGAGAACACACTTTCCTTTTTTTGGTTAGATTCAGTAAGAACGAAGGCATCATAGCCCAGACTGAGGGAAGCAAAGGAAATGAACTCAGAACACTTCTGAAAAACACTTTGGCAAGATATGGTTCTTTACAAATCAAGAATTACAGTTCTTGTGCATGATCAAATTAAAGTGGCATTCACACAAAGAGTGTGGGTATGAGACTAAACTAGGACTATACTAGGTATGGTCCTTATTCCTAAATTACAAAATATTCAAGAGAAGTAAACAGAGAATGTCAGCCTGTCTTCTTCACTTGTCATCCCTGGACTAATGCCAGCAATGTCTAAATAGGGACAAACACTGCTTTGCACTCTACGTACTGCAGATACATGAGACTGGCTGGCTACAATTTTTGAAAATTAAAGCCAATTACCATGGGTTTTGGAGAAAGGGAGGCTGATGCAATAAAGGAGATACCATGTGGATAGAGAATATGAATGTTTTATGCCTCCAGATATGAAGGGCAGTGATAGCATGAGGAAGCAGAAGGACTCATTACCTGGCACCACTGCAGAACTGATGCCAAGGAAAGCAGAGGATGACACTCTGCACTTCATGGAGAAAGCTAATTATCATCTGAGAAAAACAGGGACAGACACATTCAATGCTGAGATTAACGGGTTTTTTTTTCTCCTTATAGCAAAATATTTTAGGCATTGAAGTCAAATATATTCCATTGAAACCTAAAATGTATAACTATATTCTCACCTCATTCCCTCACCTCTCCACCCCTAAAAACAGTATTCACCTATAACTAAAGGAGAATCTCCCTCTTCATTTTTAACATTGGGATTGCAGCCATTGAGCAGGAGAAAGTGGACATTGTCCACAAAACAATTTCTTACTGCCACCAAGAGAGGTGTTTCCCCTTTTAGAGTGGTCTGTTCCCACGTAATGTCACGGGAGGCTGAAATACAGAAAAGCAGAACACATTTGAAGTTGGATGATTCATCAAACCTTACTTTCTAAAACCTTTTGGTGGAAAACTAGAAAGACTTTGTACCTTTTAAAGTTATTTCAAGGATGTTCTTATTTAGCTGTGCTGCAGCTTCATGCACAGGAAGCCAGCCTTGCTGATCTGCTTCTTCAAAAGCAGAACTGTGCCTCACCAGCTTCTTCAAGGCCTCCTCTTGGCCTGTTACATTTTAACACAGACACATATCCCATTACTCATCCTAAGATAAAATTCAGGCAACTAATACATGGAGTGCCATTTATCCCACCAGTGTATCTTGCTCATTTTAAAAGAAAGGCCTGGAGTTTTCCCCTAATTTCAGGAGATGAAGCACTGGAATTTCTGAAAGGGGTGACACTTGAACCCATCCCACTTCCATGATCCTATCTAATAAGTTAGCTTTTGGATGTCTTGTTTTTAGTTTCCTTACTCCTCCCAAGACTATATAAAGAAAAACGCACTTAAATGAGGTGATCAAATAAAATGTAGGTGTTGCACATTCCCAGGGGTGTAGGCTCAGTGTGGTGTATTTGCACTTAACTGTCCGAATTGCTGCAATGATCTGCCCATGCTCTTTGCTTGCAGTGTACTGGAAACTGCATAAACAGAACAAGAATAAAATGAGATGTAAAAACTCATGTGAAGTTCAGGATTTAATTATATCTTAATTTAAATACTCCAATTTACATGACATGTTAGATTCCTCTAAGTTTTATTGGTTTTGTGAGGGTTTAACACACTGAAACAGTTTTTCTGTTGGTCTTTCCCTGACACAATAAATACTGAATTTTTCACACAAAGGCCAACAATTAAATGCTAAAATGAAGGGAAGCTCCCATACCAATCTAATTTTACATCACCCACTTCTCTTCTTCATAAAGCCTTCTACTCATCTGCATAGTGATGTAAAACATCATCTGGAAGTTTCACACATCCCATATTTTCAAGGAAACAGGTACAGTTTTTCAGGGAGAACTCAGAACAAGTGAGCTACCAGTGCTCTCTGGTATCCATGAAAAAAGGTCAGCACAATACAACATATGTAGTTACAGAGGAAAATAAGGTCTCCTAAATGCTTACAATATTGCCAAGAAAACACCCAAAACAGAAATAATAACTTATTACCTTTCAACCTCTGTTGCACTGCCACTTGTTTCAATTTTATACCTATCTTGTAAGCTTTCCTGAATAGCTCGTTGGGTAGGGATTTCCTCATCAGAATCACCATCAATCATATACACAGAATTATTCATGGCAAATCAGCACAACATGGATCACTTTTGTAGGGAAACAGTGCTTTTTAATTAGAAGCAGATGTTAAGTCTTCAGGTTAGATCTGGAGTAATAGAAATAGAAATCACCGTGTCAGTATAAAGAGAAATGAAATGTAGTTTAAAATAAATGACTACACTGTTACATGCTTAAGCAGTCATGCTGTTCTTGGCATACTCCAGATCTCAGATGTTCTGTTAGGCTCAAATCTCTCATCTGTTTTGCCTTATCAAAACTTTCACTTCTGTCTTTCAAGAGAGTTGGCCTGAAAAAACAAAACAAAACAAAACTACAGGGCCAGGTAAAATAAAATGAAAAAGTAAAACTGAAAGCAAACAAATACCTTGGAAAAACGAATTAGCTCAGGAAATTTAAGGAAGTTGTCAACATGCCAACTACAAAGCTTGGAATAATTCTAGAAACATCTTACAGTTGGGCAGCAGTAATTCACAGAAAACCTGCATCATTTAATTTGTTACCTGATCCACCTAATGTGTGATTGCAAGGCCTTGCTCTGTAATTGCACATGTAGCAAAAAAGAGAAATACATTAGCAACATAGACAGCAAGAAACTGTTAGTAATTGATGATCCTATGGTTCAATGAGTACATAAACATTTTAAGTCTAGACTAGTTTTCTTTCCTAAAAATACTACTAATTTTCCTATGAATTGAGAAAATATACTGGGTTTCCTCACCTTCTGAAAGAGAGAAGACCTCAGGCTTTGAAGAAGCGATTATTAAGTTGAAAGTGACATTTTCAGGATTGTAAACAATCTCTGCAGAGCCCATGTCCATTAATAGCTCACTATAAATACCCGATCATAAGATACTCTGGGACTTTCTCCACGTTTCTTTCACACACGTCAGTTATGTTTAATAATCTGACCTGACAAGTGGTGCCAACAAAAGAAGGAATTAAAAGTCCAGTTTCCTTGTAACAATACTTTTGATTTTTGAAATAAGAATTTCAGAACCATAGCAGTAAATATTACACTGTGAAACGAAAATTCTTTAGTGCTGTCCTAGGAGAGCAAACTGAAGGTGGTGTTAGGAGCTTGCTTAAGAGCGAGACAGCAGAAAAACTAAAACAATAAAAGTAAACATAAACAAGCAAATAAAAATCAAACAAAAACCCTATTAAAATTACTACAGGTTTCTGATTCCTTAATCAGAATTTGCAGAAATATAAATAAAAAAGCAAATGAAAAATAAGTATAGAGTTTTCAAAGTGAAAAGCTGTTTCAGAGAGACAGATTTACACTGGTTTAACACCCAATAAGCAGGGAAATGGGGGACACAGATGCCCAGTTGTAATAGTGATGGTAGGATGGAGTGGGACCTTTATGTGCTTTGCTTATTCCTGCTGTATTTTATGGAGGGATCCACACACAGAACTGATGATGGCTGTATCTGAATGCAAGGTGGAAACAGTTCTTTGATAGAGGAGATCAGGAAAGAATGCTTGAGTAATTTTTAAAAATTATTTTTAA
>VZRO01007563.1:1877-40884 GCA_013397915.1 Daphoenositta chrysoptera
TGTTTGCCTTGTTTTATATATATATATTAGTAAAGAATTGTTATTCCTATTCCTCATATCTTTGCCTAAAAACCCCTTTAGTTCCAAAATTTTAGTAATTCGGAAGGAAGGGGGTTGCATTTTCCATTCCAAGGGAGACTCCTGCCTTCCTTAGCAGACACCTATCTTCCAAACCAAGACAGACCTTTGGTCAGTATCCCCTTCAGGTAAATGGTTACCAGAACTTGAATGAGTGCTTGGAAGGAGCCATGGTGGAGGGAGAGATGGATGAGGCAACAGAATCTCAGTCAGTGAAGTACGGACAGGAGTGCTGGTTTACAAAACTCCCACCAGTTCTGACCTTTGAACTCTCCCGATTTAAGTTCAATCAGTCACTAGGACAGCCGGAGAAAATTCACACCAAGCTAGAGCTTCCCCAGACTACATATATGTCCAGGTACCTCTACTGCAATAAAGATCTTATTCAGATAAAAAGAGAGGAAATGAAGAGACTGAAGGAGAAAATAGTGACTCTGCAGCAGAAACTGGAAAGGTACATGGAATATGGCTCTGGTCCAGCCCGCTTTCCACTGCTTGACATGCTGCAGTATGTGCTTGAGTTCACTGCTACAAAGCCAGCTGTGGCTGTTTCCTCTGCTCAGGGCTCTCAAACAACACTCCTGCACTCCCAAGCCAAGCCTCGTGTTTTGGACGTGCTTTCACAGCCAAATGGCATAGAAGAAACGGCTGATACTAGGACTGAAGATGAAGCTTTCTTTGTGGCAAATTCTTCACCGCAGCAAAACTCCAGTATGGAGGTGCAGCCTCTTGTTTCACCAGCAGAACTGTGTGAAGGTCCAGCTCCTCATGTGGTCTTCAACAAAGAGCTGAACCTGGTTCAGAACTGTCTGCAGTGATGGAGAAATGAGATTGAAGAAGACATGCAAGATCTGAAGGAGTCTATTGCCAGAATCAACCTGTCCATCGAACAAATGTACTGTGACCCCCTCCTCCAACAGGTTCCCTATTGTTTACTCACAGTCCTTGTCTGTGAAGGGCAAGCAAATGTTGGGCACTACTGGGCTTTCACATATAACCAGCCTTGGAAAAGATGGCTCAAATACAAATTGTATTGTATTGTTACTTTCAGTGAGTCTCAATCCACTGATAACATACATACCTGGCATGCCTGTAGCAAGACCCTGACCAAAAGCCAAAGCTGGATTTGCTGCTGCAGCTGCTGCAAGTGACTCTGCCTGCTGCCCTTGCTGCCCCTGGTTGGGAGTGAGCGGGCGCTGAGTTGCTCCAGCTCGCAGGACCTGCAAAAGGCCAACACAACACCGCTTCCTTAAAAGGTAAGAAAGCCAATCTATTATGTGCTAACAAAGGTCTAGAACAGTTGCTTTGAGTATTTGATGCCTCACAGCCCTGATTTTTGTTTTGGGAATGCTGCACCTTGTTGGTTTTAAGGATATACACATACAAAGAATAAAAGGTATATACTATTTTGCTGATGAACATGACCATAAAATATCTGCCCTGGACAGCAGGACTCCTATATTCCATCAATGGTAATAAGGGAAGGAAGAAAATCTGTAGGAGTGATACATTTTACAACCTACATTATTTATTAACTGAACACCTGACCTTCCTTGATAAACACATTTGTTTACATTACTTCCAGGCAATTGAATGATGTAAATCTGATTATTTCAGCACTTGTGGTAACTTGTCTAAATAATTAACACTCCACTGCCAACAGTGCTGTAAATAATGCACCCACTAAGTTTTAAACATTCACATAACATTCCATCACCATGCAACACAGGCGTATTTTATTATGTTCTGACAGCAAATCTCCAAGAATGTGATTGAAAAGCAATCAAAATTTTTGCAACTACTCTATTTCTCTTGGTGAAAATCAACTTTTTCAGGTCCAAAGTAAGGAAGAAACACAATTCACAATATATTCCCACACAGAATTGTATATGTAATTTGCATAAATCGGATATTAATTTTATAGAGAAAACAAAAAGACACTGCAGAGATGATATACATTCAGTTACATGCAAGTCACTGATAAAAACAATCAGTAGGACGAAATATCCACCTGAATATAAAAACAGTGATGAAACCCCTGTACTTACATGGTATCTCAGCCTTCTTATATTACATTTTCTAAGAATGGCACTGAAATTCACCATATTGCTAGTAAAAGATTTGAAATATTTACATTCATTCAAGGGTAAAGTTATTGTAAAATTTGGGGTTTTCCTTTGCCAAAATTGCCACTTAACCTATACTGAAAGATCATACAATAGTTTACAAATGCATCCAGAGTAACAATAGAATATTAACCTTTTTTAAAAAATTACTGAAAGAAACGGAAATTTCAACAAGTTCATCTAACAATTGCTCACTCTTGCTTTACCAAGGCAAAAATACCATATGGCACATGGTGATGCTGCAATACAATTAATGTCACAAAAAAATAAACTGGGCAATCCTTCCTCCCTATGAAGCAACAAAACTACTGATAATAGCTTTATTTCCTTACTTTTTTCCCTAATTTTTGAAGAGACAGCAAAATGTGTGACATTCAATTTTCCAGCTAATTTACAAAAACACAGATCAATTTTTTCCCAAGCTTAAAATATCCTCCTAAAATTACCAAAATGTATCTTTTCATCCCCTTACGTCAGTTTTCTAGATTGAACTTTACAATAATTTTCTACACAAGGAAGCATTACCTACACACACACACACAGAGCACAGCAACCTGAATGAAAGGAACCATTTTTAATGCTTATTGTTTTAAGAAACAAGATTGTAAAAAACTTTAACATGGTGTAACACATTGACAATCACTGAGAAAGTTGAGAGGTTTTAATATTCATTTATTATACGCTAAAACACAACATCTGAATGATGTAAAATTTTCTAGTAGCTGACCCTTACAGACTGAAATGTTAAGGTAAGGCACCTCTGCTTTCCATGCTGAACATACCGGTTGCTGTCCCTGCTGTGCCTGGGAAGCCGCTTGCTGATTTGCTGTGGTATTTGCTGCTGCAGCTTGCTGCTGGAATAAATTGGCTGGATACACTCCCCACGGAACACCATAATATTGAGGAGGAACCACAGCAGGACCTAAAACCAGAAAGCATGATTATTTCATCTAGTGCAGCTGCTTAAAATACTGTTTGTAGCATCCCTCATTGATCCATCTTCTCAGTGTCAGAAGACAAATCAGTATTAGAAAGAAAGAATTCCCATATTAGCTAAAATGACACATGAATACAAATAGGTTAATTTAAAAAATTCACATCAAGTCATATCTCCTCTATGAAAAAATGAATTCCCTTGTGAGACTCAGATGACAAAGAAAAATCTTAAAGCATTCAGAGTCCGTGTACCAAAGAACATTCAAAATCAGTTTTCATGGTTGGAAGAGAAGATCATTTCAGAACATCAGAGAATGAACAAAATTTATCCTCCTGACAGTGATGTACTGAGACTTTGATCATCTGTGACTCCTCCCTTCTGTATGATGCCCTTGCTTATAAACACAACTATTGCCTTTGCCTGCCTGCATATACATGATGCCCTTCAAAGCTGGCACACTTAACTCTTCCAGTCTATTGATGAAGAATCTGTAGGAGAACAATCTCTCTGTATCATGGCATTGTGCATATAATGCATTAGGTACACGCCTTTTAGTTTTTTCTACTGCCTTCCCTGTAAAACCAACATGTGGAAACATAGGGTTTTTTTTTAAAATGTTACGCTAAAGTCTGAGCACTAGCTGGGACTTGAATACTTAGTCATGTTGTTTCACAGCAATATCTAAAAACTTTTTAAGAGATTTTCCTGGGCTTGAAGTTTCTCTGTTGTCTAAGTCTTTTAGCATGCTGGAAATTTCTTCTCATGCCCACTGGGAATGAGAAAATCTGGAATTAGAAAATTAATGCACTGAGTAAAAACACACAAGGAAAGGTTAGCTGTCTCATCTTTTGAAAATAATACATATTATCAATGTCAGATGCACTTTATTAAGGATAAACACTTTTAGAACAGAAAAAAAAGCTCTAATTTTTCTGTATGAAAGTCCAGTGGCAAGAGAAACTCAGAATCCATATATAACAAACTGAAACCCTTTCTATTTCAATAAAAACTTTCAAAATGCCAATATTCATTTTCCTAAAACTCTCTCCTTACTAGAACTAATTTGCAGAGAATAAACAGGACAGATTTCCCTTTTTTTCCTCTTTTCGTTCAGTTGAATGATCAAGACAGACACTTTCTAGAGTTCAGTTACCTGCTAGGGTAGCTGCTGCAGCTAATCCAGCTGCGGTGTACGGGTCAGTCCCTGGAGGAGCAGCGCTGATAATATATGGGTTTGGCACAAAAGCAGCTGGGGCCAAGCCTGCGGAGAATACGCCTGCTGCAGTAACAAACAGAGTTTCATTACAGCCAACATTCTTAGCACGCATCATCATATTCACACCACCCAAATCACACAGCCTATCTGTTAAAATCAGAACTGCTTGTACTTTGGAAGCTTTCAAGAGCAGGTACACAATTACAGAAATCATCACTTCTGTGACTTCTCATTAGCTCTTTCTTACTAATCCCAAGGCCTAACAGCTTTGTTTTGTTGGATCTACAGACTCCAAGGAGATTTATCTCATATCTGTCTATCCACCCTTATACAGAAAAGATTATTCAATATGGAATTTATCTTGCCCAACTTTAACTATCTGAAAGTCACACTAGTTTTGCAAGGACATCTGTAGCAGACAAGTCATCTAGTGCCTGAAGTGAATCAGTCAGATGAAATGAACCACCTGCTAGAGACAAAAGTCTCTCTTCACTGACAATTAAGAAAAAATTTAACCTAGTTTAAGTCAGACACCCAGCTTTTAAAAAGCCAGTTATGAGATGCTAACCTTATTTCCAAGAATCCTAATTTGCTATAGGAATTATAGTGGAAAGAGACAACTGTAGAAACTCAGGCAAACAAAGCATCGCTAGCCAGAGTTTCCCCTGTCAGTCGGGTTCGTGTACTTCATCCAACACTGAGTCAGCAACTGCTGCAGCAAGCAAGGCACATCAAACTACGTCCCTCCTTCCAAATATTTATTGATAAATTTCTATTAATATGCACATCAGAAGAGGCTGCATTTTAAAGAAGAAAAATTCAGCTGACTACTCAGTCAGCACTTCATACAAAGTAGGAGCTTCTCGGCAGTTTAGAAGTCAAAGGCAGGACCTGTGGACTCACACAAACATCCCCATCTGCCGTGCTTCCAGCTCTCAGCCTGTACTCATCAGCTACGAAACAGTGAAGAGCTGCCACTTTTCAACCCCAGCTATGCGCTGCGGATCCCTGTCTGAGCAGACCTACCTAAACAAGCTGGTGGGAAAACTTACTTGCAAGAGAGCCTGGACACAAGTCACTGGAGATGCTTCCTACTCCTGTCTGCCCTTCTGATCCTGAGAACCCTTTTTTTTCCTCACAGAGGAAAGAGATTTGTGCACACACCTCAACAGCCCAGTGGTACTCAAAAGGGTGGATATCTTTAAACCCCGACTATCTCCCTTCCTTTTGCATCAAGGAATTGCTTCCATGTGTGTTCCAACCTCCATCCCCTAAAAACCGACTCCTTCTCCACAGTGGAAGATAAAATTGTCACGAAATAAAGCCTCCTTGTTGAGTTGCAGCACACGAAGAACCTTATGCATTTAACTAACTCATTGAACTAAAGAGACTGAAAAAATGCCTGCTAAAGAATTAGCTCTATCACAAAGGTACCTGCAAGAAGAAAGAACTGCTTAAATGGTGCCGTTAACAAGGAAAAATTAAAACTTAATCAACACAACAGTATGATTTCAAAATTCTACTCTACAATGGTTTTTAACTGGATTACTAAAAATACTAAATTGTAATAGAACCTTAGAATTGCATATTGGTTTTTAGGATATAAAGCTACTGTTTCTATTACTGCTTATAGCAGTAAACATTTTTAACTTTTACTCCATATGCTACCAAAGCAAATATAAGTTTTATTTCTTTGTATACAACTGCTCAAAGGGGAAAATTTACATCAGAAAACCTCCTCTAAGGACAGTACAGTCATAGGCAGTCATTCTGAGCAGTTTTCATGAGAATCACTACAATGGGCCAAGTGATTGGTATCTATGTGAATGAGAAGACTGTGGGTAAATTGAAAGGATTCTATCAAAGCAACACACCCACTTCTGCCAGGGACACTTGCTGTACTGTGCAAAAACCTCACCTATGTGTGGCTGCTGAGCTGCAGCCAGTGCATATTGCTGCTGCTGGGCTGCTGTCAACTGCTGAACAGTCAGAGCATTAGTCCTCTGGAAAAGCTATTGGAAACGAAAAAAAAAAAGGCATTTCAGTTTTCAATAGTCAGGGCTATAATATACTTGGATTTGCTTACAAAAAAAAAAAATTCAAACCAAGCTTCTGTAATAGCAAATTACTAAACTAGTAAATTATGCACCAATATTCTTCTAGATTAATTATACAGTTATTTGCCCTTGACTAAGTCACAGACAAAATAATATTCAATGCACTGTATGTTGAAATGACTGATTATCAAGAGGATAATCAACAACTTAAATGATCAGTTTGCCACAGTCCATTACTGACCTGCTGCTGAGAATTGTAGTCAAAAAGTCCTACAGCAGCTCCTGAAGAGTCCATTTGTACCTGATTGCCAGGATAGTCAAACTGTAGAGAATCAAGACCAACTTGTTCCATTGCATCTAGATTCTGATTTTCTGGATTTGAAAATTCTTCTACCAGAGGCTTGTGGGCTGTAGGATTGGGAAGTGGACCTAATCCTTCTGTGGTGCTGGGATTGGGGCCCAGGCGTTCAGCTACTTCTGTTGGGGAGGCTTGTCGACTTCCAGGGGTACGACTGTTCAGAAGAAATTTAAGATAAACTCTTCAGTCTTAAATAAAGCTGTCCATGGACAGAGTACATTATTTTTACTTTAAAAGCAGCTCTGAACTCAAGAGACATTACAAAGGGAAGTGACAGACTAATTTTAACATTTTTAACCAGCATGCATTGATGGCTCAAGGAAAAGGACACATTTAATTCTAAAGCGTAATTTTATTTTTTTTTTAAGTTTAAGACTGACTATACAGCTCTTCAAATCACTTGTGAGAAAAACAAACTGATCTGTGAGGCTGTTTTGAGTCAAACTGAGTGCACTGTGGTCACCTGTGAATTCTGGGATGTCTATTGTATTTTGGGAGTGACGTGAAATGTACTGAAGAGAAATTAAAAAATAAAGAAATGGCTAAGGGCATTTCATGCCAAAGAACAGAAAGACACAGCAAAATTTCAATTGGAAAAGACAAACATACAGTATAGTAACCATTTTTCACATCTGAAAAGCAAACAATATACTTTTACCTTGAGTAAAATGAACTAATAACCGCTTCATTTAGCATGTGACTAAAACATTTCATTTCCTACACAATTAATAGACTATACTACACTGATGATTGCCAGGAAAAAAGTGTTCCTAATATATTCCTGAACAGAATATAAAATATCATAGAGACATTATTATATATAAAAGCTGAATTGCTCTCTCATCTGACTGGCAGTATTAACCATATTCCCACTGACTACAGGAGACTTTTTGTGCACCTATAAACACCTACAGGCAAACACATGAAGTCAGATGTTAACAGAGTCACATCCTAAAGAGATTCCCAACACTGTACTTGGTTAGAATTAGGTTACCTTAATTTGGTGTGGTACCCCACCTTCTGTGGGAGGCCATATTGTTTAAACAATCGATTTTTACTGGCAAAAATCAAAGCTAATTACTAGGAAGGAGTTGTGTGAGAAAATCTAGGTTCCTCTAACATTATTGTATTAGCGGAACTTTATGATTATACAATGTTTCTCACGAAACGTAAAACTTCTAGTTAAGTTTGCTTTACTTGTGAAAACTGGGCTCAAATACCAAATGCCATCTTGCAGGAAGAACCTGTGTTTATTCCAGCAGTACAGTGCCAGACCAGTTTGCTGTACTGCTAATTCCAGGTCAGAGACACAGCCTCAGTACTACCTGTTCTCCTTCCTCTTCAGGGCTCCGAAGCCTAAGTACCTGTTCCTCACTGAAGCACATGACTAATGCAAAGAAATCCACTAGTACTTATGTAATGGCTGATAACAACACTTAGGGCTGTATAGCTAGAAATCAGCCTTTTAGGAAGTTTATTGCCGCAACACTGTATGATTTATTACTCTGGACAAAATATTTCAAAGAAAGTAGGAGTTTTTTGACTAGAGGTTTTTTTTAATGTAACAAGCAACCTCATGACGACTGTCTATAACATACTGGCTTACCATCTAAGTATCCTAGCAAGCAACCATGTCTTGCTCAAAACTTGAGTTTAAAGCCATTTAATGTTCTCTACTTTTCACACATTAAATACAGCATCAACAAAGTGAAGAACAAAAGGAAAAGAGGCAGTTATTCAGTACATTCTTTTGTTTAAAAATGCTACAAGTACAATAAAAATACAAGGAGGAGGACAGGATGAAGTTTCTTTGTTAATACTTATGGTTAGCTAATACAGGTTGCTCCTTATATTGGTGCTGTTCTGTTGCTATAGTTAAAGTTGTGTCAATACTTCAATTATAAACCTCTGTTTGGAGGGCTCTGTACCACCACTTTATACGGCCCATTTCATTTAGACGGCCTCATTTTCTTTTGAGAGGTTTACTGGCTTTGGATGCTTTTTTGCACTTGTGTATTTTTTAGTAACTTCTCTCTTTAAATAATACAGAAGGTACTTTACAAACATCTATTTCAAAATTGAAATAGATACTGGTAAAGAAAAGCAGGACACAAGTTATTCTGTATTTTCAATGTGTAAAACTGATGGGAACTCTATTTATTGTGAATATTGCAGCAAGCATCCAAAAGGAGCCAATGCGAGCTCTCTGGTATGCTTGGTATTATATTATTTTCAATGATACCTCTTGAAAAACAGACTTGAAGAATCCCTCCTTAGCCTCAGGTAAATACATTTTTTAAAGGGTAGGAAACACGCATGGGATTCAAACATGCATTTTAATATACTTGATCAGTAATGAACTAATGAAACCACAACTATCTGGTCATGTTCATCACATTAATACAAATTTATGAGCAGCACTCTAGTTCTCTATCTTTTTAATTCTTCTGTATGACACTTACAAATGCATCACAGTCATTCAAAAAAGAAAGATTAGCCCTTAAAAAATACCCAATTTAAAATGCAGTTAAGTATTAGAAAAAAAAAAAAAAACCAGACTGGCTGTGCTGTCATGTAAGAGTTCACTGTTCAAAAGCTTGAGCTTGGTCCAATCTTTTTTTCCCTACAAACACAACCAAACCACAACACCATTCCATAGGTGACATTTAACTATATTAATAGGAAAATACCTTGTTCCACCTTAGTCAAAGATATGGTTTCTATAAAGACTTATGGGGAAATGATTAGTTGTGTTAGGCTATGGTATCCACTAGCAAAATCAGAAGGAAAAGTTAAAATTCTGTAGGACTTACTCTCTACAATAACACTCAGATGCAAAAGTTATAGTATTAAAAAGAAGCAGAGAGAGAAATAAATTTAGTTTGACATTAAAAGGGTTAAAGTTTTCATCCCTCATTAATTCACCACATTCAGAAGGTACCCGTTTACTTTTAATAATTACTATGTTAAGATGAATTTGTCTCATGAGAAGTGACACACACATTAATGACATCCTAAGAAACATGTGGCACAGTGGGAAAGGGAGGACTTGAGGGGGAAAGAATCAGTCTGCAGCTGGGTAATGTTTAAAGCTGACACACAAACCAGAACTGTAATAATGCCCTTAAGAGACATGCTTGTCTTCTTGAGAAACAGTTAAAAGCTTACTTAAAATCTTTGCAATCGGCATCCATTCCATTTGGCAAACCTCTGCCATTTATTTTAGTAACATCCTCATCATCTCCTTGTTTAAGATCTCTGTTTTTGTCCTCCTCAAATGGAGAAGCCTTGCCTTTCTGATCTCCTTTCTCAGGTCCATCTGTTTCAGCATCTCTAGTGCCCTGAGGAAAAAGAATCTGTTTGATTCTGAGTATTGAACAGAACACAATAGGAGCACCACAAGGTGACCTAATTCTACACTACAGTACACGTAAACAATACAAACAGTTTGTTGTCAATGAAATTGCATTTGGTGGGTAACTTGGTCATCAAGTTTCAACCACATGCAATTAATAACTGCCAAAATGTGAAAAGGAATGCCAAGATTTATAATGGAAGAGCTAACTCAACCTTAACTATAGCGGTGCTGTTAAAGCAGTAACACTTTGCGTTAGATAAAAGTTTATTTTATACAATTGAAACATCCACTTACAAAACAAACCCGCATGAAAACATAGAACAGGAAGATCTAGAATAAAGCTCATCACACATTTTAAATTAAGCCATTTGCAGTCTTTTTCCTGCCTTTAAATAAAGTTTTTAGGAAAGCACATTAAGACAGCTATTTAGTTAAAATTCCCAAACCACTTCCCTCTTCCACCCCCTCCAACCAAGGAAGACAGACAGATAGCAACTAAACACTCCGTTCTAAAGAAAAGAGTTAAAAAAGAAAAACAGACAAAGACAATAGAAAATATAACCATGTTACAAAGACCACAGTAGGTAACTAGGCAAGCTTAACACACTGCATTACTTACAAAAGCTCCTTTCCTAAACCGGGAATCCAATTTATCAGCTGGAGAGGAACTTAACACATATTCTACCATGCTCACTCCAAGGCCACCACTTTCTGATCGTGGAGACAATACAGCATTTACTTCACTGTTTCCATGAAAACCCTGTCCAGGCTTTCTCTGTACCATAATAGGTTGGGACATAGAATGGTCTGTTAAAAACAAACAAATAAATAAAACTATTGTATTTTTTTTAATACAACTTGTAATTGTAACTTTTGCATTTCATTACATTTGCATTTCATTACAATATTAAGACAAAAATTAAATTAAATAAAAAATTCCAAATCACAGTCTCAAAATGTGTTATTGAAACACAGTCAGCATGCCGTATACATTTTCACAACTAAAATTAAAGGAAAATAAAATATAATACACAATTACAATTTGGGTAATAATTTGCTTTGAAATAACATTCAGTAAACACGACTGATTTTTCAGCACATATACAACAATCACTTACGAGGAGTTCCCCATGCAGTCTCTCTCCACTCATCACCAAGGAATATCCCTTTTTGTCCATCTTTTGCTGAATCATCAGGTTCCCAAAACTTTTTGGCAGGTAAAAGCTGTTAAAAAGAGAAGACGGTTTTATTTAAATATGCTTGTAAATGGGCAAAACCATTAAGAGGATAGATAAGTAAGTAATTAGTTTTACATCATGAAATCATAGAATGCTTTGGGTTGGAAGGAATCTTAAAGATCATCTAATTCCAACTCTCCTGCCATGGGCAAGATTGCCACTTTTTAGAGCAGGTTGCTCAGGGCCCCATCCAACCTGGTCTTGAACACTTCCACGGATGGGACAGCCACAGCTTCTCTGTACAACCTGTTCCAGTGCCTCACCACCCACACAGTCAAGAATTTCTTCCTTACATCTCATCAAAAATCTCTCCTCTTGTAATTTAAAACCACTCCCCCTCATGGTACCACTATCTGCCCTTGTAAAAATTTGCTCTGCCTCTTTTTTTTGTAAGGCCCCCTCAAATACTGTAAGGCTTGAGTTCTCCTGGGAGCCTCCTCTCCTCCAGGCTGAACCACCCCAGCTCTCTCAGCCTGTCTCCATAGCAGCAGCAGAGGTGTTCCCACCCTCTGACCTTTGTGGCCTCCTCTGGACCCACTCCAACAAGTCCACATCTTTCCTGTGCTGAGGACTGATACAAAAGTCAGCTTTCACTAAAGCAATACATACTGCTGAGGAAATCCCAACACTGGAAATCTACTTCCCATTACTGAAGTTAATGCTGTAAAAAGGAATTGCTAAAATGACTCCGGCAGGATTGAGATTCTGAAGTTATGAGGAAGAAATACAGAATATAGAAGCAGCTGTGAAAAAAGCAAATCAAATCAATCTCTGTATTAAATGAAGACAATCTTCTCAGAAGCTTTAACTAACAGTGACTTCTTTCCAAATACTCAAAAGCTTGGCTGTTAACTAATACTGTGATAACCAGGAAGAACAGCAGTTCATTGTGAAGTTCTCTTCACTTGGAAATGCATCATGTTCCAAATTTTAAAAAGTGACTAATACACATGGTAGCAAGTCAGCTCCTTCAGACCACAGGGCTGTTAAAAACTGTGACATTCATATGTGAAGTTTCACATACCAGCACTGTCATTTAGATGTATGGTTGTTTTCATTCCTACTTGTAAAACAGAAAGTGTAATGTTAGATCAGTATCATTTCTTGTACTGTCTTCAATAACAGACGGACTTAGTGTGATACAACAGAAGCATGACACAAACAAGAATACCTCAAACATTAGTATCCTTTTTGCTTTGATTTTACTACTTTATTCCTCTACCTTTTCCCATCAGTAACAGTACAACTGCCAAACTCTACATGTCATATTTTCTCTACACGTAATTAAAAAACTGTATTCTCAGACTACTTACTAGGTAGTTTACAAGGTACATCAACAGAAACAAAAGTGAAAATAACTTGCAAAAATTACAGGGAAGAAGGAAGCTGCACAATCCATCACATTCATCAGATTCTACATAACGTAATGCTGTATTTAGAATTTTAAATTTTGTGAAATTAGAAAAAAACAAATGTAATCTGATGAAGTTGTTTGCAATACATGAGTACATTCTGGAAATTTGCTTCGCCTGTAAATTAAGCAATTAAAAAACCCTTCTGAACTTCACAGCTGCTTAGTATGAGCCTTGATGAAACTAACAGAGTTAGTGTATAATACAGATATTTCTTAGTGTAACACTGAAACCACTTGTGAAAACAGCTTCAGGAAGAGGTGGATAATATTGCCACTTGCAGGCCCCAGTATTAACACTGCAACAGAGGTGACAAAGCACTCCTCTGGACTAACTTAAAGATCGCTGTTTTTCTGTGCTGCCCAGAGCTCTTACCAGAAATGAAGTTTGACTAGTTAACCTCAAATCCCTGGGTTCCTTTACAGAAATTCATTAACACAGAAGGATTCAGGTTGGATGATGATAAACAGCCAAAGCTCAACAAAACTACAGGAAAGCATTACACTTTCAAGAGGTGCTATACTCTTGTGATCTGCCCTGACAGAGATGCCCACTCTCAAATGCACTGTAGAATCACCACCAGGTGTCAACCAAACATACTTTGCGAGCAGCAAGTTATTAAGTTTAACCCAAATTTAATGGGTGAAATTAGGCATCAGAAGACAGAGAAATAGGTTAATGGAATTTTACAACTGCATTTCAACTAAAATCAGAAGATGACAAAATCCTGATCTGCCTGTGCAATCGACATTGTTTTTAGCTTTGTAACAGGTTTGCAATACTACTTAATTTTCATTTTGTAGGAGAAGAGTAGAACAGAAAGCGAGCATTTAACGTTACCTACGAAACCCTGGTTTTGGGAATCACATTTTATTTTAAATGCAGTGTAAGCCAATTTCAAATATGTGTCCAGGTGAGAGCTTTGAAACACTTAGGTGAAGGTGTCACCACCTAACACAACCTTGTCAGAATAAAACAGATCTCGTAGTATCTTGGATGCCATACAATTAGAATTACCTGATGTATGCTTACCCTGAAATTAGTAAATTCCACTGTCAGACAGACAGGTATGTTCAGACAACTCAGTGTTACAAACAATAAGCAAATTTAGATCAGAACACACTGCAATACTGGTTTTGATATCAAAACTCATTCATAGGACTTGGATCAGAGGGAAAACACTATCCCCTTGTAGAAATAAGCAATAATCTTCATTGCAAAAGTACAAGTTGTTTCGGGGGGGATTTTGCTGCTGCTGTTGTGAGGATTTTTTTAGGTTTGGTTTGTTCTTTTGGAGGTGTTCCTTTTTTTTAACTACTTACTCTCAAACAGATAAATTCAACTGCTTTCAGTCTTCATGTACTTTGATACACAAAGAATATAAAGTATCTTTAACACAAAACATAATGCATCATCCACATTGAGAGGCAAAATTTAAACTACTAAAGATTAAATAGATTTACAGAAATTATTTTCATTAAAATTTCTACACAACAAAGAAGTCCCTCAAATATTTAAATAAATGCAATCTTACCAAGTTAACAATACTGCAACTCCCTGAGAGCCACTGATTTAGATTTATTAATTATTTTGACAGATGGATATGACATACACTATGCTCTTTTTAAATGGATGTTTTAGCTATTGGACTGTCAAATATGCAGCCCTAGCAGTTGTCAATTATTTTAATTGTGGAATTAAAATAAAAGCAGCACTTTTCAGAAACGTGAAAGAAGTATATTCCTCTTTGACAGACAGGAAATAAAATAGTCTTGATTAGTTCTACTGAAAAAGACTTAATCTAGAAGTCATCACAAATGAATACAGGTAGTTAAAATCACTGTGCTTTAATCTTTGATAGCATGTGTTTCCCTCAACATTTTATGCATTTAGTGCATAAAACACAAACTTTATGAAGATACATCCAATTCTAAGTAAAAATAATGGAGAAGGTTGTATTTCTTACTAAACTCTCCCAAAAGTACACTAAATGTGTCTTTTTCAGTATCCTGATCCCTGTTAGATGTCTGCCAGATGAACAAAGCCCTTTACTACACACGAATAATAATAACCAGTTATGCTAAAGCTGCCTCTTAACCAGCTCTCTGATATGAAACTGCACAGTCTCTATTACTGTCTCTTGAATTATGGATTTTAAAATATTTTTTTTCAATTTATTTTTAAGATCAGAAGCTATTCCTACAGAGCTGAATGAACACTTCAGCTGAATTTCTCTGAATGAAGTTTTGACACTAGAAATGGATACTTTGTTCCTAAAATGAACTGCGTGTGCTTCCACCCTGTAAGTTAAACCAACAGACATTATCAAAAGAAGATTTAGTTTTCTGTTCTGTTTGGCAGTAAGTTTTGTGTGTGCCTATAGTGGGTCACACTAAAGGTCCTGAAGCCCACTCTGCTTGCCCTGATACAGCAAACAGATGCCTAGAGAGAAACAGCACCATGTGTTCTTATTTCTCCAGAACACTGACATGATCTTACAGATCACCATAGATTTTGGGAGCTGGAGCCAGAAGCATCATCTGTGTACAACCAATCTAACATTTTAACCAAGCTAAAATTTTAAGAGACATTTAGAAAAGATGTCTGCAAAACAGATTTCACAGCCTCCTAATGCCAAGTATTGATACCCAGCTGTGACAAAAACTATCAATAAGGATTAGAATTATGAAAAAGAAATTATTTCAGTTCAGAGAAAAATCTTGGCAGACAGAGAAAATGAGGAACTTAACTTCCCAATAGCTACAAACAGTTCCGTTGACATAACCTTTCATACCTTTCAAAGCATATGGAGGATAGAACGTAAAAGCCTACAACTACCAATCCTAGCTTGCTTTATAAGGACATTTCCTTTAATATTTTACAACGTTATAATCAAAAAGATTAAAACAGCCATGGAATCTATCCCAGAACTACTTTACTGTTGTGCAACACATTAAAAAAATTACTGAGTAAGTCAACCTAGCTATGTGAACCTGTATTACCTCAAGATACCTGGAAGACACCATTGAAATGGAAGACAAAATAACCTGGTAAGTGCAAGGTCACAATATAGTATCAATTTCTGATGCTGCAGTACTGTATAAAAACTCTGACTCTTTACGTGTGTTTTTTTAAAACATCTTTACAGATCCACTGAATGCCATGAAGGCAAACCAACAGAATCCTAATCATGCAGAAATACATCCCTCTGAGATAACCTCAAATGAAGATTCGTATGAACAGTCATGTATACTGTAATTTAATAACCAGCCATTTGTGCCATCCTTCACTTTCACTGCTTTCAACCTTTTTAGGGTACTTTGTGGGTGTCAAAAGACCAAACACCACTATGAATTTTACCCATCTACTCTACCACACTGCTGGTACTATCGAAGATACTTCACTAACACTTTCACTTTTCAAAAGCAGCTTTAAGAGCTGGGAGGGGAGCAGTGTGGCTACTCAGGTTTCTAAAGAACAGGGCTTCATCTATTATTTTTTTCAAATGGGAGATGATTCAAAGTCAGCCCTGGATGAAGCAAAAATTGCTAAAAAGCCAAGTGATTGCTTAAATGCTTCATTAAAATAAAAACATCAAGTAGGAATGGCCATGTGTCAGCTCAGAAACATTCAGCAACTAGAAGACAGCTCTTATTTTTCACGAGTTAACTTATGGTTTCCATAAAGACTCCTATCATCATTTTAAGAAAGTTAGGCTGCAATATTATCACTGGTTCAATTATCAACTGAACTAGGTAAATATCCAGCAAGACAAAAGGATCCATATTTGAAATCTTAGTTCAACGTGAAAATTTCTTTACCATGTTCTGTCAGGCCAAATAACCCTAACACTTGTCAATTACTTTCTAAACAGTTCAGGGAACTACTTTTGAAGGAGCCATGTCATCCTTCATGTTCTTAAATTCCTTCCCCCAATCCCAAAGTACACTGACTTAAAAAAACCCGAACAAATCAAATCAGTCAAAAGAAATAGTTCTTCTACCCTCCAGCTAAATTACATAACAGCACTCTTCAGCCTGGTTAAAATCTTTTAAGGAGTAATTACCAGTGAAAAAATAGTAAATTACCACACACTTCTGCTGGGTATGCCAGTTCACTTTTTCTGGAGACAAACTTTTATTTCAAATCCCAGTCTCCTTGGCTTCTCAGGAGTAGCAAGAAATTGTTCCACTAGCTTGGACACAGTGAGACTGAAAACATGCCTCCTTTCACAGAATTGTACACTCCTCCAAATTATTATCCTTTCACTTCCCTAAAGCTATCAGTCATCTAACAAGAATAGCACAGATACAGCAGAACCAGTCAACAACCATCCCAACGTTCTTTTAAAGTACGTAGTTTCTCTTCACCTTAGACAGAAATAATCAACTTGCTCTTAAAGAGAAGCTCTTTGCTTCATGTTGTATTATTTAGACTTCTTAAACTGTATCAACATTTCCAAACCACCAGCTGGATTTTCAGCCCTCAATAATTACCTCTCCCATTCCCCGAGATTCTAGGGCAAGAGCTTGAAACTCATGATTCATCTCATCCACAGATCGAACCTGTAGGGGAAAAACCAAAAGAAAAATCCATTAGTCAAACATCTTTTCAAAAGTAAGAGTTTTCAATACTCCAGATTTCTCAATATTGAAAGCACACACAATTTAGTCTGAACATGAGTCTAGATTTCATTAACAGATACAGTTAGTGACCAATTTAATGCACCCTGCTAATATAATAACATGCAAAAACTTCCAAGATACTAACAGTTTCATCTCCATATATCTGTACAGATATTGCTCACTACAGAAACGGTGGCCAACACTATTTTGCAATGAATGTAAAAAAAAAAAAAAGGTGAAATTAAAGATTTGGGCATATAAAATCCTCTAGAAAGTGGAGGAGCTGTTGCACACTGGGTTACTCAGTACACTTGGCAGCAAACAAAGAAAAGCTCACAAGGCAGGTCACAAAACCTACTAGCAATGTGTTGCTCTTAGAATCTAGTAACTGACTGCATTATCACAATTCCTCATGTTTTCTTCCAGGAAGTAGCATTTTTCCTTTTCTCTGGGTTGTTCTTTTTTTTTGTTTGTTGTAAATAGGAAAGGTATTTTACTAAAGTAAGAGTTACTGCTGCAACACACCACCTCCTTTTTCCATGGCACAGACACAATGCACTGGGCTCATTCTTTTCTGAGAAAATGGTTTCCATAAGGACTTTTCAAAGCCAGGAAAAGCTTAGGAAAAAAAAAAATAACAGAAGGAAATTTAGAGTTGTTTCTTTCCCCTTCCTTCTCTCCAAATAGTGACATGCACCAGGTAAAGTTATTCAAATTCAGAGTAAAATTAGCTTCCCTCCCAAGTCTCTCTCGAGGAGTTACTTTCACCAGTAAATCCGTCTGTTTACACCAGCCAATAAACCAAACTGAAGTTACTCCATACAGCTGATAATACATTACTAACACTTTTCAATAGATCCTCAAATACTAGGCAAAAAACCAATCTGGTGCTTTCAACATTCTGGTGCAAACAACTCTTTCTTAGCATTGCAAAAGTGGCCAATAGATGCTCCATTCTCGAAATCCTACTCCCAAACTACTGTTACTGCCTCAATCATTCTAAGCCATTAACTTCTGAGGTTGAGTGTCTCTGTGCCTTTGACAAAGCAATTTCACAGCTCAAAGAAATATTCCCTCAAGGAGATCAATATTTTAGTTAAGATGGAGTCTGAAACCACTTCCCAACAATTTCAGTGATATATTGAAGAGCAAATTTAGTTTCAGACTGAATTATGGGGTAGGCGCATCAGCACACTGGCCTTATTCCAGTAATGCTGACACTTAAGCTAATTAGGTTGATTTTATTCTTTTAAAAACTGAAAAGAGATTTTAACATATCCTTTAAAAAGCTAAAGACATTTTTCTTCCAATGAATTAAAAAATAGATTCATGTTTTATGCAAAACTTATATTAGCTTCAAGGGATAATCAAATATTTGTGCATGCACATGGAAAATATTACTGTAGAAGAGCAATTACTTAAAAAGAAAAATCAGAAACTCAAACCTTTAAGACTTCTGAATTTGAATATTACAGTTTCTTAAAACGTAATTTCTTCTACAGATTGCTGAGAGAGTCGATTATCTTACCTAGGCCACTGTTCATGCTGAGGTCATGCACTTCAGTTTCAGTTACAAACCAAGATTAATTTAGGTACTTCTGTCTCAATATGTAGTTTTGATCTAATGATCTCTAAACAAAATTTGCAGGTAAAGCTTGCCAAACTATGTTTACCATAAACACTAGCCAAATCACTGTTAGATACAAGCAACCAAACTTGAAAGAAGCATAATATTTTTGGTTGTGGTGGTTTTTGGGTGGGTTGTTTGGTTTTTTTGTTTTTTGGTTTTTTTTTTTTTTGTTGTTGTTTTTTTTTTGTTGGTTTTGTTTTAACTTTCAATGGTGGTGGTTTTATTTGTTTGCGTTTTCTGGTGTTGCAAGACCCTAATACTAAATGCTTATTTTTCACAATTCAGTGAAGTCCAAAACCATGGTCACACACCCTTCCATGTCTCTAAGAAATGACAATCCAAGAATCAGGGTAAGAGCAGAGCTAACTCCTGTCTTCTAAGCAGTTCAGAGATCCTTATGAGAAACTGAACTTTTATAAAACTGTAAATACATTTTAGTACACTGAACATTAATTTTGCTCACTGGCCTCTTCCTTAAAAAATACAATGTTTAAGTTAGCGTTATCTATTGCTACCAGCAGCAAGAGAAGAAATACAGTACTTTTTTCCCATCAAAAACAACAGCCCACAAGATCCTATCCCATATCATAAATTCGTGTTTCACAGATCGTTTACAAACTGGAGAAAACACAGGCAGAACCAGTATCTCCCTGCCGTTCTTCAACACTAACCCAGCCCTATCATTACAACAACAGAAGAAAACATCTAGAAGGACACCCAGCTGGATCTCCTATGCCTAAAGGCATGCACTTTCCCCAAAGGAGAAATTTTGGTTGGGATTATCTGTATTACCAAGGAATTTCATTTTCTCTAATTCAATGTCAGCATTAACCTAATTCATAGGTTCCAGAAATAAACATTTTAATACTTTTTCTTAACACAAATTCAGAACATTATAAAAAAAAAAACCCTTTTTCTATTTTTATTCATACCCTGTCATCCAGAATTATTCATAAGTCAAAAAGAGGTCTACGGAACATACTGCTCAACATTTACAAGGTTTTTTCTGGTTTTGTTTGGTCACATCACTGCCCCATCCCTGGAACTGCTCAAGGCCAGGCTGGATGGGGCTCTGAGCAACCCGATCCAATGGAAGGTGCCCCTGCCCATGGCAGGGTGTTGGACAATGGTTTCAAACTTCTGATACACATCACATCATTCCACTGGGCCCCCAAATTATGCACAAACAGGTATTACACACCAGAGCTGTCCTTAGGTAAAACAGTTCCTCACATACTGCTGTTAAATAGATACAATGCCTTAAGCATATTCATGATTTTTTTCCCCTTTAACACTCCAACAGAAAATTCTCATCCTCTTCCCGTTCTACAGGCTCTAGATACAACATACCAGCATGTTTTAGTTCATTTTTCATCGCAGCATTAGGAATGAGATTTTAACACAAAATTTCGGTTTAAAAGCAAAATTATGTTTTAGTAGACTCTCTCTTCCTAAAGTTTACACTTTCTCTCTCCTTGAAATTTAAAAATAATTTATTATAAATCTTGAGGCCTACACAAAACCCTTCCTTTACTCTGTTGAGACTGTAGGACAGTCCTACCACCCTTCACCCAACAGCTTTTACCACTCCTCTTGAATGAACTTGGTAACCATCGAGGTAACATTTGATTCAAAAGGTTTTTTGCTCCTTTTCCATGCATGCATGAGAATTTCACCAGATCACCCATCTTAACTGGCTAAAATGCCACAGGGACGAGCCCACTACATTTGCCTCGGGGAGAGCAACAAGGAGATGCTGGTGTGGAGCAAGGTGGGACAGGAGTATCCACTCGGTGCTGGCTGCACGGTAACTCAACCGGCAACACGAAACCGTGTCCGTGCTAACTCCAGGCAAAATTCAGGGGGCAGACTCTTCACTGGAATTCATCTAGGATTGCCACAAGAGACTGATTACAGTAATATCCATTTCTGGAACCCAGGCATCCAGATCTTGGGACAACTGCTCTCTCAAATAACCCTAAATCTTGCCAGAAGTAAGCTCGTAATAATTTTCTTGCAAAAGCAAAGAACAGCCCCTTCTTTGAAAAAAGGCCTGTGGAAAATAGCAACAAAAAAAATACAGTACCAAAGAGAAAGATATGACTATTTTAAATACCAAAAGCGGTTACATCAGCTGACCAGAAAGTAGGAAAACCACTTTTTCTCCATTAAGAAATTCCAAATCCCATCCCTCCCCTCTCAGGTGAATACCCTAACCACTGTGACAAAGACAAGGAAGACAGAGCAGTTGAAGCTCTGTCCTAGGCCAGAAATTCAACACAAAACACCTGATAATTACAGCACTGGGACAGGAAAGAAAGGGAAGCTGCTGTTTACACTGCAAATGCTTCTACTTTTTTCTTAATTTTACTGAATGACTTCAATGCAAAATACCCTTCCAGCAGTTTTCTACAGGGGTGGCTCTTCTCTAGCATTTATCTTACGAAAGATATATCCTTATGGCAGAGACTTAACACTATGAGCAACTTAAACTATTTTGAAAACCCAATACATAGCAATTCTGCCAGTACTCCATTAGGTTAAACACTGTATTGTAAAGTCATGCCAGACACTTGACTAGACATTTAAAAAACTCCCAAAAAGACAACCCACCAAAAAGCTTTCAGATAGGTGGCCCACTTGAAATTACTAAATAAAAATAATATTTTAATAAAAATATTAAAAGAGAAATCTAGAAGAGATTCATAACAAAGGACAAGGCAGGAAAACTATACAACCAGCCTAAACTGCACATCTCCAAACCTGTTGTGCCATACTGCAGTAAAGGGCTGTATACAGAGATTTCTACTATACAGTATTTTTGCCAAAATTACCTAAAACACCTTAGTTTGGTTTAGAGGTCAATGCACAGTGCATCCAGATAAAAAGAGTTGTTGAGTAGCTGAACAGCCAACTAGTAGAAGCACAACTGAACTGTTTTGTACACTAAACACCAACTATTTTCTGTAACATTAAAAGAAAACAAGACATTTGTTTGATTCAGCAAAGTCCAAAACCATGACTTTTTAGTAGATGTATCTTCTCATAACTCTTTGAAGCATCAAAGAACCAAAGGCTCACTTACTACCAAACTGGTTAATGAAAGTTGCTGCTCCCAAGTAATTCAAAGTGAACAGGTGCCATGTTTTGATAAGAGGCAACATTTTCTGAGGGCCACATGGAACAGTAACACAACTGAAAACTTCACTAAATACTCCAAAATGTCCAGGCTCCTTAAGCAGTCCAAATAAAGGAGTGTTAGGCACTTCTGACAAAGACTTAGGCAACCAATTTTAAGTTCTAACAAGTATTTCTATGGTTACAAATTCAGAAGTGTAACGTCTATCTCCAGTCAGCATGTAACAATTTTCACTGTGTTAAAATAGAGTGTTCTAAAATCAACTACAGCTTTTGCAGGCAAGTGAATAATTCTTCAATTTCAGTATTTTTGGCTTCTTAACTCATTCTCAGACTGAGTTGTACTATACTTCTTCACTCTATGATCCTTAGTACATCCAAATATTCTAACAAAACCAAATTTCTCAATTTAGTTGGCTTGGCTCAGCAATCACTCAGGATCTTAATGTTCTTGTGCTTTATTTCCTTGTAAGCTTTGTATTGTAGTTTGAGAAGCAATCCTAGCAGCACTGAGAACGTTGGCAATGACAGAAATGAAAAGAGCAGATTTCCAGGGGGGGGTTTCTGCAGCCCATTAAAGGGGCCGGGGAATATACTCAGCAAGAGCACAGTCCAGCCTGCTGAAAAAGTCAATTCACAAAGGGGCAAGCTGATCCAAAGAGCTGACCAAATTCTTTGCTTGCTTGTTTTCAATAGGAATATCAATAATCTCTAAGCCTGCACAGAGTAGAAATGAATTCTTTAGGTTTTTATCAACAGCATGTATAAATATGCATACATATATACAAATGTATGTTGTATTTATGTCAAAGTATGCTGGACAGTATCTCACAAAGTCACCATCAAGTTTGGAAAATACTGATTTACTTGCATAGTCTTCTGCCAACAGATGATACAGAGAAATTATTAATACATCACCACTAGCCACCAAGAAAAGCAGAAGAAAATGATGGACATCTTGCCCCGTTTCAGAACTACACGATGGTTCATCGGCCTAAAAAGCCAGCTATGGAATCTAAGAAATTGCACTTGCTCTCCCTAAAAATGAACTCTTCCATCACGTAAGAAACTTGCCTCTTCATTTGCGCAGGCTTTCATGATTCTCTTTCCCACCCAACAAGTTCAAGCTTTGCCCTAAGACTGGCAAAACTGTTTGTACAAGTTTTCCTAAACTAGTGTCAAATGTCCTCAAGCTCAGGATTTTAATCTGTGCAGCCAAATAGTGGCAGAGCTACCAGGCTAACATAAATTAATAATGTGTCTGTACTGAAACCAGATTTCATAACTATTTATAACAGTCACACAGTTTGCTCCATTTGAAAAGCTGAAGTGATACATTCCTACATAAATAGGGCATATAGTTTATACTAAATAACCTTAGCAGGTATCTCAGTTTTTTAGTTGTGTAAGAAATTATCCATTCAAAAGAGTTTTTAAGAAATGTACAGCACAGGAGGGAGGGTAACAGACATCTGCAAAACAAAAATCAAGAAACATGATAAAAAGAATATAATTTTACAAAATGGAAGAAAAATCCTGTAAAAACTTGTCCAGTAAAAGCTTCTGAAAACAGGAAATTATTTACAAAATTTAATTAGGACAATTGATTAAAATAGTATTTCCCATACATTTTTTAGCTTATTATTTAAATGAACTACAAGGAAAAGTAATTCTTAGAAAAAGGGGCTGACTGGTTCTTTACTGCTTGGAAATCAAACTGAAGAACTATTTTTCATACAAGAAAATGTATAGGTTTAATCTTCAATATGAAATAGTTTAGGTATAAATCCCATGTAGTTTGGTGAGACTCTTCACCTTCCTCTGCTGCACACATTATTCTGCAACTCTCACTCCAATGTTCCTTCATAAATATACCAGAAACAAAAAAGGAAGACACTAAATATATTCAGAAGTTTGAAAACAAAGCTGTGAAATGAAATTTGAGTTGCAGTTTCTGTCTAAACATGCTTCACTTAATTGGTGCTGATTATTTATATGCACATGATTAAACTCTTTTTTTTCCAGTTTTAAAAACCTAGACTTCTTGTTAAGCTGGTTAGTCAGCACAACCTTTCTGGTAGCAGTAGAAAGTGCTAGAGGTGGTGTAACAGAAGTTTAGAGGAATTTATGAGCCAAATTTCTAGCCATTATTATTCTGTTCTAACAGAAAGGCTCTGTCAGTGAGTAATAACTATACAGCTACTTCTATACCGAAGCGTGACATTAATTTGATGTACTGCTGTTTCGAGACGTCAGCCTTCATTACTTCATCGTTTGCTCTCATTCAGAAGTTTTATTTAGTAAATTAAAAAACTTCAAAAAATCTTCAAGTGCTCTCTAAGCAATGTGCTGTAAAAAAAAGTCTTAAAACTTCGCTTTTTCTAAAGATGAAAACTCTGTATAAACCCTAAAGAATATCTACACACAAGCAGGAACTAGAGACAATTTATCTCACTGTATTTTGTAATGATTAATGAAACATAACTTTCATTCTAATAGAGTCAACAAGCTTTTCTTAAATGTGTTAACAAGAACTGGAACACTGGAATCCACAGGCCTTGAATCAAGTAAAAATTTCCATAAATTGATTTTCTACATTGTAATCAATACTCTCTTTGCTAATGTGTTTTCTTTAGAAATCTCAACTATCTTCACTTTTCTGTTTACTACCAAGGAATCTGAAACAGAACACCTCCCCTACACAGATGTCTGAAAAGCAAAAAATACCCCAAACTTTAAATTTCTGATTGACAAATTACGGGGTTTTAACACCATCTTAAAAAGAATGTGATCTTAAGGAATCCCATGGAACATAACTCATTTATAAACAATATAATTTATATGAAGAAAAGCATGTTGTATGTGTGTACATATACATGGACCCCCACCCCCATTAAAAGTGGGGCTGAGGAAATTCCAGAAGTCACTCTGATAGAATTTCCAGGAAACTGTTCTATTTTGTTATTGTAGAGCTGATATCACAAACTCTGGTCCCACCCCCAGAAACTGATATGTAACAATCCCCTTCTTCAGGGCATTTACTTTCATTTTGTTTACCCCTGAATACAGCAGATGCATTTACCATACAAAATACTAATTTCTCAATTATCCCAATTCTCAATATCCAATTTCTCAAGGAGATAGTTTTCAGTAACACTACATGGAAAAACTAAAGTTCTCCCAGTTATTCTCCTGCTCAGAAGTTTCTAACATTATGAATTATTCTCCCTCATAAACAGTACCATTTGAAAAAGCTCTATTGGTATTTTGGTTTGACTTTTTTTTTTTTTTCTCCTGAGCAGGCAAGAAGAAACTAGAGAATACCAACACAGTCTGATTTTCTCAAAGTGGGTGCTACAACCAGAGATGAAGACATGAATCTACCTAGTTCTTATGCAATGAACTGAACAGCTGATAGTACCAAAAAAAAAAAAAAACCCAGAATTTTTAGACTCCTCGTTTCACTTCGAATAAGTAGCCTTTGCAAAGAAAGGTGCTGACAACACAACTTCTCTGTATCCCCAGCATAAAATAAGAGTGAAAAACCCCAAGGTTTCAAATATATGGCGGTCTGCTTCAAAATCCACTTTGAATTTTTTTGATCCTTTAAACTCTGCATAGCCTCAAGGAGAGCCAGGGAATGGTAAAACATAGTTCTGTAAGTGCATTTTTTTAGTGCCTCCCTTGCTACAGGGAAGCATATGTGTTTTCTATTTATCTGTATATAGCAGGTGAATGGACATTTAAAGAAATTGCTGTTATCAATTATTTCAGCTGTTTTCTAAGGATGTTCTCTTTGGACAGCATGTATTTAAACTACCCATAGATTTCCACAATTGCCCAAAAGCTGAAAAGAGCCAACTGTAGAAGAAACAACCAGAGACTACTTCTAATTCAGTAAACCTCACTTCTAATTCACTAAGTGCTGCAGCCTACCTCTGGACATTAATATCTCATTAAATGCTGGCTAGCACAGACCTTCAATGGAAGTAAAAGAGTCTAAAATAACACCAAAGCCTTCATACCAATGACAGTAAACAAAAATTAAAAAATAAAATTAATTAGGCTATTTAGAATTCAAATTGAAGTGACAAAAGTTTTGTAACAAAGACTAGTTCAAAGATTGGTATTGATACATCTATGCTTCAATGGATTTAAAGCCAAATACTTCAACTTTTTCATTTAAGAAGCCAAAAATTTAAGAGCCGTTATATATAAAAGCTGCTATCAGCACACAAACAGGCACAGTCTGTACAGCACAGCACATAGGGTGGGCAACAGCAGTAACTGTGCATAAAAAAACCCATGTTTGAATGATCATCCAACAAAATATCAGATGCCGATTTTATGAGCAAAATCCCTGGTTAGATGTCTAAATTCCAAGTTATTCACCCTCACACAAAATAAAGTATTCCCTGAAATCATTTAGCCAACTACATGCTTCCCACCTGCTTCTCCTCACTATTTATCCACTTAGTTTTTCCCTTTGTCTTTACACTGAAGAGAAAAAAGCTTTCACGTAACTCTTCAGAAAGACACACAAGGGCCTTCTTTACCCTGACTTTAATGTAACTGGTACCAAATCAAGGTAGTTCAGAAAGCTTAATGCAGCTCCTCCGTGCAATACAGCAGCATCATATTTTCAAAACCACCAATTTTAAATCACATTAAAAAAAAAGGCAAACAGCATTCTAAACCCACAGCTAAGAACTTAGATTAAGCAAAAGGACTAACACTAACCCATATTTTTATTTTCTTGACACCAGGAATAATGTAAGGAAATAAATAAGAACATACCAAGAAATTTGCTGCAAAAGCAAAATGCTTTAAGTCCTACATGTAGTCATTTTAGCCAAGTTTACTGGCTCCCACCACCTGGATGTCATGCAAAACTCTCTTAAAATGCCTAAAACAAGTTTAAACTTTAGGACAAAACTCCACAACCACACCATAACCATGTTTAGAACAAGGCCTCACTCACAATCTCACCTAAAACCTGGAGCACATGAGAAGGAATGCAAAAGACCTTCAGCTGGCTCCATATGCCAGCAGCTCAGGCCTGTGGTTCCCAGCCTCGTGCTCCAAGGCTGCTCCCAGCCCACATTCCCTCTGGAAGCAGCACTGCTGTTCAGGTTTATGCTGCTGTCAGTAATTCCTCACAGACCTGAACCGATTCTGTGCAGAGCCACTGCTGCACAAGCACACAGCATAGTTTATCTATACATAAATCCAAGACAATGCACAGTTGACCACATGCTATTTGTTTGCTGTAATATCAAATCAGGCTCTCCCTATGCTAATTACTGAATAAGCATTAAAGCATGAAGGACTCTGCTTCAAAGAACTCTAAGTGTAAGACATATTACAAAGACTGATACAAGAAACCAGATTGGTAAAGTGAGAATAAAGCAGTCATTCATATGTAGACATTCAACAGTGCGTGCCAGGTATTTGCAGAAATCAAGGTGGTGGAAATATAAAGGAGTGTGTTGGAAAGCTCAAGGACACTTGTGAAGATATTTAATAAAGACACAGCTAACACTAAGGCCATGTGCTGGAGGTAGGCAGCAGTTCACCACTCGACACCACTTGAGACAATATGCAGTGGGTGGGAACTGGTCAAGTTCCTCCCCGGCCGAAACCACCACCTGCAGTTTGAAATGTTGGTGAAAAGGTCAGGAACTGTGCAGATGCATGGAAACAGAAAATGGGATTGGAAGGAGTAATTAAGAAAAAAAGCCTCTAAAGAAAAGAAGTCACACAGAACAAACTTGTTTGCACAGTCAGGTGACTGCAATTACTCTCCTTTTCCTGCCCTAATGACAGCTCACATTCAGCTGCCTATTTCATGCACTACATGCTGGAAAATACTAAAAATACGAACCAAGTATCTGCAAAATTCAATGTTGTAATTTTATTCTCTCTAGCTACGGAAGTGCTTTAAAGTATATCACAGAAAATTTCTCAATGCTTTTTTTTCAGTTCAGTTACATGAAACCACGTTGCAATACATCACAAAATACTCCTTTTTTAGCTACTTCAAATCAAAGAGGGGGGAAAGACAGACACATTTCCTCTTTTCAGCTATGTCTGCTATCAAAACTGAGAGTCATGAGTGGGCAATAAGGTGATATCTCACTATGCAGGTTGCAAAACATTTAATTTTTTTTAATAGAAAAAAAGGCCCAGCCTTATAGCTCACTCAAAAAACTTACAGTATTTGCCCCATCACTGTATGTATGACAGAAAAATCTCACCAGGCACTTATGAAACAAGATGTTTTAACAGGGCATAGATCTTCCAAAACAGGAATCAAATGCCCTTCTCCTCAACTCTCCTCTAGCCACAATGGAAAACCCTTCCAGTCTAGGATTTCCTTTCCTAGTTTGTGAGGCTTGAAAAGTTTTACTTATTTGCAAGTTTGAGAACCATAATCTGGGTTTCTAGTTTGGTAGATCTAAATGCTGCTGGAACTAGCAATGACAATGGCAAACTCAAAATTAAACCAGAGCAAACCTAAGCACAGAAAGATAATACAAAAAACTTGTTAGAGAACCTGTTGCTTGCACAAACAGAAATAAATGATCTTCAGAACAGCTTCAGATGGATGTTAACTTTACAGGGAGAACAACCCATCAATCAGCTAAGATAAAACCCGAGCTTTTACACCGAAAAACTAGCAATTATTTATGTGTTGCATAGTTGATTAACACTCAAAAAAGTCTTAAAAAAATCTGTTTATGAAAATTATTTTGAAATCACTTTAAAGTAGTTATACTTCAAAATTATACTTCACTTTTAAACTCAAGTAAAAGTTGCAAACAGAGTAGGAAATTTTTAAAATGGACTAAAAACATATTTAGATTTCTAGGGACAATTTTAAGTAAAATCTATAAAAGGAAGAACTAATGATTGAGGAAATGCAATTCCCACTGTAAGGTCAGGAAACAGATTATGTTGTTCTCAATTTGAATGAAGAGATTATGTTCATTGTTTCAAGGGATGGCTACATGACTGTGAGGTCTCATATGGGAAAATGATTTCCCAATTTCTATTGCACAAACATATTAGTCTTACTTGAACAACAAACAAAATAATTTTATTAAAACCAAGGCAAAATTTTTGCTAGGATGTGACTATTTCATCCTGTTAAATATTAGCACATTTTATTAGTTTACAAGCATCTATACATTTTCTCATGGCTGTATTAGTTCTAGTAGATCCCATGGAAGTCATGACAGATACTTGCAAGAACTGATATGTAGAGCTTCTCCTCCAGACCACAGAAGTGCCAAAAAGCTCTTGAACTCAGTAAGACACTTCCCTTTGTTCTCTCCTCTTCCCCTCCAAGGAAGGGCTTTTCTTTGTTACAGCAGCTACTCACAAAACTTCGAGATGTTTGTCAATTCTAACACAAATGAGTTGCAGCAACTGCAGCTCAACTGAAACTTTGTGTAAAGACACAATTTATGTTCTTTTGTTTATAGCACCACTACCCTCTGGATTTTTGGAAAAGGCTGCTACAGACAAAGCTTTTATCTGTCAGTCTTGTTTATCAACTCCTGCTTCTTCAAAAGCAAGAAGCAAAGACACACAGGTCATGTTAAAATTCACAACCCAAAGTATTTAGATTAAACTAACGAAGTGTTTAACTACCTTCGCCATCAGGGAGGGAAGTAGATGGAGCTGAACTAGGAAAAGACAGGACAAGTAGCTTGGGCAGTATCACACTGCTGTAGCTCTGCTTCAGCTTGTGGGAAGAACATCTGCAAGCAGACTGACATCCTAGAAAAAATATATCCTGAGTTTACAAAAAGCTTCTTCTCTGTAACTCCAAATATTACATACTGATTGATGATCACCAAGCCTTTGTATCCTAGACAATTCTTCATTTCTGAAATGAAGTGAATTAATGACACACAGATCACTAATGTATCTGCAGCCCCATGGGGACGTGAACAAAAGGATGATGCCACAGCACAGTGTCTTCCTCAGATGCTCTGCTAGTAAAGAGACTGAAATGCTTTTTTTGGTCTTGAGGGAAAGGAAAAAAGTCAAAATCTCAAGTGAGATAGTCTTTATACTTAGCTCATTATCCTTTAAAACTCTTTCCACTATTAAATATTTTAAAGAAATATTAATGGAAGTCAGGGATTATTATCTCCACGTTAAGGAGTTTATACTTAACCTTGTCAGTGACTGGATGGTCACTACTGTTTTAATATGGAAGGTGACAGTGGTGGTGTCCTGACTCAAACTAACAGTTCTGGCTTTGACATCTTGCACTGAGGAGTTGTGCATGCACTACCATTCTGCTGAGTGTCCAAAGATTTTTGGCTATCACCTCTCATGCAAATGCATGCTCCTCTAGCCTCTGCCCTCCTCTATGCTGCCAATTATTGTGTACAGCCTCCCCCTCTGCCTGCAAAGTAGTTCAAGTCTCTGAAGCGTGGGCCATTAGTAACTGTTGCCCACCACTTCAATTTTTGTTGCTACCGCTGAAGCAACCATAGAAGAACACAACAGACTGAGAATGTTAACAATTTCCATGTTTCTGTGCCTCTTATGCTGAATTATTTTATAAGACGATGATGTTAGTTCCAAGCCAGTGGTTGGTTAATGTGGACACCAATGTGTCAAGTGTACACTTAGCAAAAGGAATTTTCCATTTCAACCAAGTGTTGAATCCCACTCGGCAGTGGTGTGCTTGAATTTCCTGCTCTTATCTTAAACGTGTGTGCCACCTGGAATTCTCCCATTAGTCTTGGTAATTTCCAAATTAGCATACATTAAGCCTCAATACTGCCATGGATCTCCAGGATAACCCACCTGATCTTTCCCTATGCTATCAAAGGCCTCTAATGCTACTGTGCACCAACACAAGAGTATTTCAGCTGGAAGGAATCTTCTAATCCAACTACTTGATCACTTCAGGGCTGACCAAAAGTTAAAGTATCTTATTAATGGCATGAACTGCCTTCCAACTATTGACACTTCAGTGATAATTCCCATAGTTCATTCTCAATAACCCCTTATCAGGGACACTGCCAAGCAATTCCTCAGTCTTTCAACCACAGTAAAAATTAAATATCCTACTAATCAAATAATTATCTTTACAAAAAGACATTGTCTTGCCTTATGTTCAGTTCTTCTGAAAATATTTCAGATGGCTTTCAGAAGACCAAGATAATGTTTCCCTGGTCTTCCCAGGAATTCATTTCTTGCAATTAATGAAGTACATTTATCAATTTCTTATTCCCTTACTGAGCTCCTTTAGTACTTTAATTTGAAGACTCTTCACAATCCATCAGTTACTCCAGCCAAGCTGATCTATTTGTCTTACTGCTCCTAACAACAACTCTTTCAACTCGCTTCTATGTATCACCCAGTGTCAGTCAAAAAGTATCAGGTATCTTCTGATACAAAAGTGTCTACAAGGCTTTTCCACATTCTCTGTTTACTTGAATCCACCAGTTAAGGCCTCACGCTCATGCGACTGACCTGACAGAAGACTGTTCCTGAAAGACTGGATCGAGCACAGTCCTGGTGAAAAGTTCTTGGGGTTTTGGTGGAGAGCTGGGGTTGTTCAGCCTGGAGAAGAGAAGGCTCCCAGGAAACCTCAATGAACCTTCCAGTACCCAGAGGGGTTACAGGAAAGGCGGACCAAGGCATGGAGGGATTGCGCAAGGGTAAATGGCTTTAAACTGACAGAGGGCAGGTTTATAGCAGGTATTTGGAAGAAATTCTTTACCGTGAGGTTGGTGAGGCACGGCACAGGTTGCCCAGAGAAGCTGTGGACACCCTAGCCTTAGAAATGTTCTAGGCCAGGCTGGGTGTGTTGGAACTGGATGATCTTTAAGGTCCCTTTCAACCCAAACCATTCGTGATTCTTTGAACATCAGATATTACAAGATGTTTATCTGCTATATTTGCTTCTACTAGTTTTCTTTCCATTTTTTCTTTGAATGCATTAAAAAAAAAAATCTATCTTTAATGTATTAACCTACACAGTCTGTGTAGTAGACACAGAACACAATCCCAGCTAAACTCCTTCCACTGTTTGCATAATATAGATTTTAAAAAACCTATTTCTTTAGTACTTCTAACTCTACAGTTTTCTGTTCTTAAAAAAACAACAACAACAACAAAAAAAAAAAAAAACCAAAAAAAACACCCAAACCAACAAACCAAAAAAAAAAAAAAAACCCAAAAAAAAAAAAAAAAAAAACAACCCAAAAAACCCCCAAACAAAACCCAAGACAACCCCAACAACTTCCATCTCAACTAAATCCCAAAGAACACTGGTACATAGAACTCAAATCAAAGAATTGAAATGGAGAAGTCCCCATATCTGTTCTTAATTTCTGCTATTTATATTGCTAAGGAAGAATAGGAGCAAATGAGTCAAAAAATGGCATAACAGTAGGATGATGATTACAGTAAGCTGGAAACTACTATTCCCCCATGGATAATGCACAGCAAAGAGCAGCTTCCCCTTCACCAAACCTTCATAATGCACAGAACCACTGAAGCACTTCAAAAATTAAGAGTAGTTCCTCTGCATCCCCCATTCAAGCATCAAGAAAACACATGCGAGGTTCTTCACATCGACCTGCAACAGGAATCCAGAAGTATTTGGATGGACCTAACTGACCTAAACAAAGCTGCTGATAAAGGCACGGCTCTGATCACTGGGGATGGAAAGCAGGTGGCAGAAGGGAGATATGACTGTTATTCAGCATTTACTTATCTGTGAGTAATTTTACCTACACAACATAGCAGCCTTGAGAAATGCTGAAAGTCAGCACCATTACCTGTACAACTTCCACTAGCAAGGAAAAACTCATCATTTTCATCCTCAGCAAGTGTATCCAAATGGACAAATAGAATATTGTAGAATTTTAGATTTACAAAACTGCTTTATGGTTTCTGTACAAGTAATAAAGAATGTGATACAGCATGAAGCAGGATGTCAGGTAAAAGGTTTTTTATTTTGCTATGTAGGTCAATATAAGAGGGAAAAAATAGTAAGGGTAAAGCCAGAAACAAAATGTCAAAAGAAATTAAAAAATGAGAAAGAGCACATGAAGAAAAAGATGAATCCACAACAAGCATTCCTGCTTTTAAGGTCAGCAAATTTTGTTTATTTACATTTGCTCCTATACTTACTAGATTTTCTGAGGACAATCCCTAAGTCCTTGGGCTTGGAAAGGTTCAAAAAGTTCCTTGTGGACCTAAACTGTGGCACACTACAAGAATCCTGGGGGAGAAAGTCATTCCTACCTTCAAATCCAAACAGAAGTTTTTAAAAGAAACTTAGGAAGGTGTATCAATCAAATATTTGAGGGCAAAAGGCTTAAAAACGGATGTTTTTTTCTTCTAGAAAGAGAGTTACATTTTAATCTACACTTAGTGCTACTTCTATTTTACCTAAATAGACAATTTTTATCTCTAAGTGTAACAACTAGGACTCGGTATTAAATGCATATTACTTCTCATAAAGCCTATCAGGAGTGAGTGCCTTTTCAAACTGAACCAATTGCTTTGCATAAATTCAAAACTAATTATTTACTGTTTTCTGATAAAAAACAGGTACTCAGAGAAATACGAAATGCTTTTGCAAGTTAAACAAATGGTTTCAACTGAACATTTCAAAATGATTTTACGTAGTTTCACTTATAACTGTTTTAACAAAATTAACAGCAAGTTTTAGAGTTTGGATTATTTCCGCTTTGAAAAAGCAGCTTAATTCACACATACTGTTCTTAAAGATGTGGATTTGACAAAAAACACCAGCAACTGTTCCAATGAAAAACAAATCAACGACCTACTGCATGATGTGTATGAATGCCATCTCCTGTGGGCCAGCAGTGTTTGCAGGACACACAGCTGCCCTCCAGCCTGCTGCTGGAAGAAATTCCAGCTGTGGCATGCAGAACGTCTACGGAGGGGTACCTGGATACTGGAAGCAGCTGACACCAGTCACAAAGATGGTGTGAGGAGTGTTTCCAGCTGAACTGGGCCCTGAGGTTACTGCAGCTACGGTCCCAGCTGGGGCAACCCCTCCTCCAACCCCACGGGCTTCCTGACCGGTGCTCACACGCACCAGTACTCTGATCTCCTGCCAGGACACTTCGTTCATGCCTAGGAGGACACCAGGAATGCTCATTCCTCATAGAAAGCCAAAAAGAAAAACTCATGATAACATAAAAGGCTTTCCCACATATCTTATAATTAGGATTGGAAAAAAACAACAAGTCTAAGCAATACAAGAACATTATTTATCGGTAAATACATTCACTGATTTAAACTTTAAATACCACTGCCAAACTAGGACTCTGAAAGAAAAGAAGTACCACAGAGTTTTTACAAAACAATATATTAAAATGGTAGCACTTCATACATTATAAATGCTTGCCCACACATTTCCTTGCTAAAAAAAACACCATAATTTTTTATCACAAAGGCAGCAGTTTCTTTTACTTTATTACTCAGCATGTGTAAAAACACTAATTCTGTTCTACTGCTATGTCTGATTCTATAATTAGCAATGTAACAAAATAGCACATAAAACTAACTTCTGTATCAGAACTACATCTCACTCTTACACCCCAGCCTCAGTTGTTCTTTCAAATGTGTTAAGCCACATAACATTCTAACATAGTAACGTCTATTCTAACATTAAACGTCTCTAACCCACACAACAGTACATTACATTTGGGGCTCTTCACAAAATAAAGATTTCGGGCTCAGATTAAAATTAAGTTTGTCAGCTCACTTGTAAAACATCTAAGACTTGGTTTAAAACAATTACAAATGACAACAGCAAAACACTCTGGTATTGACAAAATCCTCTCAGGAAAAAATACCTGTCCCTGCCTGAACACCCACACTTAATGACCTCCACACATTCTTAACCTACCATATTTGATGTATTAGCAACCTTTTAGTATGGACATAAATAAAACCCAAAATACCACCTACAATCCAAAGTAAGTACTTTTTGAGGGGAAAAAAAAAAAGTCCAAGAAATGTCTTATTTTTCATGCTAAAGGAAAGTGTTAAGTCCAATTAAAATCTAACATATGTGGATAGATATTTAATCAGAATACAACACTTCGATCTCAAATATAGACTAAATAAACCAGCCCTTTAATCCCTCTACACAATTCTGCCTTATTCACTGAATCTTACAGACTACTAAATGTTGCATCTTTAAGGAAATATACCATATAGACAGTTATATGGTAGGAGTATTTTTTTTATAATCTTGAACAATGCTGGCTTTCTGAGTGATGCAAGATCTCAAGCTACTTTGTCTTATCGATACTTTTACAGTAGATGTTTGCTTTGTGTCAAAATACCGTAGCAACATGAGTTCTGCAACTTCTTCAGACTACATTATTAAGTCATCATTGTACCATGCCAGAACTAAAATTTAAGCAATATATATCATAAGGGAGATAAACAGAAGATATTCGAAAAATATGAGTCAAGGCAGACAGACTCCTTATTTTTAGATCAACTACACAAAGTCATTTCCAGCAAGTCTAGCTTTGTATTTAATCAATACACACATGTGAAGAGTTATGGAACTTAATGCAGCTTTTAAAGACTCACTTCCTCTTTGAAGAGATTTATGATCAAATTCTACATAAAATTTCATATCAGCCATGCAAAGTGCATATGACTAGTTCAATCCATCACCCAAAATTCTTCCTGAAAAAACATGGATGAAATCCAAGAACAAAGTTATGAACATAGGTCTGACAAGACTCCACTTATTTCCACTAGGATTTACCTATTGAAAGCATTATATGAAAGGACAGACAACCAGACATTACCTGTAACTGAGACCTTTGCTAAGACCTTAATGAAGCAGGAGGTAACCTATCCCGGAGTTGCATGAAAAATTAAATTAAAAGTAATCATAACTACAAACCGTACACCAGATTACTTAGTCCAATGTACACAAATATTTGTTGTCAAAATTAAGCCTGCCTAGAAAGGCTGCAGATGTGTTTTTAGCACAGTCTGCAGAGGACAGAGTATCGTATCACCACTCAAGTTTAGTGCAAATAGATGCATATGCAGAGCTGGCAAAGAAGTCAAATGTAAATTGTTACTGAGATGTTTTTATTACAGAGTTCTGCATTTCCTTCTCAACTCCTAAGATGGTCATCATAACCTCTTCAGATGTATTTCTTCCACATACCTACAACTGCTCTTAAATAGCCATGTTTAGGAAAAAAAAGATCTGTTAAGCAATAATGAAATATAATCTTTAGAGATAAGTGGTCTTTATTTGTAAGCTAAACATTTCACATACCAGCTCTTGCCTACTATTCTAAAAGCCACAGCAGGTATTCTGAGTGAGATCCAAACTAAATCTTGCTCTAAAGTTTCCGCATGCAAGCTATTGTATGAATTTTATACAACTTGTTTGAAATGACACTGAAGCAGCTAGAACCAAATCCTTTACATGTTTTCATGTAATTTAAAATGCTTTTCCACTATGTGACTGTGAAGTGCCTCCAGCTTCATTACTAGCAACACTACACAATTGGTATTATTTGTTATAGGAGCTTTTAAATGGAAGATTTCTTGCCCCATTTCCAAGACAAAGCCCTGGGCACTGCCTTCATGCCAACACTGGAATTGTTGCACCATGTGGAATAAGCAAGACATCGGTTATGTTATGGGTGGGGAAATCCCAGTTACGTGATGTAAACATTTGCACCTGAATTATCTGAAGAGAAAGAAGATTGGTAACTCTCTTACCTACCTACACTTTTGATACACACAATGAAAAGCATTTATACATCATGTCTACTGTCTTGCGTTGTTTCCTCTGTAGAGTTTCTATCAAACTTTTTTAAAAGAAAATACAATGTATTACTGCTTGTTTTATAGGAGATTCTCAACACAGAATTTAACATTCAAGAGAATTTAGGTTTCTTTTTAGTGCAATAGACAGTTAATTTTTATATAATTCCACATTCAAAAAAAAGCAGAAGACATACAAGTAGGAATTCAAACCCTCTACTGGCTTACTTGCATCTGTGTATAAAAACTTGGTCTAATAATTTTGGGGTTTTGGAAACCATTGTGCAAACGAAAAGATGAAATTATCAAGGAGAATGCTTCTACACATGCTGACTATTCAGTACACACTCACATCTTAAATCAAGGGGAGGGGCAATATCTAAAGGTGAACTAGAAAGCACTGTTTAAAAATCAGATCTAGTTCACAGTATTCAGCAGGCTGATGTTCTGTTAACGTACTTGCCCTAAACATCTGCAGCATCTGGCCCACCAAGAACATTGCAGAGAAACACCCAAGGAAAACAGTTACATAAAGCCTCCAGTGTACTCTACAATCCAGTGTAAGATTTAACATATACTGTCATAACAAGAGGCATCCTCTCATAAAAAGGCAAGCCCAGCTCTTTCAGCCAACTGCTTGCACTATTAGCTCAGTCACGATACCAGATACAATTACAATTGCCTCAGCAGTGTGCCAACACCCCTAACACCGAAGAAAAAGATTCAGTACTACAGAGTGATACTACAGGGAAAAAAAAAAAAACAAACCACCAAACAAACCATTCTTACTAACGCACAAACAATATTATTTAAATAACATGGACTTGCCTATGTGCAACATTCACATAATAAACTGCAGAATGTGCATTATCAGGCAGTTTCTCACATGCATTTGCCTAACCATTCTGCTGGGCCAAATTCCAAATTTTCAACTCTCTGAACACTTCAGAAAACTGTCAGGTGATTTGGTGTCATTTCCACACATGTAACCCAAACTACATCACCACTAAATTAGCATTTCCCTTTTTATTCGAGTTTCCTTCTCCCACTTCCCTAGCATATTTATATTCGCATTGACACACAGTTGTTGAGCAAAGTAGGAAACATTTCCCTCAGCTTCTCAACAAAACTGCGACTGTTGTTCATATCTGGTTTTAAACCTACACGTGACTAAATATAACAAAATACTACGCTTTATATGCAAAAATGGTAACATGGATAGTAATTATATTTCGAATGTATTCATATCCCACATACCTGAAGAGCTACACCATCAGCTCATTGCAACTACCAAGGCCTGATCTCTCAGTGGAGATGCAACAAAGAGAAAGTAAAATAAACCTCAAAGTATTTTGTTAACATGTAGCATAAAAGTGAATAATAGGCGATTTAAAAAGTTTTACTGAATCTCATTGCTCATACATACACATCTAATTGCTGAGAAAAAAGCATCCCGAAATCAGGTGATAAGAACCTCTTTATCACATCTCAAACACGCTGCACATTTTGGTATTAAGCCGTCTTGCTACAAACCGTAAACCAGAAGAATATAAACCGTCCCAAATATATTAATTTTCTCTCAAGGAAATAGGAGTCTGACCTTAGGAAACACACGAAAGAAAACGATGCCAAAACAAAACCCAAAAATCTTTGCACAAAAGCTGCCAAGGAGATTAACCCCAAACTGTTCGCTGTACGCACGACCCACTCAGGACAGGAGGCATTTCCTCTAACTTTTTGTTATTGTGGTCTGCACAGGCACGTTTGAAGCAGAATCAAACCCTACCGCTTCATTGTGTGATACCAGCGACCGAAGGCATTTGGCCTTCTCGCCGCACTCTCAGGAAGCGGTTATTATCTTTAGGAGCACTAAAAAAACCCACAAGTTTTTCCTGCGTTCGAACAAAGCCCGTGTGATCCCAGCCACGCAACGGCCCGTGGGGTCCGAGCGCCGCCCCCGCCTGCGCTCCCCGCGAGCCGGAGCCCATTGTCGCCCCAGCGCCGCCTC
>VZRO01007563.1:41353-54993 GCA_013397915.1 Daphoenositta chrysoptera
GCCCCTTCCGCCGCGCATGCGCCGCGCGCCGCCCCTCAGCGCGGGCACGGCGGGAAGGGGATGTCCTCCTCCCTGTCCCTGTCCCTGTCCCTGTCCTTCCCCCCGCGAGACGGGGCTAGCGTTTGTCTGTGTGTGCTTGTGCTCACTTTCATTTACTGTGTCCAGTTCTGGGATCCTCAGTGCAAAAAGGACAAGGAGCTACTGGAGAGGGTCCAGGGGAGGACACAAAGCTGCTGTGGGGGCGGGAGCATCTCCNAGATGCTGTGGGGTCGGGAGCATCTCCCGTATGAGAAGACACTGCAGGAGCTGGGCCTGTTCAGGCAAGAGGAAACAGAGAGGGGATCTCATTAATGCATATAAGTATCTCAAAGGCAGGTGCCAGGGTCACAGAATCACAGAATTTGCTGAGTTGGAAAGGACCCATCAGGGTCATCAAATCCAACTCCTGGCCCTATACAGGACATCCCAAGAGCCGCACCATGTGCCTTAAAACATTGTCCAAGTGCTTCTTGAATTCTCTTAGGCTTCGTGCTGTGACCACTGCCCTGGGGCGCCTGTTCCAGTGCCAAACCAACCTCTGGGTAAAAACCTTTTTCCTGATACGTAACCTAAACCTCCCCTGACTCAGCTTCAAGCCATTCCCTTGGGTTCTGTCACTGGTCACCAGTGGGAAGAGATTGCTGCTTGCGCCTCCAATTCCGCTCATGAGGATATTGAAGACTGACATGAGATCTCCCCTCAGTCTCCTCCAGCCTGAAGTGCCTGGCACCTGGATGGTGCCAGACTTTTAAGGGGTGCCCAGTGACAGGAACAGTGGCCATGAACTAAAACACAACTAAAACACACGAGGAAGAACTTCATGTTGAGGGTGGCAGAGCACTGGAAAAGGCTGCCCAGGGAGGGTGTGGAATCTTCCTCTCTGGAGACATTCGAAACCCACCTGGGCACATTCCTGTGACCCTGCCTTGGCAGGGGCTGGCTGATGATCTGCAGAGGTCCTTTCCAACCCTACCAGTTCTGTGATTCTGTGATTTCAGGCCTTTCAGGAAGTGTGGCGGTGGGAGGCAGTGCCCACCTGAGGGCCTGGGAGACAAAGGGGATGCAAGGCCTGCTTGAGGGGTCCCCAGTGGTCCCTGGTGGCTCTGGAGGTCCCCATACCCAGCACCACCTGTGGGATGTGTGTTTGCATGTGTGTGTTACAACAAACATAAAATGCATCTCAGCCGTTACTAATTTATTAGTTAACTGCTATGCCGATAGTTACTGTGTGGTGATTTTGGGCAAAGAGCCAATTAGTCCCTTCCCCTGAGAGAGTTAAAGATGGGATTGCTGGTGCAGTGGGGCGGTGCTGTTCGTAAATATGGTTCTGGTGCTGGTGGACATTGCCAGCGATGGGTCTTGACAACCTCGCTCAATATGAGCATAAATTCTGCATATTCAGCAGTCCCTAAAAATCAGAGTGATCTCTGCATGTCAGTGACATTTTAAAACACGCATTTTACAAGAAAATGAATCCTCTATTTAGCCTTTTTACCCGTTCTTCAAGAGCCTGGTTAGAGAGTGCTCCATTGCAGGAAACAGTGACAGATGCCAGCCGCAGATCAAACCTTCAGACAGAATCTGGCTCTGGGTCCTGTGGGCGCTGCCCAGTCGCTGCTGCCGACCCCTTGTTGTGTAGGCAGGGAGCAGTCAGGGCCTGCCTGTCGCTGTGACTCCAGGGCTGCAGGAATAGCACCTGAACTGCTGCTACTGCTGGCGCAGCAGTTGTGTGGATGAGATGTCTGTGACTACCAACTGTGTCCTTAAAAATAGAGATGTCTCAAAGGAGAAAATCCTCACTGTTTTCAGTATTTATAGACATGGCTAAGAACATAAAAGTTCCCAGCTCCTGATAAAGATAGAAACATTTCTGCGAGAAATGAAGATGATTTCTTGGGCCTAATACTAGTCAGCTAAATACCCAGATGTCTGCAGCCTGCTGCCACTCGCATGGCTAATCTCTGTGATCCCCAGTGTCCTGTCCCACTGCCACCTGGGGCTGTCTCCAGCGGGGCTGCAGGCCTGAAAAACCAATTCCTGTGCTTACTGAGGAGGGAAGGTCTCTAAGTCACAGCCTCCAAGCCACCTCTTCCCTTCATGCAGACCAGCTGGGACTGAAGGAAACCCTGTTACGCTCTTGGCATCCTGAACACTGAGAGTAGCCGGTCTACATTACACCAGCTCTCCAGCTCTGACCCTTCTGGGGACCCTGTTTGTCCTCAATAGTTCTAATCAGTGTTTGTATAAAGCATCAAATCTTCACTAAGAACTCCACATGCATTTGATAAGCATAAGCTTGAATGATTTCCACATCAGTGTGCTTCTCAGTACTGAAAAACCCAACCTGATCATGAAACAGAAAAATGTTTAAGTGCAATCGTTTTGGGATTTGATCTGACAAATACAACTATTTGGTTACTTTCTGAAGTATTTTTCAAAAAAAAAAATTAAAAACCACAATTCTGCCACCACACATCTCACAATTTTATAACGGCATTGAAGTTTTTGACTCATGCTAAAATATGAAATGCCCTTCTCTCTTACCTTTGTTCTGAGAGGAAACTTTAAAAGTACTTTAGATAGTTTTGCTTGATATCACTCCATTACAAAATGCTTTTCTTAGCTATTCCTCTTTTTAAGGATGTGTTAGCAGCTAGCTGGGCTCTGCTTACACTCCAGACCTTTCAGATAAACTCCTTTAACACAATTACGCATTGTTTTTTCTGTGAATAAGTATCCTCAATGAAAAATACTATACTAAACAAATACACAGTCTACAGTTTAAGAAAGTAGCCAAGGATATGGAAAGCCTGGATGCCTTTGCCTTCCTTCACAGTCTTCCTCTGAGACCTTGGGTAAGGCATTTAACTGAGCAGCACTCACAGAAACTGAAGGCTGCAGCCCTAATCACCCCTACTCAGGTGGTGCCTAATCATGAAGAGGTCTACGTTTTCTAAAGCCACAAACTTCAGGACCTAAAACTCTGTACATGAACAGAATTTATCCTGGTGTGCCATGACTTTCACGTTCCCCAGCAGTTTTGACAGACAGTGCTGTTAGATCTAGCAGGGTAGCAAATAATTAACCTGTATTAAATAAAAGTAAGGTAATCCTCCATGAAAATGAAACAACTAGATGTGGTAGACACTCTCAAACCACCTCCACAAAAAAACACAGGTCACTACAAAAGTTTGCACTCTTTTAAAAGAAACTGTGCGACATCCTCCACTCCCAGGACTGGGGAGCACCCAGATTTGATTCCTTTGCTCAAGATTTACAGGCATGGCTTCCTCGGAGAGAGTCCCCAAAATCAGCAGCCTACTTTGGCTGCCCTCTGCTGCAGCTGGGCTGTTCTGCAGGGAAGAAGTCAATATCTCCTCTCAGATCTTCTGCTTAATGGCCTTGCTGGCCTTGCAGTCAGAGAAGCAGAGTTGTTTGGGTTGGAAGGGATTTAATGACCCTCTAGTAAAAACCCCAAGCCTAACTATCCCCCGCCTAATCCCCCGCCTGTCTTTCATCCTACAGTTTAAGAGGGGCAGTCATGGATCTCTGAACCTGTGAGTTCTATGAAACAACAGCTGCAGTAAACTACCTACACCTTCACTGAGGGACAGCCCTGCAGCTCGGAAATCATTGGATCTATCTGTCTATGTTCCAGAGTAGGGCCATGGAATGCTTATTTATATCCTTAGCATGTCCCTTGTGAGCTGTATTTTGGTAAAATATGCTGATCTGGATGTACGTTTTGTGCACTTGCAGAAGCAGATCCCATTCTAAAGTGAACTTTCCCACATCATACGATCACTGCATACCAAATCTAGGCATTCCATTTTGTTAGCAGACATACAATTAAGTAATAAAAATCAATGAGTCTGAAATACTACAATCACTAGACGTGCTGCTGTTGGAAAGCATACCAGTTTAAAAGTTTTTTATATAACTTTAGCCAGGTTTGTTCACCTTTGCCCCGGGGTAAGGGAGCTGAGGCTTCTTTCCAGAGCATTGTTTCTCTAGGTGAAGCCTGATGGGCTTAGCATTTCAACAGACTGGGAGTAGCCCCAAAGAGAGAAGGCCATCGACGGCATATCAGCAGAACATCAGCGACCATCTATGAACATCTACCCCAGACTGCCTCTGGCAGAGTTGGAGGCATCTCCTCCGGAAAAGACTGGTAATAAAATCAAGGAATGAAGATCTAATTAACATCAGAAGCGAAGAAATCCGAATCCAATAAGAAACCAAATACTACGAACTACTTAACTTTGGACCAATGAACACTGAACCAATTCGTTTCTATGAGTTTTGACTCTATAAAAGATCTAAAAAAAATCTAATAGATGTTATGTGTCATGGAATGATTCTCTCTGCACACCCGGGCCATGTGTGGATGAGATGATTTCTGTGGTACATCCTGGCCAGAACAACATCCAAGCCAAATAATAAAGTAATGCCTTGACTCTCTAACATTAAAAATGTTGTTGGAGGGTTTTTGTTTTTCCCGCATTTTCGGTGACACTGCTAGATGCATTGCTGTAGGAATTCGTTTGTATTTCATGTTTTAGGCCAGCAGTGATCATAATACAGGGGAGGGTTTACTGCGATAAGAATTCTGTCCCAGTGAGCCAAGCCTCCCTCTTGGGTTCCCGGAGCCTCAGAGAAACAGGCTTAGGAGCCGAAGACTCTGCACAGCAGGACTTTCCCATTCGCATCCTTTTGCCCCACCATTACTTCACAAGCACAGCCTTTCCCTGCTGCAGCCATTCATGTGCTAAGCCAGGGCTGATCTTCTGTCCTATTGCTTTTGACCACTTAACCTGTTCATTAACTCAGCCTCTGCTGCTTCTTGTTGTACTGATACTGTTGTCTGAATTCCGTCAATCTTCACAAACTCTTTCTGTCTCCACCCTCTCTTCTGATATGGAAACATTTGACCTATGTTATGCACCTGCATCCAGTTTTAATGTTTAAAACTACATGTTTTAAGCATTTTATCCCATGTGTGGGAAGAACTCTTCTGCGTTAATTATCATACTTCAAATTTCCCATTTAACACAAAAACTCATACAAAAAGGCCTTCCCCTGGTATTGTTCCCATAAACCCATTTGACAACAGCCAGGCTCACAGTATAATTAAAAGGCCATTCTGCTCTATTGCTCAAAATTGTGGTATTATTTCCATTTGTTTCCCCCTACCTGTATGTGCAACTGTAAGTTTCTTCAAGGAAGGCCAGGTGTTCTGGGTTTTTAGGGACTAGATAGCAACTGGCATAACATACTGAGCTAGTGCACATAAGAACATCTCAGTTTAGCACCAACAGAAAATTCACAATTGTATTGTAGTAAATTTTGTCACTAATCCCATTTTTTAAATGACTCATTACTATATACTGTTCTAAAATGCTGACTTGCCATTCAGTTACACACATGTTTATTGCTCCTGTAGACATTGTCAGCCAGATAATAATTCTGTGAGAATAAGAACAAGAGGTTTAAAGGAAATGCATGAGAGGAGGTGTCAGTGAGCGGAGTGCGCAGCCCTGCAGCACAAATCACCACGAACTTGTCCCAAGAAAGAAAATACCTCTCCTGGAAATGCTTTGCTGAATAAGTCTATGCTATAATGGCTGAGGAGGTGTCAGCTGAAGATTTGTTTCTCCTGCAGGACAGCTTTGGTCCCCAAGTCGTTCACCCCCTCATAATTGGCTGAGGTCTAAACAAACTTCATAAACATACCTCAGAGTCACAGCCACCAGAGACTGCCATTGTAACACAGCAAGAATCACTAATAGCATCACCTCACCGTAAGTGTTCATGAATGAATGTGAATAGCTGTGGAGTGGCAAAGACAGAGATAGCGCCAGCTGGTTTTCATACTCACAGTCACTTCCTTCACAGCACAGTGGCATCAATGCTTATCTTAAAAAAAAGCCTGCGTGTCTCAATAGAAGTGTATTTTTCTTGCCAGCAGAGAATTAAGTTCCAGGAACTCTTCATGATAGAGGCAGGCTGCGGCTCTTAGAGCTGAAGATCATATATGATACTCAGTATAAAAAATGAAACCTGAGACTTGAGCATCAAATTAATTATCACTCCTTTCATATATTAAGCAGTAATGAGTAAATATTCTGATTTCTAAAAATGGGAAAAATGTTCAAAGAATTATCCAAGGCAATGGAAGCAAGCACATGAGTTCTGAATAATAGGGAATATTTTTTTTTGCACACTTGGGATGACATAATGCAGCCATATCAGAACAAGGAAGAGTGGGAAGAATGCATTTTTTAAAATCTCTTAGGGAAATACATTATAAGAACCCTAAAAGCATATCCAGAAGTTTTGATTTTTTTGCATAAAGTTTCACCAACTTCGTTTGCATGAGCTAGAACTTCTCTATATCTTCAAAAATGAGAAGCCATAGTGCAAAGGATAAACTAGAAGAAAGACCTGCAACAGTACTTTGACTTACATAATTTCATGTCTTTTCTTCATTAACACCCTTTTATCTCCTGCCATATCATATACTGATCCTCCCAACTGCCAAAGGTTCCTCTAACAGGGCTCTGAACCAGCGGCCTGACACCAAGTGGACTTTGCTTAGGGTAACATTTGGACATTTACAGTCATCTCTGCTGTTTTGATGTAATCGCTAGGTTATACATTTTTTCTTCTGTTTTAACAGCACCTGAAGCTCCCCAGAATTTCCTGTTCTTATACAGTGTCAAGGGGGCGCAACTGCAAGCAACAAGATGGGTGGAAACATCATATAAATGCCAAAATGGCTGTATTAGCTCAGAGCTAGTTCAGACCTCTGTTCTGACTCATCATTACAGCATGAAGACATACCCAGTGGCCCCCATTTCCATGTGGAGAACCCAAACCATATTCTGTGCCAAACATGCCTTCAGAGCAGCAAGGAACAGCGCAGTGAATATAGAAATGCCAGACAAGATTGAAAAAATTCCATCTTGCTTCCTGAGCATAAACAAAGTGGTTGAGCACTGTAATACTGAAAAGTAGGTGCCAATGTTATGCACATATTACATAAATAATAGCAGCAGTGCATTCATACTTCTGTGGGCTTACCTTTAATTATATCTGCAGGTTTTACAGACTTCCAAAGTACCTCTCTTGTTTCTGATGCCTCCCTCTTCCTAGGCAGTTAGTCAAACACAGAACAAGACAAGAAATTCATTGAGCTGAAACAATGCGTTTTTAAATATTGCAAAATTCAAGCTCTTTTTGTGAGTCAGCTCTTCCTCTCTTGCAGTACAGGACCCTTGTCTTCAGCTAATCTGCTATCAGGGCCCAACAGCTGTTTGTGCATCCGCACCCCCAGTGCTGGGGTGGGGACCCAAGGGTGAGCCAGCATCTGGAGCAGAAAATGGAAAGGGCAGGCTGAGAGGGAAGAGAAGTGCTTTGTTTTCCTGGGGAGCTTTTGGGGGAGGAACCCACCACCCAGCCAGCTATACCTCTGCTGTCTCTGTGACACTGGGAGCAAAGAGCTTTGCAAGCTGAAAGTAGAGATTAGCTCTTCAAATGGGAATAATCAATTCCCATTTCTCTGGCACAGGAAAAGTAGGCACGAGACCACACCCTGCAGCCTGTGGCTTGCTTTGCCTACTGGCTTGAGGTGGCTTCAGACGGAAATCCAGTTTGGCTGGAAAACTTTGTCCCTTGTAATACATCCGGTTAGTGGATTGCAAATCAGGAAGTTTATATGTGTAAATAAGAGTGCCTTTCCACTCATTTTGGCTAAGGGCTAAGTATTAGAGGACAACATCTGTAGATGCATCCAATTTTCATTCCAGAGAACAATTCCACTTAAGAGTGATTCCTGTACATCCACGTTACATCATGCTGACTGCATCACTGACATGGGCATTAGGGACCTGTGACCTCGAGACCAGAAAGAATCCTTCAAACCTTTAAACCCAGTTCTTTTCTTCATACAATCTCAAATAAAAATTTACCAAATGGAATTAAAAGCTGGTCCGCATCTCCCACACATACTTCCCCTGGAAGGCCAAAAAAGATGCTTAATCCATTTCATCCTTCCTTTTATTCATATCTATTTTTAGCTTTAACCAAAGCATAAGGATGGGAGGAATTACAGCCTCAACACATCACTATCTTCCAAGATCATTAGTTTTTCTGTTGGTAAAAATGCACAAAATTAAGCATTAGCTGGAAAATACATTTGTTGCAACTTTATAAAGCACCAGCCAGAGATGTAAAAGAATATCGTAATTTATGGGACTTTTCCAGGAAAACATTGTTTTTTCCTTTATATTTGACAGAGTCTAAGTGATGTTATAATTAGACAGCATTAAAATTAACCCCTTGTCTTAGCTCTCTCAGAAGCTAGGCAGTAACTGGCACGGAGACTGGCTGAGCCCCCTTGACCATGGCTTAGCTTATCACAGGAGATCAGCTTCACCGGGCTGGAAGCATGGCCCAGAGCCCATGGTACAGCTTATAGCCACTCCACAAATGAAACGTTTTGGGCACGTCGGGGCAAACCCTGCCCTCAGTCCGGCTGCAGCAGTCGCAGCCCTGCGTGGGGCAGAGCCGTGGAAGGAGGGCTGCTCTGCCCCGCGCGTGTTGGGCAGGGACCTGCAGCGCCGGGCAGGGATAAGGTACCGGCCCCACCCCGCGCTCCCCACTGCGGCCCAGGCACGGCAAACAGGCGCAGGCAGCTCACAACACTTTCACCAGCTGCTGCGAGAGACTTCACCCTGTTTTCCTTCCTGGGTGATGTTTTCAATGTGCTTTTCCTAGTCCCCTAGTAGTAGGGCAGGTCCTCTGCTGTGCCACACTACCAAAGCTGCTGTTTCCCCCACTTCTGTGATTAAGAAGAAGAAAAGAGGCCGGTGGGCAAATAGCCCTTCAGTCCTCGGGGTTATTGGGAGGAAGACATTGTGGCAGCAGTGGGGAAGGCTGGGGAAGAGAGCTGCCTTCTGCGGGCCCTAAATGTCACTTCTGGGTTTCATTCAAAATAGGGATCAATTTTTGTGAATTTTTTAGGAATTCAGTTTAGTACCTACAGTTACTATGTCCCCTTTCCACCTATGAAAAACTGGAATTATTTAGGTCAATGTTATTATATTTCTGACAGGAATTGCACAGAGAAGACTATTTTATTATAGAATGCTACTTAACAGAATGAATATAGATTTACAGGTTGAGCTCTAAGTGTCTGTTGTAAAAGTTTGTTTTAAAAATAACAAAACTATCTAGTGTTAGTGATAGAATTTTGGCTTGTTTAAATTCTGTTTTTAATCTTGTTTGGTAGAAAGTTTTCATGGAGATGTTTATTTGTATTTTGGTAGTGACAGCATTCATTTGATAATGATTCTGCAAAACAGACTTTGTATAGGACAAGATAATCTAATCTTGAATTAAACTTAATAAATACATGAAAACTTAATTCCAATAAGTAAAAGGAGTTCTCAGGAGTACAAAAAACTGCAAATAAATTATTAAGGCTAATATAAGGTATTACTAGGAAAAGAAAACAGGACAGATTGTGTGTGTGTATATATATATTATACACACACGCGTGCACACACCCACACACACACGTTGTATACATATATAGCTATGAACCCCGGAAATAGAGAACGAAGGAAGAAATTTGTATAATATCCCTCAGCTGGTGAAAGTAAAAGTAGCAATAGCAGTTTGATAGAGTAACTTGACCTGTGCATGCAGTGGTGGGATCAGTACTTTTGCAAGTTTTAATTATTTCTTTTCAGCTACGGTTCTCATTTCATCAGTGTTTCATCTTATTCCATCAGTATCTTTTAGTGCAGCTAATATCATAGAATCATAGAACCATTAAGGTTGGACCTCTAACACCATCAAGTCCAGCCTCTGACCAAATACCACCATGTCAACTAAACCTTAGCACTAAGTGCCACGACCAGTCATTTCTTAAACACCACCAGGGACGGTGACTCCACCACTTCCCTCTGCAGCCCATTCTAGTGCTTAACCACCTTTTCAAAAAAAGGGTGAAAAAATTCTTCCTGATGTCCAACCTGAACCTCCCCTGACACAATTTGAGACTATTTCCTCTCATCCTCAACACTCTTCATCATCTTTCACATTATCTTGGTGGCCAGATTGAGTTCTAGCTGAGCTTTCACCTTTCTAATTTTCTCTCTACATGACCTAATGACGTGCTTGTGTTCTTCCTGAGTTGCCTGCCCCTTCTTCCAAAGGTCATAAACTCTCTTTTTTTTTTTTTCCTTTTTTTCCCTGAGTTCCAGCAAAACCTCCCTGTTCAGTCAGGCTGGCTTTTTTTCCCACTAACTCATCTTCTGGCACATAGGGACAGCCTGCTCCTGAGACTTTGAGATTTCCTTCTACCTGGACCCCTTTGTTCTTAATGGGTGCAGTATTACACTAGCAGCTTCCTCTTGAACACAGTAAGATAACGAGACAAAATATTCAGTGTCTGATTGGGAACATGGGATACCAAACACTCTTTAATAAATAATATCTGTAAAACAAAAGTAAGTCTTTAAAAGTTTGGTAGCTGCAGAACCAGAATATGCTGAGCCCTTGCCGAGCAGGAACAGGGAGGCTCAAGCTCAGCTGCAGGCTGTCTGCAGACCCAGACAGGGAGCACTAACTCAGCTCATGGTAAATTAATGGGTTTAAGATTCACTCTTAACCCCGTGACTTCAGATCCACTATTGTAAAATGACAGGGAAAGGCACTTACTCTAAATATAAACTAATTCAGTTTTAGTGATGATTCTCGTTGTGAAGCCTAGGGCTGTCCTGCATCCTCAGAAATGTCATTTCCACCCCACCATCCTACTCCCAGTAGCCCAAGCTGGTTTTTTGTTTTGCCAGCTGCAGCTCACATTGGCATTTTTAAAATCCAAGCCAGAGCTTTGCTGCACAAGGAGCCCAGTTTTTCATGCCAGGGGCACTCTTGCCTTTGGGGCAACCACACTCTGCTGGCCCCTGGGCACTACATGAAAGGATCTGGTGGGTCCAGGCCATCTCCAGTGGGATGGAGGCCCAAAGCTGCACTCTTTCCAGGCTCAGATGTGAGAAGAGCCAGGATGAACTGGGGATGTAGAGCCTTAGGGTCAAACACATTTGACTCCCATTCCCCAGGCAGACACCTCTCAATGAGTCCTCTTTCCCTTGTCTGTTTTCACACAGGACATCTGGGGTGTGTTGTCTCTCTGCCCCAATTCTTCTTCTGGGCTCAAGATGTATTTCAGAGCTCCACTTTCCTGGCCTTTATTTCCTCTCTGTTTTCAGTCAGGCATCTCTACTTATATGGCAAGCACAGGCACCAAGATCTGCCTGCAACTGCAGTTCAAATCTTGCATTTTGGAGGTGAGAGTCTTCAAATTTGATTTGTGGGTTTCCATGTTCTGAAGTAGAGAAGGCCATCAAACCCACACTTTATGTCCTGGATGAATTGTCTACCCTTTAGTACCTCTCATACAACTTGGTGTTTGTTGTTTGGCGTTTTTTTAATTAAAAAAAAAAAAAAGAAAAGAAAATCTTGATCCCTGCACAATTTTATAAGTATAATATTGGTGTCTACCTCCAAAGAACCTTATGGGCAATGGTTTTGGTCACTCCGCCCTCAGATTACAGGTTATTTTTAATCCCATCTGGAGATTTGTAACTCTTTTCCAAGCGTGGGACAGGGAAACCAAGCCCATAACTGTGTTCCAAACACCACTCCTGGGACCTAAAATTCACTATTGTGAAATATGTGCCCACATGTTTTGCCTAGTTTTTACCACTGACATTGGCCTTTACTTTAAATTAGTTTTCTCTAGTCCTCATAGTTACTCCTGAGATAAAAACAGCCATAAGCACATTAAGGAAAGTTTTCACTCACAACTCGAATATAGCCTATTTGTGCTTCCTTAATGTTGAAGATAATAATATAAGCATAATACTTATGCTAGGCTTTCTTTTCAGTCAGGAATGCAAAATACCAAACCCAAATGTGGACTGAGCCGTGTCGCGTTATTGCTCGGGACCAGTAGATGGCAACCACCCATTGCAGTGTCAAAGGTAAGTGAGAGTTGTTCAGGTAGGGCATTTATTAGGTGACAGCTTGAGCAACAAAGCTCTGCTACTCTACCGAGGAGAAAACAGAACTTGTATGTTTACTCCTTCTTATACCTCTCCCTTTTGGAAGGGAGCAGTGAGTTGCCCTTTTACATAGTCAGTTTTGACAAATTATAATTGTGACAATTCATTTGACTAAAATGTCTTATGGCTGCTCCTTACTGCTCATATCAGTCAAAAAAAGAACAAGACAATGGAAAAAAACATACAAAGCAATCAGACTGCCTTAGCTTCCACAGGAATAGCCTGAAGTTCTTATCATTATTAATTAGATTCCTTATTACTTTAGGTGGAAGCAGTTAGAACTGAGTAACAATGAATCTGGGATCGGAAATAGACTTCCCTCTAGGAATTGACTGAGGCTATTGACATACCAGTTAATTAATTCTGGTTATATGAATGGCCTCACAGAAATTTTTTTGACATGATCAAGTTTGAAGAAATTCTAATTTTTTTTTCCTACAACATTAGATTAAAAGTTATTCATTTCTAGGAGCAAGAACAGTAAAAGTTTAAAAAATATCCTCAAAGAACCTTGCATTTACACTTCAAAAAATAAGTGCCTTCATTAAAACAGGAGAAGACTTAGAGAAATATCTCTATAACCTTACTAGAAGGATACTTAACTACCTGTAGTCATATTAAATTTTCCTTTAGCATTGATTTAACCATATTTTGTGACTTTGTTTTCAATAAGGATTAGTATACATGATACATGTATTGATGCACACAGAAGTAGAGTGTCTGTAGTGCAGGAAAAAAACAGACCTTTAGACCTCTAAAGGATTCCAGCATTGCCTTACCGCGTCATTTGCAATTTAAAACAGAATACACTAGAACTAACCAAACCAGACAAGAAGAACACTGTCACTTAGTAAAAGCAAACCAAAATACTTTGCATTACTGGCATGCCTCCCTCCAAGTTCTCAACCACTTTGCAAACCATTAACTTGAAATGCATTAATTTGCACCCTTGCGGTACAAGGTGCATGTTTATTCTCAGAATTCACACCTTTGCTAGGAAGGCTTAAAAGACCGACTTGACAGATAAAGTATAACCTTTTGCTTTTGTTACAGCTACCGCTTGATCAGCTGTGAATTTCTATAAGGGACTTTGAAATTAGGAGAAAACCAGCTGGCATCCATTTCCCAGTGAATACTAGAGAGGTGATACTAGGAATAGCTTCTGAAATCCTTTATGAAACCCATCAAACTTTTCTCATTATTTCCTAAATCTCATAATAACATTTATACTCTAAAACTCCCTACTCTTTAATGAGATTTGAGAGGTTTTTTATTCTTTAGAGAACTTAAAGGGCTTTAACCTGATTATAAAATTTGAGCAACTTTGCCTTAGCATGTGAAATTATGCAACTTGTATATGTTGTTTTTCATGTGGACCCATGAGTTTTGTTAAGGGTCCAAGAGTTATCTTGGACTCTTCTTGCAGAAAACTGCAAAGCTAGTTAGACTTTTTTTTTTTTTTTT
>VZRO01007563.1:55010-81389 GCA_013397915.1 Daphoenositta chrysoptera
AAGAAAGAGAGGTCTAAATTATTTAGAAGGAATTTTTAGACAAACAATAAAAATACTGCCCTGTTTATAGTCACGCTTTTTTTAGCTCAACTGTTTGAGGAGGACAGATAGTTTTAAAGATTCAAGGTCTGTGGTTGCCATGAAGGGCAGAGAAAGTCTCACTTCTGGTAGTTATCACAACAGAAGTTTGCAAGAGACCTCCAAGGACAGTAACTCTCCAGTAAAGTTTAGTTCATGTTCAAAGGAATCCGTGTGGAAATTCCCTTCCTTCAATACTTCATACACATCACTGATCACAAAGTACACCCTCATGCACTGTAATAGTCATATGTATAGCAGGACCTGCCTCAAGGTCTGGAATTTTATGTGTTAGATATCCAAGTCAGAGTCAGAGGTATCCTGACAAGCTTGTGCTGTGTTTCTCTCATGTGTGCATTGAAATGTGTGTACGATGAGCTGTGACAAAGTGCTCTGAAGATCATGGTCTGGTAAAAGTGTGCACACCTTATGTACAATGGTAAAAAGGCCCTGGGAAAATGTAATTGTAGCCTTTTCACTCTTCTCCTGCACTTTCTAAAATTGGAAAAAGCCCATATTGTCCCCTACTACTGTGCAGAAAAATAATCTCTGGACTGTTTTTAGCAAAACATTTCTGTTTCTCTGATTGAGACACTGGAAATGTTCCTTTTTGATCAAAGCCATAGCATGTTGGCCAGCAGACTTGTTTGTTTGATCATGTTACAGTGAAGAATGAAAATATGATTGAGCACTGAAGCGAGTGCTTGAACATTGACTTTTAAACAAAGAATAAAGTTCAGATTTGCATGGGGACTTTGCTTACCTGATCCTTATTTCAGATGCTGTTTGAAGTATAATTTGAAGGAGATATAACCAGGATCACAGTCCAGTCAGTGATTGTGAGGTGGTGCTGGATACTAGCCATTACCATCGCTTGCGATGAGATTCAGGGATAATCAAACTTGGCATAATGAATTACCAAGATAAGATGGGTAATGAAAGAATGTGAAATGCAGAAGATAAGTTTGTGTTTCTCAACAGCATTCAGTGTGACTTTGTAATTATTAACTAAACCTTAAAGCCTGAGGTAGTCCTTATTCAAATGCCTTAATCCTTTTTCAGATTCTCTCCTTACAACAACATCTCTTCACATTTCCACAATGAGGGAAAGGACGATGACAGATCCACTTCATTCGTCCACAGATCTGAGTGAAGGGAAGGAGAAGTTGAGACTGAAACAAGAGGTCGGCCTGATTAGCGGCGTGTCGTTAATTGCAGGCACCATGATAGGCTCGGGGATCTTTATGTCCCCGGAGTGGGTGCTACACCACATGGGGAACCCTGCCAGCAGCCTGCTCATCTGGGCAGCGTGTGGTCTCCTGGCCATGTTCGGAGCCTTGTCGTACGCTGAGCTTGGAACAATAATTAAAGAGTCTGGAGGAGAATATATTTACATTTTGAGGATTTTTGGTTCTTTTCCTGCTTTCCTTTTCGCCTACACTTCTGTCATCCTGGTGAGACCAGCTGGTTTGGCAGCTGTCTGTCTGAGCTTTGCTGAGTACGCCATTGCGCCGTTCTACCCAGGATGCTCATCTCCACAGGTTGCCATCAAATGTGCAGCTGCCGCCTGCATCTTGATTTTAACTATCATCAACTGTCTCAACGTGAGGCTGGCGACATCTGTTATGAACATTTTTACAGCTGCCAAACTCTTGGCTTTGTTGGTGATCGTGGTGGGTGGGTTGGTGCTGCTTGCCAAGGGACAAACTCAGAGTTTTCAGAATGGTTTTCAAGGCACGACTGCAGGTATTGGGGCAGTTGGAGTGGCATTTTACCAGGGACTCTGGTCCTATGATGGATGGAACAACCTAAATTATGTAACTGAAGAACTGAAGAAGCCTGAGGTGAGTGAATGAGTGAGTGAGCTGGGTTTTACTTAATCCTGCTGTTAATATGTTTGATTCTATCTGTGATTGTGTTATGAAAGGTAATCAAGGGGTTTACAGTGAGGGTGGTGAGACACTGACACAAGAGAAGTTGTGGATGCCCCATCCCCAGAAGTGTTCAAGGCCAGCTTGTGTGGGGCTTTGACTGTCCTGGTGTAGTGGAAGGAACCCCTGCTCATGGCATGGGGGTTAGAACTAGGTAATATTTAAGGCCCCTTCCAATCCGTTTGTGATCCTATGAAAGCCCTAAAATACTCCATTGACTGGAAAAAAATTATTAGGCAGCACTTGGATGCTTTGAGGATGAAATTTTGTCTTAGTGTTTAGAGGATCTCACTGTAGACACCTAGATTTATTCAGAAAAGCACTCACTACTATAATCCATAAAGGCTTCTTAATACCACATATTCCCTTAAAGACTTGATCCATAATCTATGCATCAGAAAACTACTTTATCTCTCCCTGTTGCATGCAGGGGCAACTTCAGAGCAAGCCAAGCCTCACTGAAAAGGGAATCTAACTCTCTGAATGATCCCTGTCTTTAAACATCTACATTTTAGCATTGTGCAGTCCATGCTATAGGCACTGAAGTACCTCACCTGCATCTCACATCAGCCTTCTCTGCACCATATTACCCATTTTCACAGATCAAACACTGCAGCAGTGAACAACTCTTATTTTGCAGGAGTTGTGTGAGTGCAGAGTTTACAGAGTTTCTACCAGTGCAGCACACAAGATCCTGAAGATTAAATGAAAATACACGGTTAAATATTAACCTGAATGGCTGGAAAGGTTCCAGGGCCACTCTCTCCCACAGGATTGTGAGCACTGATATTCAGGCCCTTCCAGAATGGAGACAACAACATTAGGAATTGCTATATCTTGTCCTGTGTTGAGAATGGGGAATGCAAAAATTGGTATTTCAGGTTCTCAGTTGCCATTCCCAGTATTTTCAGTTGCATAAAACACTTGATTTTATTGAGTCTTAAAATGATCCTGTGGTGTTCTAAGACACAGTTCTGCCACTAAGAAAAGAGAAATATTTCCTTCCTAGAGCAAATCCCCTTCAAGATATTGGTATCAAATCCCTGTTTTGATTTAAACTGTAGAGGAGTTAAATGTGATGCTGGACACACTGTAACTTTGTCCATGGCAGTGAGATGTTTATGGGAAGATGTAGCACACCAGGAGACATAACACACTAGTAATGAATAAATCAATATTAAAGTAATCAAGAAGTATGCAAAAGACATCTTGGGCAGCTATGAACCAAAATCTTTTTAATAAGACTTAGTGGGTCCTTTTTGTTTGATTTATTTTGTGTGGTTGTTAGTGGTATTTTTTAGACTAACTTTGGAACTGTACAACCTCACTGTTTGCCTGACATCTTTGGGAGACTGGTGTGAAAACTGCCATGTGAATCTGGATCTACGTCTTGTTCTGAGGAAAAGCTTAGGGAGCGGAGGAATTTGAATGAGAGACGTGGGTGGTGGCAAAAACAAAATAAAAAAAGCACAGTGCAGGCATAAATGTGCTGCACCTAACACTGCTGTCATCCCTTTTCCAGGTGACCCTTCCCAGAGCTCTGATGATTGCCATTCCTTTGGTTACGTGCCTGTATTTGCTGGTAAACGTGAGCTACTTGGCAGCCATGAGTCCCTCGGAGCTGCTGTCTTCAGGAGCTGTGGCCGTCACTTGGGGGTGAGCTCTGCGTGGGGCAACGCCAGCACAGCAGCCCCACAAATACTGCTTCTCTCCTGAGCTTCAGGAGGTTTAAATGTTATTCCCAGAGGGACTGGCAGCACTGCATTGGTCAGGCCAGGAAGACCTGTCAGGCCATGTTACAGAGAAGAAGAGGGTGACAAAGATGCTCAGAGGGCTGAAGGACACTGCTGAAGGACACTGCTGTCTGGGAGGGCTGGGACTGTTCGGCTTGGAGGAGAGAAAGCTCCAGGGAGACCTTAGGCATGTTACAGTTCCTAAAGGAGTACAAGGCAGCTGGAAAGGAAGTCTTTACAAGGGCATGTAGAGGTAGAACGAGCAGGAATGGCTTCAAATTGAAAGAGAACAGGTTTAGATTAGACATAAGGAAGAAATTCTTCCCTGTGAGGGTGGTGAGGCGCTGGCACAGGTTGCCCAGAGAAGCTGTGGATGCCCCATCCCTGGAAACATTCAAGGTCAAGTTGGAGGGGGCTTTGAGCAACCTGGTCTTGTGGAAGGTGTCCCTGCTCATGTCAGGGGCTTGGAACAAGATAATCTTCAAGGTCTGTTTCAACCCAAACTGTTCCATGATTCTATAATTCTATGGTTCTATGAGGCCAACCCTGACCAGCTCCGTCTGGCCATGGTCTACAAGGTGCATCTAGGCTGCCAAGATGGGACATCCCTTGCTCCCCATTCCCATTTGTTTTCACTGGGAACCTGTAGCTCCCTCCAACTCATGTTTTACCTCATGGGTCCATAAAGGAGAGGTGAAGGTCATGCCAGGAGCATCTCCCCACAGGCACTGGGAATGCAGCAAGGGTACATATCCAGACCTGGGGACTGAGAAATGACCCACATTTTAGATATTTCCAGGGAAATGGAGAGGGCAATATGCTGCCCTGCTAATGCAGAAACAGGGGGTTGGGAGTGAGACGAGCCAACTGCATGAATCCTGTCCACTTGGGACCTGGAATTTAGAGCAGACCAGAGTCTTTTGGCTCAGTTTCTCCATCCCATCCGTGGGGAAATGGAAAAGTCTACTGATCTCAACACCACCTTTGGTGGGTAGCCAGGTTGGGTAGCCTTTAGTAACTGTAACTTTAATTGGCTTGTGCTTTTCCAGAGCTGCACAGAAACAATTTCTACCTCTCATCAACCTGACGTGTTTGGTGATGTGAAATAGTTTCTGCCAGACAAGGAATTTAGGAAGAGACGGAAGAGACCATCAGGAGAGCTGTAGACACCATCAGTGATCTTCCACCAGAACATCCAGCCTTAGTCTAAATATTTCCAAAGACACAGAATCCCCGATAGCCCTTAATGAGTTTTCTGGCAGAAATGATAACACGGTGTATCCACAGATTATGTGCTGCCCATCCTCCTCCTAAAAAGTCAGCAACAGCTTTGCTTCTGTGTGCATTTCACAAGATCTCCCATTTGAAGATCTGACTGAGCTCTTGCTGGATGTGTTCTCTAATAGCCTTTCACGTCATTATGAGTAGGAGCTTTTAAAGGTCTAGTGCTTTGTTTGAGCATGTCACAAAGCCTCACTAGCCTGCAGTGCCATGAACTTTCTCTGCACTTCCTTTCCCATCATTCCTAATTAACAAGTTATTCATGAACTTCCTCCTTTGTAACGCATCTCCTTTTCCTGATTAACCTTTTCACCCAAGAGTGCAATTCAGGAAGAAATATTGAACTAGTGACAGGAAAGCTGGGCACTCAAAGGCTGGAGGACAGGTAGGTAGCCAGAGTCTGAGGAGGGGGTGATGGCTGTGGCTCACAAGCAAGAGATGCAGCTATTCAGGCCATTAAGAAAGAAGGGGAAGAGTATAAAGAAGCCAGAGGAGGACTTGTCACATTTAAATGCATTTATTCCCCATATAAGAGGAAAACTGACAGAAAGAAACATTGTTCAGTGGTGAGAGGTGCAGCCACAAAAGGAGCTCAGGAAACTCTTCCCAGTGTTTCTTTGATGACAGTGATTTAACAGCAACTGCAGGTTTCAGTTTGCTTGTAAATAAAGTGATCTAAAAAGCGTCTGAGTTTTGGATTTTTGCCAATTAGATAAACAGAGTATTTGTGTATGTGATAATTACCCCAAACACCAGCATTTATTACTCTTAATGCTGTTTCATTCCAGAAGACAATCTTCACTTTTAGGTGAGAAGATTATCATTCCTTCCGAATGTTTACCTTGAACTCTGTTGGTAACTCTGCTACTTCTTCTATTAAGGAGAAAGCAAACCAAAAATGTCTGAACATGCTGTTGAACCAGACGTCTGGAATTCAAACCATTGCTTTGGCTTAAGTCTGATTCACAGAATACCAGTAATAGGTGCATGTGAGATTAAAGGGTTAAAATCTTATGCATAGTGAAGAAGAGGTTATAATGCAGAATATTTCTTCAATTGTGATGGGAACAGTTTTTCTGTGATTTCCAAGCTATTACTGTTGGTTGTGATAGCAGTATCTTCAGGCTTTTTGCTACAGCATCAGTATACAAAAAAAGGTGGTTTTGCCTGTTGTGACAGCTTTGTACACCATTGCAGTGTGGACAGAAGTAGATATATATACACCAAGCAGGAGGAAAAGCTGTCAGACAAGACATACTAGTCACTAAATATTATGGGAATTGCAAGAAGACTTTAAATCGTTAGAAAGGCTTAGGGAAAAAATTCGGTATAGTACAAGAAAAATGGAGGGAAGAAACCTGTCTGGTTCTAGAGTGAGTATTTAATACATCTATGAACTGCATCTTATGCTGTGAACTCTCTGCCACCTCAGGGACAAAGTCCTGGGCAGCTGGGCATGGCTGATCTCCCTGTCGGTGGCCCTGTCTACGTTTGGTTCGTCGAACGGCACGTTCTTCAGCGGAGGCCGCGTGTGCTACATCGCTGCCAGGGAGGGACATATGGTAAGCACAAAAAAGGGGTCTGGCTTGCTCTGAGCAACTTCACCTTCTTGTGACACTAAAGCAGAGAGGAAAGCACTGTGTGTGTTCAACCGGCAGAGCAATACCTCTTCAAGGGGTTTGTTCCTTGCTCAAAGACTTTAATCCCCATCTCCTTCAAATGTGAGGTGTATGTTGTCTTTGGGCTTTCTTCTTCAGTCAGGTACTTTCAAAAAGGTACGTATTCACATCTGGCCTGAATTTTAAGAACAGCTTTGAAATGAACCACTCAAATACTGCTGCATTGGAGCACCAGGCACAGGCTGTGGGGTGACCCAGCCAATACACTTGCCAGGCAAGGGGAACCTGGCCATGCTTGTGTGTTGTAAGGCACCTTAGCTTGCACTGGGAAGGTAGCCCAGCACCAGCCAGCTGCCTTTGCGTATTGTACTGACTACACAGGTTGGTTTCAGGGGTGTTCCAGCCTTCTCATCCACCTTAGATGCAGCATAGGAGATCTCTGCTTTCCAAGCTTCATAGCAATTACAAGGTGACACCAAGCCTCGCATCTCTCCTAGCTTGGGTTTATCACTGGTTTTGTTAGGTGGGCCAAATCTGGTAGCCCAGTGGAGGTCAGGCTGCTGCAGCTCCCTCCTCCCTGGTCCAACCAGTAAGTCTAGCATTTATTCCCAGTAGCCACACACATACAAACAGAGGAGTGAAACATTTATATACACACATGCATAGATGTATAGCTGTATATGTACATACACAGACAGCAGGGCACATGAAGCAGACACATCTGGGGCTCACACAAACATCAGCACTAACAGCACCAAGGGCCTTTGTTACCCTCTCTGGCTGAGCAGGGGTCTATTAGTAGGAAACACATACAGAAACATGTGCACAGTGTAGGTCCCTCCAGCAGCTGGGCTCAGACACTCAGCCCCTGGATCCCAGTCTCCTCGGCTGCTGGTACCTGGGCATACAGGCCCCTGAGGTTGCTGCCCATCCCAGCTGCTGATATGGACCCCCTCATTCACAGGTAACCTCCCCCCCACACACACTTAACCACACTGCTCCACAAAGAGGAGAAAAAAGGCTGAGCTGCATTCGTCTTTCTCTGTTTCGAGCAGGCCTCTTGTGTTCCTCCTGAACCTCTCTGCTTTTTTTGGTCCTTCCCACCCATAGCACCTGGCATTTCTGTTCTCAGGTGCAAAGGCACTGAAATAGGTTGCACAGAGAGGTTGTAGATGCCTTATCCCTGGAAGCTCAAGACCAGGCTGGATGGGGCTCTGAGCAGTGAAGGTGTCCCTGCCTACAGCAAGGATGTTGGAACTAGATGATCTTTAAGGTCCCTTCCAACCCAAATTATTCTATGAATCTATGATTTTATGCCAGCTCTGCTCCTGGTTCACAGCAGAGAACCTTTTATGCATATGAATGACCAGGTTGGTGGAGATGACTGGACTGGTGGTTGCTGGTTTTAGTGGTTCCTGGTTTCGGTGGTTACTGGTTCCTCAACTTCTGTCTCCGAGGACAGTGCCTGCTCTATCATGGCAAACTCTGTGCTGAGAAATGCACAGATGGTCTGAATCTGACCATACCAGACTACGAGCTGAATGTTTATGCCATTTCTCAGACACTCATCTCTAGCAAAAGTCCTTGCATGATATTTTGGTTGGGAATTAAAAATAAAAAAAAAAAGAAAGTAGCCTTTCTCATTAAACTTTCCCAGTGAAACAAACAATAAAGAGGCTACTAAGCCTCTCAGTGTTCTGAAACTGAAATTGTGTTTTAATTTGTAGTTATGTAAATGCTTCAGGAGTAGTTCTTGGCTCGTTTTCCAGTCATCCCAAGAGAAGTCAAGTGCCAGAGAGATGTGACAGAGGGCGGAAGAGTGGGTCCATGGCAAAAGGTCCTGATGGTGGTCAGGAAAGCTCTAATTTGACTGTCTGTCTCATCAGTAGTTTGAAAACCTCATTTCATCTGCTCAAACTGAGAATATTTGATATGACACCAGAGAGACATATAAAAATACCCTTGAAGGAGTTTTCTGTATTTACACTCCTTGGAGTTGGTCTGGTTTTCTATGATGCTTATTTGCTGATTACGAGTGGCTCTGGCTGCGGGCAGAGCTCCCACCAGCAGCTGAGGGGGGTGAGAAAGGACCTCTGAGTCCATGATATGATGATACAGTGTTCTGCTTTGTTTTTCAGCCAGACATTCTGTCCATGGCTCACGTGCGATGCCTCACGCCCTCCCCTGCTCTACTGTTCACATCTGCAATGTCTTTAATAATGATAGTTTCAGGAAGCTTCACCAGTATTGTGAACTTTTTCAGGTATGTGTGTGTACGGTTTCTGTTTGCATCTCCTGTGCTCCTGGGTTTTACATTGTTTATAAGTATTCTCTTGCAACATCATTTTGAGCCTGGGCTATTGCTTTCTAACCAATATTGGGGAAAGGAGGAGGGAAGAAAGAAAAGGAAGAGCTTAGGAACCAGCACCTTTGCAATGCATGAATGCTCCTGTCACTACAGACTTAACTGAATGTGATTCATCCTCATTGAAATGTATCCATAATATTCAGATAATTTTAAAGTTCTCATTGTTTGTGCTAGAAAGGAAATGAATGGAAGAACTACTAAAATTTATATCAATATTCACCTTTTAAATTGGGGATATGAACATCTGGGATCTGCAAGGCAGGCCTGACATTCGTGGATGATCTCACCCCAAGTTTAATGCTGTCTAGTTTTTTTTTCCTTTTCTTCCAGTTTTATGGCATGGCTTTTCTATGGCATGACTATTTCTGGGCTCCTATATTTAAAAATCAAGAAACCAGAACTGCCAAGATCTTACAAGGTAAAGTAATAACATAAAACACTCAAATATTTTCCTATATTATTCCAATGACTAAGAGAACATTAGGAGAAAAGAGTGAGCACTGCTGGCTTACAGATTTAAAGTGGTTGTCCTTCCTTTTACAATTTCAGGTTTTGTCTCAGCAAAGTCAACAAGGGGCAAGATAGTGTGAATATACAGGCATCAGTCAGAGTTGAATTCTCTGTCTTGATAAGCTAATAATGCCATGCCTCCTCACTATGGAAAATATATCTACCATATCCTCCTTTTTTCTAAAAGATTTAAGTGGTAAATGAAAGATGATTCTGATCAACAATGTAATCACCTGTTTATGCACGCAGACCTTGGGCAAACTGCTTGGAGGGTAGCCCAGGTGTAGGAACCTTGCAGAGGAAAGAATAACTCAGGTGGAGTGCCCCAAGTCCTTTGAGATTACCAGGGGACAGGTTTGTTCCCACAAAACAGATAAAAGGAAGGAAATCAGGAGTCAGTGTTCTTCCCCTGGTGCTATGAGCGAACTGATCTGCAGTGCTTCCTCAGTGACTGAGGATTATTAGTGAATGCACAAGCCACCCTCCTTTGAGGAAGGGTGGTTTCAAATTGAAGTTTAAATGCTTTCTGACCTGGTTACAGAAATTGCCTCTGAGATTGCCTGTCCACGTATTTGTCAACATGTAGATAAACCTTTTTGTGCAATGGTGCTAAGTTGATTTGTATACAGTTGCTCTGTGTTTTGTCTACAGCTTGGCTTTTAGATGCAAGGTAGTAAGGAGAGCAAGAACAGACCTGGCACTAAAGCCAGTGGTTTGGATCTTCAGATCTAGGAGGGCAGGAAAGACCAGGGGTTAAGGTGTGATGTGGTGCTCTTGCAGGGATGTTCAGCCTTGGAGTGGGGGTAGGCTGGGATGTCTGGGTTGATGGTTATTTCTACGTAATACCTCAGGTTGCAGAAAGGTTTCATCTAAAAAGCCTTCTGCAGAAGTTCCAGAGTTGTCCAAACCCACAGGGGCCCAGAATTACATGAGTCTTCATGCTGATGTTTTGCTTTCACAGGTCCCAATCGTCATCCCCATAATCGTGCTGATGGCAGCTGTGTACCTGGTGTTAGCTCCCATCATTGATCAACCCCAAGTAGAGATCCTCTACATCGTCCTGTTCATTTTCAGTGGCATCATTTTTTATTTCCCACTGGTTCGCTTCAAGTACCACCCTCGCTTCTTAAAGAGAGTCACTTTACACCTCCAGCTGTTGCTGGAAGTTGCTCCAACTACCAAGGATGCAAACTGAGATAAAAATCCACCCTTCACATGGCTGCCTGCACCTCATGGTTTATCCCAGCACCTTGGTTTTCAAGGTTCAGAAAATATTCTTCTGTAAAGAGGAATGAGTAGGATGAGAGTGACACTAAGTGTCCAGGTGAGAGGGACTACAGCTATGACTCCTCATGTTTCCTTAAAATTCTGGGGACATGATTTTCTCTTTTTCAGCTCTGCCTTGGCAAATTTCATACAGATTCCAAAGGAATACGTGCTTTTGTACTTTTCATCCCAAGAGGGGCTGTTTCTCAGAATCTCAGATTTTATATTTCAAGGTAAAAGGCAACAAAAGACAGACAGTGAAATATTATTCCTATAGCAGGCTGGGTCCCTAAGCCATTCCTGGCAATGCCTTTAATTATTTACACTGAGTTCTGCCCACTGTGACTGCAGAGCTTCTCAAATCAAAGCAAGGGCTCACCATGCCCACAACAAATAAAACCTTTTTCACTCTGGTATTCACTCTGGGAAGATATTGCTTCTTCCAGTCCCGGGTATAGTCACAAAAGACCTTTCTCTGTCTAAAAATCATCCCTCATCTCCCACAGAGAAACCTCTGACACAAGGCAAGAAGTGCTTTAAAGCTCTGTCAGTTTACTCAGCTGAGAATGCACTTGTCATCTGGGATCCATCCATTCATGATGAGGACACAAGCAACATCACTCAAGTACCAACATTCACCCATGTGCTTCCCGTAATTCCCGTGAAGACAAATTACTTAGTGACAAAGTGAGCAAAAAAAAACAAACCAAAAAACCCTAGAGCAGATGTGCCAGCAGGTACTCTGACTAGGAATTAAAGAAACCACATACTGGGCTACACTGGGAGAAGTGTGGCCAGCAGTGCACGGAAATAGTCTGTCTCTTTGGACTCAGCACCTGAGATCATGCATCCAGTGCTGGGCCCTGCTGTTCAAGGTGGAGTTGTGAGGACCACCTGGGCCCTTCTTTGTAATGGCAATTCAGAGCAATGGTCACAAGGTGTGGCTTGAGGTGTTCAGGCTGGACTTAAAGAAAATATCTTCACCATGAGGGTAGTACAGCCTTGGAGCAGTGTGCAGGAAGGTGGTGAGATCTCACTTCTGCTACATTTTCCACCACAGCCATTTCCGCTGATCTCTGTGATTCTAAAGGCACAGCGTTAAAGTCATGGGCTATGCTCTCACCCACACCTCAGGCACTGAAGTCACTGCTGTTTCCCATTATCCTGAGGCACACCTGTTTTATCCTGTTCTAGGGGAAGGAGAGGTATTATATGCTGTTTTCTTCCCATTTTTCTAGATTTTTCTAGGACAAGATCTGTCCTGTCATAGACTAAAAAGGTCTACGACTTAGTCCCTAAAATGCCTTGTTAGATCTTAAAGTACTAAAAGTTATTCAGGTCAGAAAGTTTTCTATCAGCACTCTTCTACAGAACCTGCTACTATCCTGCTACCTTTTACCTAATCCTAGAACAGGGTCACTTGATCCTCCAGGCCTCTTCCAGCCCATCTCAGAGCTGTGTATCTGATTACAATCTCACTCTGCAATGCCAGCCCCTCTGTTCCTCTGAGCAGTGATACCAGCAGTTACAGGGATACACCAACAGTCTGCTTTTCCAAGAGTTAGGTATGATAATGGGATAGGCCAGTTGCCTCTTATCCAGATCCTTCGCTTAAATAGTGTTTAGGAGGATTTCCTCCCACTGATTTTCACTGGAGTTGCCAACAAAGGCCAATGAAGGTACAGTTTTTCCTCCTGAATCCCTTGACAATGTAAAATTCTTAGGATGCCTCTCTTAAAGGAGGGGATGTACTTAAAAGGACTGATGAGGTCAAGAGCTCTAGGTTACCTTCTAGTTTACCTTCCCCCCACTGCCCCAGGCTCTTCATCTGGTGTCAGAGCTGCACCTCAGCTACTTATCTAAAAATTAGGATAATGCAATTCCTATGATTATAATTTTTTGGAAACAATCTCTTTTTCCTGCACATATTTATGAAGCCTATCACACAGGCCTGTGCTCTAATAAAGAACATGAAAAGACTTAGTACTTTGAATAAATAGCCTTTGTATGTTATTAGTTTGTGTATGGATATAGGGGAGCTGGAAAGCTGCAGCCATCATACTTTGCGCCACTCTAATTTTTTATAGGTATTATTGTAACAAGATGTTCTTTTTTATTTATGTTGCTTAGGATTTGCAGGTGTTCATAATGCCAAAACAAGATGCTGAAAGCTCAGAGAATTGCAAGATAATTACAATAAAATGGGCATTACAATGAAGTGAGTTAATGTGTTTGTTTCTGTTTTTCATCCAAGAAAAACAATTCCATAGAAATTTTACTGCGTGATCATAAACAATCAGCATCAGGCTTATCTCTCCTTGGTCAGAAGGTTTAACAACATGCGTGGGTGCTTCTATGTGCATACACTCGTTTTTCAGAATGATTGCTTATCTATTCAACCCCAGCATATGTAAATTGGAATCTCTTTCCTTCATGAGACATTTTCAACAGAAGTGCCAGGAAGAGGCAGCATGTCCTCACCATTCATTGCTGCAGCACAGTGACAATGTGACTGTGGACAGAGCTCTGCAGGTGCTGCTTGTGCAGGTTGTACTGCAAGATCTTATTGGTCCTGTCTGTTTCCAAAGCTCCAGATCTCTGTGACCTGTGCTTAGACCCTTTCTTCACGGGCTCAGAGGAAAAATGGACTATCAGCATTGACCTCAAGATAATCATAAGATCTCTACTTCACCTCAAGACCCTGAGTATAATTGAATCCCATCCTTCAGCTGGCAACCTACGACAATCAGTTGGGCGTTTTACCTCGGTGCACAAAGCTGAATGCATTCTGGGCTTTTTCCTTACTTCCTCAGAAGCCTCAGAGGTGGGCTACACCTGGGGACAGTAAAGGACAGCCCAGCATCTGAGAGAGCACAGAAAAATATCCTCCTTTGGTGATTTTCTAGTCTATATGCCCAAGTTCAAGTGATTGCCATTACTTGTGGTAGAGGACAAATTTCCACTTGGGTGGGACAGAGCAGAATTCATGATGACTTTAATTTTCCTCTGTTCAAGAAACACAGTTCACCCACTTAGATTGACTGGGTTTATCAGAACAGTTCTCAGCCAGTGCAGAGGGTTTGGTGTTTAGTCTCTCCTGCTCTTTCCTGGGACATAGGGAATAAACAAGGCCTCACTGGACCCTCTCAGTAGTGTTAACTTGCTCTCCAGGTCATCACACTTAGGGGATTGTAGACCTTCTCTCTTCAGAGATGAAATAAATACAGTCAGGTCTGGGAATCACACACCATTCCAGTGTGGGTTGGAATTGACCTCTGGACGTCTCTTGTCCAACTTCCTTCTTGAAGCAGAACTATTATCATGGTAAAGTAGGTTACCTGTGCCTCTGTCTCTTCATGTTTTGGAAAACACTGAGGATGGAGAGCCATCTCTCTGCACTGCTGTCTGGATAAAGAAATTTTGCTGAAGTTCAATGGGAACATCTCAAGCTGCAGCTTGTGGCTGTTGCTCTTCCCTGTATCGTCTTCTACTGCCAAAGAGGTTGGCTCCACCCTTTTTGTAACTCTCTTTCATGGAGCTGTAGGTTGCTGTTATGTTGCCTCTTTTTCTTTTTGCCATGCTTAACAAGCCCAACTCAAAAAGTTTCTTCACGTAGGCAAAGTGCTCTGGACTGCTGTCTTGGGAGCTCTTTGCTGAACTCTCCCCAGTTCCTCCACTTCCCTTTTGAACTGGAAAGGGGTCTGAAAATTGAATGTAACATTCCAAGTGTGCCCTTACAGGTGTCAGGTCTACAGAGACCCTGACATCCCTTGGTCTGGTTGGGTACCTTTCCTAATGCAGGCCTCTATGTGTAACCCCTTCAGTCAGTCACTTCTGAGAGCTTCAGCTGACTTAGTTGAAGGGAATGGAAAACCCTTATTTTATACAGTTGGTGCTCTTACTAGAAACTTTGTCTAGGCTGTGATAAATCCAGCACCAGGATGACTCAGTCTAGCAGTGCAGGGGGACCTGCATCTTGCACTTTACCATTTATAGATTAGTTAGTTGGATACTGTCAGGGTCTTTGTGTGTGTGACTCATTCCTCATGAAGAAGTGATTTTTGCTAAAAAAGGATGCACACCCACAATCATACAATAAATGGGTGGTCTTAGGTTTGTGAACTTGCAATGAGATTAATGGCTAGTGAAATAGCCCATCTGTTTTTAGAATCAAGCTACTGTGTCATGTTTGTCCTCAGAGACAGTGAACCCTGTGGCTTGAGAGTCTGGCAGATAAATGATCATCTTTTCCTTCTAAAGGCTGGTCATCAGTTCTTATTGTTTAGTTTCATGGACTGTGCCCTGGTTTCCATGCAGTGACATGAAAGGCAACAGGGGAGCTGAGAACAGGGAAAATGAGAAGTAACTTGAAAGAGAATTACTGTACATACAAGCCTTGTCTTGTCTGTCTGAATCACCTATGTAAAATCCAGACATGGACAACACCCAAACAGTAAAGACGTGTGCCCAGAAGTTCTGAAATGACAGAATAATTTTTTTTTTGTGAAGCAGGAATTGATTTCCTTTCTGTTTGTACATTCTGGGCCTGTTCTTCAGTTCACAATCTATTTTTCCCACAGCATAACTGTATCATTAACAAAGTAGAGCAACAGTTCAGTATTTTGCCTTTTTCAATTGCTCAGTCTATGGTTGCCAAACATCATCAGCAGGTCATGGTTCCTTTGAAGAGATAGCACCATAAGCACACAGATTTCCAGCAGGAGGTACAAGCCCTGGCACAAGGAGCACCACCACACTGCCCCAAGCAGTTCCTGAATCAGGAATCCAGAGCTGCCCCCAGGATCTCTCAGAGTATTAGTCCTGCTGTCCTCCTCCCTTTGCTGTGGCCTTACTTCAGGGCTCTGAGTGCTCAGTTTTCCACTCACATCCCACCCTGTTTAAAATTGGCTTAATGAGACTTCAGCATGGCTGAGTTGCTGTGAAGCTTGGTTCATTCATGTTTGTAAATAAAAGGAAATAATCTCATCTCACTGAAGAGGAAGCAGGAAGATGAAATGATGCCATAGCCTTCTTTCTCCCTAGGCCAAGCAGTCCCTCTTACCTATACTTTTACAATCTCTATTAAGTGTACAGAATCTGCAGAAAATATGGAGGGTTTCCTTCTGGCTGGAGGGCCATGCTGGTAAGTTGTACCAGCTGAGCCACCTTTTTGGTGTCCTTGGATGGCTCCCAGTCCACTGGGGCCATGTGGGCATTCTGCTGGCAGGAGCCATGCCTCATGCACAGCAAGAGAGTGCAGAGGAGTGTGGACGTATTTGAGCACTCCCAGGTGATGCTGCAAACTATCCCAAGGATCAGGGATCCCCAAAGGACCCTGGGATCCCCAAACCCTGCAGGGAGCTGTGCCCCTTGGAGCAAGACGAAAAGCCTGGTCCAGATCCTGCTGCAGGTTCCTACCAGGATTCTCATGTACCAGGCTCACACATGACCAAGGGTGAAGAAGCATATGGTGACTTTTCATCCCCTTGGAGCTGCCTGGTCACCAGGCCACTGTGGAAGCAGAAATGGTCCTTAAAAATCCCCTTCAGTCTTCACCAGCTTCCCAAAGTGTCCTCTCACCCCATGTCCCTTAACACCAAGCTTTCCTGCTCCTCCTGCCCTGAGGGCTGTGCTGCCAACCTGCCCAGCAACCCCCTGCCTGTTTTTCCACTCTCATGTAGTTTACTTTGTGCTGAAAGTGGCATTGCTCAGATTTGCAGTGCGAAATACATCTCAGACAGCACCAAAATACTTTACTCAGAAGTCCTGACTATGGGAAAAGACAGGGATTGGGGGATTTGCAATAGCCATTGGCACAGGTGGGGATGATGGGGAGGGCATTGCACAGCTGTGGGCTGAAACCTCAGCTTAACATTGGTTTCCTCAAAATCACAGAATCATTTAGGTAGGAAAAGACCTCTAAGATCATCAAGTCCAACTGTTAGCTCAGCATGGCCAAACCACCACTAAACCATGTCCCTAACTACCACATCTACACTTTTTCAAAATACCCCCCAGGATGGTGATCCCACCACATCCCTGGGCAACCTGTTTCAATGCTTGATAACCCTTTCAGGGAAGAAATATTTCCTAACATCCAATCTAAACCTTCGCTGAAGCAAGTCGAGGCCATTTCCTCTCATCCTGTCATTTGTTACTTGACAGAACAGTCACACCTCGTTACAATACTCCTCTCAGGTAATTGTAGAGAGCGATAAGGTCTCCCCTAAGCTCAGACAAGTTCCCATGTCTGCTGCCCCCAAGGCAGGTGAGAGGGTCCTGGGAGCCGAGGGGCAGGGAGGTGACATCAGAGGGGCAGGGAGGTGACATTGCAGGGGACAGCGGTGCTGGCAGGTGCCAGTGGTAGTCAGGTGATGAGCTCGGCAGCATCAGCCTCTCCCTCCCCTGTGGCTGGGCAGGACAGAGCCGAGGCTGAGCAATGGGGTCTGGCGTGCCCAGGAAATTGTTCCACTGTGCTGCCATGGACAGCTGCATGCAGCCCCCGCCCACCCAGAGCTGGCTTCCTCCCCTGGCATCACAGAAAAGCTCCTTTTGGGGCAGGAGAGCGAGATCAAACAGCTCTGGTTGTAGTCAGACAGATGCCAGCTCCGGAGCAAGGGAGAGGGCAGTCCTGTGCCTAGAAGTGAAATGATTAAAGGGAACAAGTCCTGCCCTCTGCAGCAGTGGCCTCCTGGTTCCTGTGTCCATCTGTCCCTGTGTCTGTACCCGAGGCACCCACGATACAGCACCCACCAGAGCCACCTGCTGAACAGCATTGGGGACACTTCTCTTGGGCTGCAGCAACTGCCCTGGGACAGGGAATTCTCTCAAGGGCCTTGGCTTTTTTGCTTGAAGCAGTAGTAGTTAGAAAGAAAGGCAGATTTCAGGCCAAAATCGGGATGAGTCCTTGTGAAGTCAGGCAAATTCATGAAAACTGAATTATTCATCGCTGTATTCAAAACATATCCATCCCCCTGCCATTTTGGAAATCCAGATGAAATGCTTTTGTGCTGGAGTTGGATACCCCCAGAGGTACTTTTGTAGTGCATTTTAAAAACCTGGCTCTGTCTTGTCTTGAGATCAAAGCTGGTTGGGAAGCAGGAGCTGCTTCTTGAAGCAGGCAGGACCTTGTGCAGCTGAGCTCAGGGCTTGCTGGAAGCCCACAGAGTAAAACTCAAGGCTCAAGTTGTGTAGCTGAGCACAAAATGAATCTGACTTTTTCATTATCCAAGGTGAGTGCAAACAGATAAACACAGGGGATAATGGCGAAGCGTTAATTACATGTATTTTTTCTGCAGATGGAGTTTTGGTGGACGAAAGTTACCATTTATTTAAGATGTGTTGGTTCCTAACACGAAGCTGTAGGACCTGCATTTTGCTGTACATATGCAGAATCCCCTCAAAAATTAAACCATTTGCCAGAGACCATCTCAGCAGAACTGTGCCATGCAGTGCCTGAACTGTGCAGAAGAAATACATTCGTGTTTTCAGTAGATGCAGTTTACACCCTGGAGCCCCAATTACTGCGCAGTTCAATGGGCTCTGCAAACTGTGACCCATGGAAATGCTTTGTGGGACAGTGCTCCCTCCAGGAGTGTTTTCTCAGAAGAGGTGGCACTGGCAAACAAATTCATTTTCCTTTTCCAGCATTCCCTCAGGTAGGACAGCAGGGGAGCACATTCCTCCTGGGGCAGAAGAAAAACTGCACTATCAGTCCACCAGCTGGGTTTGTCCACAAGGATGTATCTCCTTCCCTTGCATCCCCTGTAGGGAATATCTGGATGCATGCTCACGACATGACAGCAGCCACAGAGATGTTTTCTATGGCTTTAAGCAGAAATGGAGGTATCTATCCCATATCATAAATCTTGCATAGAAAAGAATACATTTAAAGCGCTGCACCTGCTCTAGTTTGTAAGAGGTTACAGAAAATAAAGTTCAGAACATCAAAAACTTTGGCTGATGGCTCTAACAATGTCCCAGGCAGATGTAGTCAGTCACGAATGGCATCAGCAATAGCTAATTAATTCCTAAAAACACTTTGAATATTAGCAGGTTGCTTCAACAATTGTCTCTTTGTTACTACTTGGAGCAGCAAATTCTCCAGGGTTATTTTAGGCTGTATTATCTGGCTTTTCTCAAATGTCCTGGGACCCCTGTTGCCCCTGAGATATTGACCATCCTTTCTGTGGGAGGATCCACACTGTCCAGGACACTATCTTAGCATTTTGTGGGGGTGGCTTTGGCTTAGACTGGCTGGAGGGTGTCGGGAGGAACAGGCTCAACCACCAGTAAAGCAAGAAAATCAAACCTGATATAAAACCTGCATCATTAAATCACAAAGCCTGAAAACCAGCCCCCCTCTGCTGCAGCAGTGCCATACTGGGGGCAGACGTGGCCAACCTGCCCCTCACTTCCTGCTGAGGTTCTCCCAAAGCCCAGTGCAAGACACACTGGTCTCTCTGAACTCCTTCCCCGAAGTGAATTTCACCCCTGGTCACATCCCAGACTTAAGTCTATGAAAACACAGCCAGATCCAGCTCCTGTCTCTCACAGGCTGGGTGGGTCACAGGGAGCTTTCAAACAGTCTGATGCATCTCCAGAGAAAATGGACAACAAATGGGATCCAGATGCGTCCTCTAGCACAAGGCCTTTCTTTTGGAGGGAATTTTCCCAGATCTTTCCCCAGATTTTGCTGTCGGGGTTTCTCTCATAACGTACAGCTGCCTGGCTTCCCTCCAGCTCCCTGTCATCAGCACTGGCTTCCCAGGGGTGAAGGCATGGTCAAAATTTTGCCTGCTCCTTTCCATTGCCACAGTCTGCTGCCTGTCCATCCTCTACACCCAGGGAGTGGAGCACCCTGAGCTGTCCTGAACACCCCACTTCAGAAAGCCAACCACAACCTGGGCTGCATCCAAAGCAGCGTGGGCAGCAGGCCCAGGGAGGGGATTCTGCCCCTCTGCTCTGCTCTGCTCTGGTGAGACCCCATCCACAGTCCTGCATCCAGCTCTGGGGTCTCCAGCACAGGAAGGCCATCAACATGTTGAAGTGAGGCCAGAAGAAGCTATAAAAATAATCAGAGGGCTCAAACACCTCTTCAGGCTGAGAGAGTTGGGGTTGTTCAGCCTGGAGAGGAGAAGGTTCCAGGGAGACCTTATAGAAACCTCCAGTACCTAAAGGGTACTGAAAGATGGGGACAAACCTTTTAGTAAGGGCTTGTTGCAGTGGGACAAGGGGCAATGATTTTAAACTTAAAGAGGATCAATTCAGCTACAAAGAAGAAAGTTTTTCCAATAAGGGTGTTGAGGAACACTGGCACAGGTTGCCCAGAGAGGTGGTAGGTGCCCTATCCCTGGAAACATTTAAGGTCAGGTTGAACAGCAAGAGTTACTCTCAGCAACCTGATCTAGTTGAAGGTGTCCCTGCTCAGGGCACGGGGGTTGGACTGGATGGCTTTTGAAGGTCCCTTCCAGCCCAAACTACTCTGATTCTGATTCTTCTGTGGGAGTCCACAGCACACAGCCTGCATTCTGTGAAGAACACAGGCACTGAGTCCTGCAGTATTGACCTGAAACAAAGCTTAAAGCTCACAGAGAGCAGACAGTGGAGCCAAGAGCTGAGCCTGGGCTCCTTACAGCCTCCCTGCACCAGAAATGATGATGAAACATTTATTGATTGCAATGAAGCATTGCTGCACTGAGAGAGCTAAGGCAGGAGTCCATATGGCCCAGTGTTTCAAATCCTTTGCCACGATATTTTTCCAGCTACAAAAATGTATGTGTTTTTCTCGCAGGCAGACATTTGGCAGCAGAGTTAAGTGAACTCTAAGGGTTGTTATAAGTTAGACCCATCTTTGGGAGCCCAGTGATGCATGAGAAAGAGCTCTGTCTTTACAAACTCCTAAAAGCACATGTGACTACTGCATACTGCTTTTCCATTGAGACTTACAGACAACTTCCAGCAGGATCACGGGTTAGGTTGTGGGCAGCCTAACATCAGTGCTGTGTCATCTTGTCTGTTTATTTGGTGAATTCTGATTTTCATAATTAATGCAGTAGAGAAATTCAACAGAGAATTCACTTGGGGGAAGGAAATATGTCTGGGACTGTGAGGTTGAGGAATTTAAAACAAACTCTCTTTCAATAAAAGCAACCCATTAAGAGCCTCTCGATTATCTATTTGAATATTTCAATTTAAAATGCTAGTTTAAAAAAGTAAATAAAATATGCTTCAGTTCTGCAAATTAAATTTATCCTCAGTTAAAGTCCATTGAGAAATACCCCCAGGGTGAATTTTCCCTACATCTTATTTCTGCCCTGGGGTGTTTTCATAGCAGTCTGAGTCATCCAATGCTCCCAAGCTGAATTAATTTCTGAATCTCATAGCTGATATCCCACAGACAAAGCCACGTCTGTGATTCAGGGAAGTGCTGATTAATAGGGAGCGGGAGGAGGTCGGGCACTGCCGTTTGCCCACCCTGCTGGACCCAGCCCGGCTTTCTGCAGCTCCCACACGATGCTGGCATGAGGGAACGCAGAGATTGGGTGGATGGGGTGGGGAAGCCACCTGCATTGGTGTGAGGGTCCTGCCCCATCCCTTCCCCATCCCAGCAGCCGGGCAGCAGCTGCACTTCGAGCACGTCTCCAGAGGCAGCAGCCAGGACTTCTGCTGCAGCAATGCCCCTGTGAGCCTGGCCAGCGCTCCTTTGCTCATGCTACGGATTATCATCAGCTTCATCCTTTCCTGGAGCTCGGCTCCAGCCTCTCCAGCCTGTCCTGGCCCTGCACAGAAGGTTCTCCCACAGCTTGTTGCTGCTGTCTGCTGGAGCAGCACTGAGCTGGGTTAGGAGGAGGAGGAGCAGAGACCCTCCCTCGCAGGGCAGGTGGGGCACTCACACCAGAGCCTCATATGGTGACAAGTGACAGGCCATAGCCAGTGAGCTCTGCCACAGGATTTCTCCATCCTCTACACGTTGATGAGGTGCTGAGGAGCTGCACACACCAGCAGTGGTGCCTCAGACATCTGGAATTTTCAGCATTTTTGACTTCTCTGTTTTTCCTGTGAACATTCAGCTGGTTTTGGGCACCAGGGAGAGGCACTGCCCCCAGACATGGAACAGGAATACTGACAGAAACTTGGCAGAGTCCTCCATGAGCTCTGCACTGCCAGTCCCCAGATCGTCCTATACCTTCAGCTGGGCTGGTTTCAAATGCAGTGAGAGGTGCAAAACCAGCTGTGCCAGGGCTCTGCAGCCACTGAGAGGGTCTGTGGCTGGGCCCTCAGGCAGGGCGGTTCTCCTGCTGCAGCTCGGTAGATGGGCAGATGGTGCCATCAGGATGATTAACAGCACCAAAGCCAGTTTGCCAAGAGCCTGTTGATTTTCCAGAAGGGTGACAAATCTTCTCCTTATGTACCAACACCGAGACTGAAGTAATCTGCTTACAGCAGGAGGGAAGTCAGCTTTCAGCATGATTTAGGGAGGGCTGGGTTGCATCCAGACACACACCAATATGATCTTTCCTGAGTGCTGTTACACGTTGCCTTAATAATTAATTAGAGATAAATAACATTTATGTTTAACACTAATTTGTAGCTAAGATAGGGCAGCAGACTGAGTGCCAAGACCAGATCCTGCACTGGGTGGATGGCTTCCCAATGAGTCAAAGTGAGTAAGGATTGTCTCTGGGCTCTTTCTTTCCCCAGGGGGCTTGGTGGATGACCATGTAGGGAAGCCACTATGGTGCTGGCACTGTATTAATGTCTTTTCTCAACAGATTGAGAATCTGGGGAGATCTCTGGGTAACAGAGGTTATCGGACATGATGATTTGCCATGGTCTTAAAGCAATTTGGTTGTGGCCAGACAGAAGCAAGGGATGTCACAAAACACTGTCACCACCAGGAGCACCTCCCTCTCCTCTGGGGTGGTACAGCCCCTCATGTTCGGCAGTGTATGAACACAAAACAAAAAGACAGTGCTGAGTTTGCAACCTCATCTCTTGATCCGTATGGCAATCATCACAACATGGCAATCATCACAGAAGTGTGTCAAAAGAGAATGATAGATGTTACCACGAGGCTTTTCTATATCTGTCTAATTATAATGGGAATCCAGCTGTCTGGGTTGTAATAGAAGAAAACAACAAGCATGTTTATTTGATGTTGGATCCTGCTCATTCCCAACCCCTCAGCCTTCCCTCTGTGGCCCCTGTGTGAGGCTGAAGTGTTGGTTTAGTGAGGGGGACCGTGGTGATGCTCTGGCAACCATGGCAGAGGCTGACCAAGTCCTGTGGGTCTTGATCTCCAGATGTTGGGAAAGAAGCCAGTGTGCTCTTACCAATGAGACTGGGATGAAGAGAAGAAAAAGTCTGAGCTGCCTCCCTCGTATTTTCAGAGCATCATCATCTGTTGGCAATTTACTGCTGATGCTCTGCGTGTACCAGGTTTACAGTAGGTCACTGGAAATGTACCCAGGCCCATTCATCGTTTTTAAAAGCAAAGCAATGCTTAAGTGCAACATTAATTTAAATTTACCTTCCTGCAGAAAACTGGTGGACAGGGAGCCTTCCAAAAGATGAATTTTTATTATCTCTCTCTTCTACCTTTGGCCGTTGATAAATATTTATTTAGGCTTTAACCTGCCAAAGGCTTTAGCACAGCTACATTTCACTTCCCTCCAGGGCAAGTGTTTGCAGGCAGCTGTCCATGAAGGGCCGAGCCTGTGGCAGACCCAAAAGTGTCTTCCCGTGGTCGCTGGGGAGTGTGACTAAAGCCTGGCCACAGAGTTGGGGGGTGGAACCCCAGAAACCCCCAGTGGGGGACACGAACTCGGTGCCGCCCCTCCCAGGGCTGTCCTGGGGAGCCTCAGCCTGGGACACCCCTGAGCTAGAGGGAAAGGCTCTATGCACTGAGGGGTAGGGGGTACAGGACACAGTATGGGACACAGAGGAGGAACATCTTGGAATTGCGTAAGACTTGCTGCGGGATGTTTAGAGGAGGAGCAAAGCATGGGGAAAGGCAGGGATCTTGGTGGTTTGGGAAGCAATAAGGGTGGGAAAACACAATGATAAGGGGATAAGAGGGGCCAGTGGCGTGTCAAGGGTTGGCTGGCTGCTTTGTCTGTCTGTCTATGCCCTGCACCTGGTCAGAAGCGCCTGTCTTCTCACTGAACTCCACTTCAGAGGCTTTCCATGGGTGAGGGACTCTACTCTGTGTGCACATGTGTGTTGGGGGTCTAGGTGAATCACTAGTGAATGTCAAGCTGGACTAACTGGTGAGTAGGACAAAAGGCTTTAGGAGACAGATATCAAAGCAACCATAACCCTGGTCTAGATGCTGGAGGCACCAGAGGTCTATATGTTGGCTACTGGAGGGACCAGGGGGTCCTGGCCAGCTACTGGGGGTATTGTGGAGTCTGGAAGACAGCTGAGAGACCTGACTGTGTGTGTCTATGCAACAGAGAGATGAGAGGATTCAGGGATCAGCTGCTGTGTAGACTTGAGTGCCTCAGGATAGTGGCTAGAGGGATCTACATAGTATATATGTCCATATAAATATATATTTATTAAAAATGTATAAAAATATATAAAAAATATATATTCTATTAATGGACTTCTATCATGATCTGCCAGAGAGCAGAACAGGATGAGGCCCTTGGAGATGGTTGTGTTGGTGTGTTTCTGTGGAACTGGTCATGTGTATACCCAGATATGAGTTGAGTGTGTTTGTGCTCATGTGCCTGCTGGGAACACACACTGAGCCCCAGGGCCAGCTGGCACCTGCAGCTGGGGACCTGCAGCAACCTTGCCTCTACGGGGCTGCTGGATTTGTCAGCCTGTGACAGTGACCTGTGCACTTGGGCCTGCAGCTGGGCGGGAGCCAAGGATAGCCTCTGCCAAAACTATCCAACTGCCTGAGCAACAGGACTGAAAGGGAGAAAATGCTCCTTTTAATGCCTTCAAACTTACAAACTCCCTCTCAGTCAAAGCTGGATGATGACAGGCAGCTAAATCCCCCATTCCCAGCACCCAGGCATATCCACCTTGAAACACTGCTTGGCTCAGCCACACCTGAGCCAACAAAGTTGCTCCCAATGGCATCGAACTGCTCAGAAACCAGTCATGGGTGTGATTCATGAGCTGGATGTTTCTCCACCAATCTGTCCCCTCAACAGGCACAGCCTGAGGGATGTGCTGAGACAAGTCCCCTGCAAAAGCTGTGTCACCCTGACATAGGATGTAGCTGGCATAAAGCACAGGTTGGGGAACTGAGCAGATTGAAATGTGAGCACATCAACAGTGCAGAGGTACTTTCAGTGATGGACAAGCCCACTAGCAGAGATGAAGCTTTCAAGGCCTTAGGGACACAAAATTTATTTTTGGCAAATAACTTGTAGTTGTCTTCCTTTTCATATGCTACTCAGAGTTGCTGTGGAGGAATACCATGATCCAGCCCTGTATCTCCACCAAAATATAATAACAAATTACAGGCTCTTGTATCACTTTGACACTCTCCGAGTGGTTGCAGAGGTACAAGATGATGAATTATTTAAAACAGATGCGGTACATTTCACAAAATGAATTTAAGTGGCAAAACATTATGAAAAAAACTGAGACAAAAGCCTAAGATAATCTATTTTCATAAAATATAACATGCTTCCTGTCTGAAGATAATTTTGAGTAAACATATGAATTAGTAGATAGACTGATAGATTGTCTGCTAGGAAGACATATTTACATAAGAAACTAATACAAAATGGAGAATGGTCTTGCTAAGAAAGACATATTACCCTCTCTCCACTGCATCTGCAAAACAAGCAATGAAAAGGAAAGAACACATGGGGCTTTGTTTATTCCAAACTGCTCCTCCTTCCTAAGCCCTGTACTGGGTGCTGTGCAGGGAGGTTTTTGCTAAAGCACTGCTGATATATCACTTTGTAGATGTCTCTGAATATTACAGGTTCTTCCTGCATCTCTGCACAAAACACATTCTAGATTGTCACAGCTTTTGGGGCTTATCACGGTCTGTAGAGCTCTGTGGGAGGAAGTCAGGTCCTTTATCAAATGGGGTCTGGAGGAGGTGTTTGAAGACATGAGTGTCCAACAGCTTGTCTGTTTTTTTCCCAACAAAGCCAGATTGTCTACAAACCTTGCCTTGAAGACTTTCTTAAGAGTGCAGGTTACTACAACGCTATTTCATGGAATACATAAACTATCTTTGCAATGAAAATGGAAAATTGCTCTCACGTACTGCTCTCTTACTGTTATGTACTGACTTTATTTATTTATTTATTCCTATTTCTACTGAATACATCAATATCATTTATTTGCATATTTGCTACGATGAAATCCCAGATTGTACTGTATATCATCATATTCACGTAATTTAGTATGAATTCCCCTGCTGTTTCAATTGGACAACTGTGGTGATGGGGAGCAAATAGTGTATTTCATCTTAGAAATGGCCCTGTGGAATGATGGATGAACTTCATTTAATTTCCATCTTCTGTTCCATAGTACTTCGTTCCTTTGTTTTTTATTTTCCTTAATAAATACTTATGTTTAATATTTAAATACACAAAGTAAAAAAAAAAAAA
>VZRO01007564.1:0-67511 GCA_013397915.1 Daphoenositta chrysoptera
CATGCTTATTTTAATGCCTATAGGAAAGGAGTGAACAGAGCAGTCAAGTCCTTGGGACACAAAAATGAAGTAGGTAGGCACATATTTTTCTGCAATTGTCAAAGAAGGATGGAAACACTGAGGAAATTAATAGTAATGCATTACTGACATGACTGGTTTTGTTTAAATGTTTTTTTGCAGATGATTCATTGACACTAAACTAAAAAAAGTGAGAAAAATAGTTGTTTTTTTTTTTTTTCAAAGAAACCTTAAAAAAAAACCCAACAAAAAAACCCAAAAAAAAAAATGCCACAAAACAACAACAAAAACCCAAAGCCTTTTGCCACTTCATCTAAGAGGTCAAAGATAACACTTCAGTGTCCTGTTTTCTGTTCCCCTTTTGCCACTGCTCTGAAGGAAGAATTAGTTTTTTACTTTATGGTTATGACCTTCCTGGAAATAAATTCAGCCACTGAAAGCAGCAATCTATTAAAATATGCTTGCTTTCCACACATTGCAGAACCCTTAAATTCCAGTAACATAGTTTTCCATAAAGTATTTTTTCCATTCTTGAATGTATTTGGATTATAAGTGAGGAATATTTTTCTGCTGTGCAGTCTCATGGAGGTGCTAGTTGAGCATATTTTGTCCACCCCTTTCTTTTTTTCTTTTTAAGAATATAATTTTACAGAGCTACACTTTCAGTGTTCATTGGTAACAGAGATAAACAAAACCAAATATTTGTAAAAATCTTTACTTTCCTCCATGTAGCCAGTGAGGTGGTTTTCCACGGAGAACTTGGTTTTGCATGTACTTTCCTTTTGTCTCTTGCAACTGTAAAAACAGTAAAAGATATCTTTACTATGACAAGACAACAAAGATGGCATATTCTTTATAAAAGGGGGAAAAAAATCAATTACCACATCCCAAGCATTGATTTTTTTTTTCTATTTTTGTGGCTTTTCTGAATTTCCTTTTAAATATGCACTTGTCCTAGGAAAGTCTTTTCTCAGAAACTGTGGGTAAGACCTAGTCTTGCGTAGTTTGGAAGCAAATCTAGTCAAACTTTTGCTTGGCTTTGGGTTTATTACACTTGAGCCTATGGCCCAGTTCTGCAAGCATCTGGGTGTGTAACTTCCATCCTATTTCTGATTCCTCTAGTTAGGAAAGATTAACAAATGGAAACATGCAAATAATTTTTAAAAAATTGTACTAACTCAGCAAATGATCACAAGCAAAGAATGTCGGAAATGGGTGTTGTGTTCACTCAGAAAAGCTTTACAGATTTAGCTATTCCCTCCTCCTGGGGGTTGCGACCTCATCCCAAGCGAGTAACTAACACACTCCAGTTGGTAATTCGGCGTGGGAGCTTGCACAAGGACCCTGGACTCTGAACAGCAGTGGCCGAGGTGCCTGCCCAAATACTCTTCTTCTGACTTCTGTGAAGCAGGAAGAAAGACCAAGAGGAGTGACAAGGCCTGAGGCTGTCACAAATCTCTGCTGAGGGAATGTGAGCCAAAGCGCCGAGACAGGCAGTAGAAACAGCTCCATAATCCAAAGTACTGAAGATTATATTTCTGCATTTTACAAAGCACTTGGGATTCACTGGTTGCTATTGTTACCATGTTTTTAGATCCCTGTGACAGAGGGACCTAAGAACATGTTTTCTACTGTCTGTCTTAATTTCTCCAAAAAGAAGTCTATTCAATTAAATGTCAGGAAAATGACAGTGATCATTAACAAAAGCCACTCATTTGCAGGGTAGAGGGATGCTGAAACCATGACAAGTAAGCTTTCTGGGCCAGGGGTCATTTTTTTCTGTTTCTATACACAATGCTTTGTGCAAATCTGTTTCTGAGCAGAAAACCCATCAGCACTGCAGTAATTAACTAAATTCTGGTCTTTATTTGAAGGTCTGACACAAACACAATTGAAACTGAAAGTATTTTCTCTGCAGATCCTACTGGACATAGGCAAAATTCTTTGAAATGTAACTATATAAAATTTTTGAATGTATATATATCTTTTTTATATATATTTTCAAATTTCATATGGGTTATATATGAATTTTAAAAAATCAAGCTATAACCATTTTGAAATAGCTTTTGCAATGAAGAATATGTCTTCAGTCAGGGGAACAAATGCAAATGCATCTCATCTCCAGCTGCAGATGAGTTGAAATGTGGAGTCCCTAACCCTACATGCACACTTTGAACACTTTTTTTTCTTTCTGCTGACAGCCTTTTAGCAGCATCCCCTCAGGAGGCTTATATTATAAAGTGTAATCTATCTTCTGTTTGATGAATTCTAGGATATTTAAAGAAAAAGTGCTGAAAGAAGCAGACTTGCTGCTGAACCCCTTGTCCTGAATCAATTTCCCAGTCCAATGTGTCTGTTAACTGCTGAAGCCCTGCTTACCCTTAGGTAGGATTAAGTATCCTATATGCTAGAATGTAGATATTTTCTTTATCTAGTGCCTCCTCACTCTGACTCTCCCTTTTCTGCCTACACCCTGTAGCCCTGAGCAACCCTTCTGTCCCCACTTTGTCACAGAATGAACCCATCCAAATCAGCCCCAGCTGGAGCAGCTCCCCACTGAAATGTCCATCTGATTCCCTTCTTTCCCTTCTTTCCCTGGCTACATAAAAGCATTTGGTTTTTTGAACACTGATCACTTTTTTGTTCTTACATTCTTTCTGCTAACTTGGAAGGGTCAGCTGGGAGAGCTGTTGTTAAAGAAAATACAGTTTAGCAAGTGGTGACTCAGTAATCTGTATTGTCTGGTATCTTTTGACTTGCATCAGAAATGGAAGAACAATAGCAGAGTCTGACTCCCTGGAGACTCTGAGTTTAGGTTTTAGTATTTGGGTTTGTTGTTTTTTTTTAATAAAAGCAAGAACATTTGTTGGTGGCTGGAATGTCTTGGGATATTACACTGAGACCATATATTTTAGCAGAGCTTTAGTGGGCCTTCTAACTGGAAAAACTGCACAGAAAAAGAATTTTTCAGTGAAAAAAAAGAGCAATGTTTTTATGTCTGCAAAAGGCATTGCTTTTTGTATTTGATTTCATCTTCCAAAGTGCGTTGTGAATGTAACTGAAAATATACTGCACAGGACTGTGTAAAAAGATATAGCCTCAAATAAACTATGTAAGAGAGCTTTCTTAAGGAGCAAAAAAATTATGAAAATAAAATACCTCCAGGCCTCTATTTTGAAAACAATGCAAATGTTAGACTACATTTCATTTTTGTATGCTAGCCATCCCTTTCACTAAAAAGAAAAATTGATCCCAGGCTTTTCTGCAATTAAAAATATTTCAAACATATAATCGGTGCCCTTCTCACTTCAGCCCATCACCACCAGTCTTTATTCTGATGTGCTGTAGAAGGGAATTAATCTCCTTACAGTTTTTTTTCCTTTTTCCTTCCTACATTCATATGGTGTTTCCTGTGAGACTGTGAGCCCTCCTATCTGTGTGTGGCATAAAACAAATATTTGAATTGTATATCATTTTAAAACAGGCTTTTTGAAGAAAAGTGCTTTAATTAACATTTACTTTTATTTGCAAAGGAAAGTTGAAGATCCTTTATATCCAAATACAGGTCACGGCTCCCAAAGAATACCAACGATGTACTGTAAACTCTGCTATTGATATTTTAGTGTCACACTCCCAGCCTTATTAATTCTGGTTGTGAAGCACTAATTAGTTCCATTAATTTCGATTACGGTAGCGCGTGGTGACTGCAGCGGAGGTGTGGGTGTGTGGTAGGAGGTGAGGGCCACATGGAACAGCCGGTTCTCCTGGGTGATGAGCAGGAGCTGGGCTTTGCTGCCCTGGCTGCCGAGGGGGAGCAAAGCACAGCCTCTGTGCCTGGCACAAGGTCACTCTGAAGCCTTTTGCAAGGCTCTGCCTGGAAACCCAGGAGTCTCCAGCCAGTGTGCTGGTAGGGAACAAATGCAAGCGTCTCCAGGGCTTTTGTAGCGATGATGATAATTGGCAGATCATTAGGAGCAGTATGAAGGGATGGGGCAGGGCTGAACAAAAATCAGATGTGTCCCCGTGGTCCCTTGGCCAGGCTGTCTGGGAGCAGGCTGTGCTGGGGCATCCCTCACACACACCCACGGGGTGTGGGACATGGGGCAGCCCATGGAGTGAGCCCCCGCCTCTTCTCCTGTTGCCTGTGAGGAGCACAGATACTGTGGGGATTTCTTCCCATGTTTGCATTGAAAACCTGAAGCTGTGGGGATTTATTTCCTCAGGTGTTGGAGATAGAAAGGGTAAAAGTAATGAAAATCTGCTAAAGACTGAAAATAATAAATTCGTCATATTCTCCCCATCTTCTCCAACCCCCTGGAGCATATGAATTCCTTGGCCAGATAAGCAGGATACTTTATGCACTTGGCCACGCAATCTTGGTTTGTATCCAGGGGACTTTACAGGTGTAAAATTAACCACAGGAGAGCTCTTCTATTGCTCACTCACTGCAGTGCAAACATATGGAGGACTACACGTGAAAAATAATTAAAACAATATTTGAGTACATGCCTGTTCTCTAATCTTATAGTACAACACATGTAAATCCATCCTTTTTTTTGTTTCAATATCTTAATACAGAAAGGTGTTTAAAACATAGTTTTCTCTGTGAAATAGCACCTTTTGGAGATAATTTGCCTGTGCTGAGAGCACAGCGGTGTCCAGAAATCACACAAACCAAAGGTTTTATTGCTTGGCATGAACAACAAAATACCTTGGAATGGTCCTGTGAAAATACTGTGGCAGACTTCTCTAACTTGGCTGCCTGTGCCTTTCAATAGCATACCTCTTAAAAAAAAAAAAATCTGGATTTAACTGATACTAAAAGGTCATGGTCCATCAGCTACACTAAAATGTTTCTAAACTGTCCCAATACACACCCATCCAATAAAGCAGGGAGGATCCTTCTGAAATTTTCTTCCATCCAGTACAGAAAATGTATTTTGAAGTTCACTTACACACACACTTACTTAGCAGACCAGAGTGGTTCCAAATTAAGTGGGTTTTTTAATGAAAAAAACCCTCAAACCTTCCTAATTATATCTTTTTCCTCAAGAGACAGGAACAGCTACAAAGGTGCCATTCTGATTTCTCTGGTAAGTAGCCTGCATTTTATTTACTTATTAAGACCATTTAACACTCCTGAAAGGTGCCAGTTTGAGAGCTGTAGAACACACAATTCTTCATTTTTTTTCCATTTTTTATTTAAGTGGCCAGAGCTACTGTGGCACAGGCAGCTGTGTCATTAGCTTTCCTGCTGTGCCTTGCAAACTCAAAAAAGAGAGGGATTCAATCACATTTCTCCCTCAAGTGGGAAGTGTTGCAGAGTCACTGAAACTGGGATGGGACCAAGGGGAGAAGAAAACAAGGAATATGAATGTCAGGGGCAGCAAAGTGCAGGGGGGGAATGTGTGGGTGGACAGAGATGAAGCATTGCCAAGAAGGCAAGGATGTGCCTTGGAAGAGGGAGCAGACCCTACAGCAGCTTCCTGCAACAATGACACGGCAGATCTACTCCCACCTCAGATGCTGATCTGTTGTCTGTTTTCCCCCACCTGAATAAAAGCAAATTATGCATCCCTTCTGACAGCACTGTGCACTTGATTGAGGAGCTAGAATATCATGTTGCTCTTAAAATAGACTAATATGCATATATATCATTGTATTTGTGTGCATAATGACTGAGGATTTCTGCCCCAGTGTTTGCCATCATAAATTACAGTGCAACTGCTCCAAACTATTAGTAATTCACTATTGGCGATTGCTTTGGGGGCGGGGGGCGTATCATGGCAATTACATCTGCAAATATGGTATGGGTTATGTTCTAGTAGCTCTTATTTTTTTCTAAAGCAGCAAACAAAAAGAAACTCACAATACAAACCACTGCTTGGTTACAAATACGAAATCCATTAGATCAATTAGTGGCAGAAGAAGGAACATTTGGATCCATATTTGGGGTCATTATCAAATCTGCTTCTTACATTTATTGCAGTCAGCTTAATCTAATGCCCCTCACCCAGTCTGTATGTGTGACTGCAGGTGTGTATGTGCACAGGCAGAGAAAACATATATCCATTATTTGCATGTAGAAAACACAGCTGGTTAACATTATTTCAATAGCATGCAGGCATGTGTAAAATTTCACGTAGAAAAGTTCTTTTTAAACACTGGCTTTGGAGATTGACCTCTCAGAACTATTCCCGTGGCCCAGCTTCCTACCACGAGCATCAGCAGGAGTGGGTTTATGGCTCAGCAGGTTTGAATGCAGGTTTGCAGTATCTAACAGCTCTCCGTTAACCTGGGTTTGATTTGCACTGCCAGTCCTGGTGGAATGGGACTTGGCTGAGTGAGCTGAAGCCCAAGAAGGGGTCTGGCTGGTAGAGCTGCAGGAGCCTGAGCCAATGTCAGGACACTGCCATGCCAAAGGCCAGGTGGGTTAAAGAAAGTGCCAGTCCACAGCACCACTACAGCTGTATCCCCAGAGTGTGTCACTGCCAGCACAGACCTGGGGCCAAACTCTCCAGGGTCAGCCACGTCAAGCCTGGTTGTCTGACCTTTGCTCAGGGAATGAAACCCCCCTTCTTCTCAGGCCCCTTGGTTTGGATGGGGACAGGAGTTCCCAGGTTTCTCTTGCAGGCCCCTGTGCCTGTGCCCCTTTCCTCTGCTTAGGGTGACTTCTGGAGGGAATCACTCTGAATTGCTTCATTTTCCTCCTCCATTGTCTGCGGTGGGGGAAGATGGCAAAATATCTGAGACAGTACAGCTAGAGATGATCTCAGAGTGCAAGTGGAAAACAGGCAGCAGCAGCAGGCAGTTGGAAGAGGAGAATGAGGCAGCTCTGTCCCAGACCCAGAGCAGGGGCAGAGCATGACTTGCAAAAAAGTCAGTCTTGCACTGTCTCTCCTTGGTTTTAAGGGCCTGGTGTAGAGTTCAGGACTTGTTCACAATGAAGCAGCTGGGCAACACCTGAAGGCAGTTTACTTAAATCCTAACTGGATTATTTTGGGAATCTGACTGGGTGCCAGGCTGGCTGCTTATGAGGAAGTAAATACTTAGAGACAAAATGTTCAAGTGTTTTGCCCAAGCTGTGTGTGCTGGCAAGAAGAAAAAAAATTAAGCAGAGCAAAGTGTATGGGCCAACAGCAACCCAGCTTGACTGGTATGTGGAAGTCACTCAAAGGAGAGACACACAAAATGTGGATGAGGCACAGCAGTGTGGAGCAGCCTCTGCCTGGGCATCCCTGCTGGGCCTGCCCACCACCTGTATGACTGCCCCCTTACTTTCAGCTCAGTCCTCCTCCCACCTTGGAACAGCACTGCCAGGAGACAGGCAGGCACAAAAACATGAGGCTCGTGTTCTTCATGAAATCCAGCTAGTCATTTTAGTGGATGGAAAAATGGGGCTGATGGAGATCCTCTCCCAAATGGCTTTTGGAGTCTGAGTAGCACACTCTGATGGTACCAGAGCAGCCCCTGTGGGTATTACCAGGCTAGGAGGAATGATGGGGTCACAGGTGCCAGGTCACACCAGCCAGAATTAAAGCTTTTCACATTATCAGGGCAAGACAGTAGTGAGCAGGGCTGGTCAGACTTCAGTAGGCAATTTGGCCATACTTCTTGAAAGGCATCTTGGATGTGGAACAGTGTCAATTGTTCCACAATTTTAACAATGTCATGCTAAAATTAATGTAAGTGCAAAGAGAAGCATTTATTGCCCTCAGGGGAAATGGGTTAGAGGCAGTCAGACAAGGGCAAGGACAAGGACCTGGGTGCAGACTGCTGGGCCAGGGAAAGATGCTCCAGTAATGGACTTACAGGAATGCCCTGTGCCCAGTCTTAAGGACAGAGTAACAGCTGGTTAAAAATGATCCTTCCAGCTCTGAGTCTGCTTTGCCCAAGAGCAGAACAGCAGACCAAAAATTGCTGGCAAAGGCAAGTTCAGTGCTTCTGGCCATCATCTGGGAGGGAATGATACAGATGGTGAAGAGAAACCATATGGAGTCAGAGCAGGTGCTGCATGAGCCACTGAAGAGCTCTTAGCATCAAGGCATCTAGAAGCATGGGAGGAAAGATGTTTGGAGGAACCACTGCCTGCCTCCCACATCCCTTTGGGGGCAAAAAATGTAGGTTTCATCTGAGTATTTTACACATGGCTTTGCTTTTTATGCTTTTATTGGACCTTACGAAATCCAAACAAGTAAAAGTTTGGTGATGTGGTTACATATGGAAAGTCCCCACATGAATTCCTTGTGTCTGTGTGAATCCTGACATCACTCGTAGCCCTACAGGAGAATGGAGGGTTCAAAGTCAGGCTGGGATGCACCCATGTGCATATTCCCTTTGTGTATCCCTTCTAAAGTGTCCCAAGGAGGGAGTGGGTGGGGGTGTGTGTTGTGCTGGTGTAAAGTTTCCTTTGAAGAGGAAAAACATTTGTCTATTTTAATGCCTCCCTGACCTTCCATGGTGAAAAATTATGCAACTACTGGGCTGGAGCTCTGTTGGTCTCTGCACTTCATGCTAAGCCAACACCTTATAGGCCCATTGACTGCTATTGCCAACCATAAAAGTAGCCCTGCAGAGGGCAGCTACCTTCTCTTCTGGGATTTAAATCCCTTGCCTTTGAGAGCCAAAGCCCAATGGCAGCATATAAGGCTTTCAGCCTGAAGACCTTTGTTGTGATGACCCAACACCCAACCCATAACTAAGCCACAATATCTGCTGGTGGATGGCAATGGCCATCCTAAACTCAGCTGGGAAGCTCTTCGGGGCCCAGGGAAGACATGGAGCTTGCCCATCACCTCATGGCAAGTCAGCAGGGGAGGGATGTGACCGCAGACACACAGGGAGAGATGTCCCAGTGCCAGGAGGGGCATGTGGACATCTCACAGGGAGAAGCCCACTGCCAGTACTGGTGCCAGTACCAACACCACTGTGCAGCACAGACTTTTCAATGACCTTCCCCTTCCCATGCCATGCTTATAAATGTTGCCTTCCAGGGCAGCGAAGGTGGGCTTGTCCAGTTGAGGAGAAAGCACGGCTAAAATTGCAGCCTGGCTGCTTCAAAAACCTGCCTTCCAGCAAGTTTTGCTCTCTGTGTTTGCTTCTCCTGATAGCTGTGCAGCTTGTGCCTGACTCAGGCAGATTCTCCATCCCCTGAAAACAGCTTTTGAGCCAGGAGCTGATGCATGCTCCCTCCTTGCTCCCACTTGCATGCTCGTGACAGGCTCTCCGAGAGCTCGTGATCACACCCGCCCCCCCAGCCCTTCAGTGCCTCTCTGCTCGATAACGTGTGTCCATGGAGGAATACTAATAAGCTGATTCCTTCTCACCCCCAGATCTCTCGGTAGGAAGGGTTTCTTCTTTCTCTCCTGCTGACCCTCAGATTGCTGTTTTTTCATGGCACTGCTGGTGTGCACTGACTTGAAACGGAAGAGGGAGGTCCCTCTTTGCCATTTTTTATTGGTTTCTAAGCCATTTGTGCTTTATTTCAGCTCAAGACCACTACACCATTTTCTCATCTGTTATGCCTCTCTTCGGCGGTGAAATTTGGACAGAAAATACCTCCTGTTAAAGTGAAGGGCAAAGCTGGGAAAGAATGCAGGGTGTTAAACACAGTGTCATGAGCTTGAGAGCCTTACCATGTGTTCCTCAAGCTGGGATGCCTGCCGTAACACTGACTGAAACACAGCTTTCCCTTCATGCTCACCAGAAAAGCTAGGGTCCTTCTTCCCTATTACAAGTGGCATCATCTGGGAGTGTCATAGCCCAAGGAGTACAAGCCCCATGGCATGGGAAAGTTTTGTTGTTGCCCTCACAGACAGAGACACAGAAATCCATCAGAATATTTTTCATCATCTTTCTTTTCTGTTACCAAGCCCTGTTAATGTAATGAACAACTGCTGTCTTTGCAGTGAGCTCCTGTGCTATTCATTGAGGGGATTTAAATGGATTTTCTCATGGCAGCACAGGCAGGACTACAGGTGCACTGGTCTTGGGGAAAAGAGGGTGTTCCCAGCAGTGGGGGTAGGGCACATGACAATAACAGGGCCAGAAATGGATGTGCTGGAGACACCTCTGTCACTGCACTGCCAGAAAACATGGTTTAGGCAAGGCCAGAAGTTTCTGACCAGCACTAGAGATTCAAGATGTCTGGTCTCTTCAAGGCATGTATTTCAGACCTGATCCCAAGCCTTTGAACAAATGGGACTATTCTCTCAGGCCCTGGCTTGGGCTTTCAGGGGGCAAAATGCCAGGCGATCTGCCTCCCCTCCTGCTCAATCCCTGTCAAAGCGAAAAGTCTCATTCTCCATGCTCTTGAAAAGGTGGTCCCTGGGTGCTGCCATAGTAAATCACCTGCCATGTGCTTGAATCAAATGCAGGATATGCAGTCACCTTTCTTGATGAAAGAAAGGGTTCCTGTAATCTTGTTCTTGAAAATTGCAATTATGAGCCTGCTTCAGCCACCCATGTACTCTGCAACAGTCAGCAAAATGTATTCAGATTTAATGTCAACAGCTCCTGGTGCAACACTCCTTTGGGGCAGAGCTGTGCAAACGAAGAGGCAAAATGTGCTCAGTCGTGATGACTCTTGTCCTGTCCTTTAGCGGATCATGAGAGCACAAAATACCCATCTCTGTAATGAGGAAAGGGGGTAATGAAGCATCTGCAGAAGGAGGAAACAAACCAAGCTGGAATGGGGATGTCAGATCAGATGGTAGTGCACTTTGCAAATAAATCAATGCACCAGTATGTCATTCCCACCATCATGCCCCACCCATCCCAATTCTGCCTAGACTTAAAACTTGAAGCCATATCGCTCCCCTCCAAAATTAGTGCACTGTTACCTGGGCAAGAGTTTAACTTCTGATTTCATAATAATGCTTTCCTATTTCAAATTTGTGTTTCTTGGTTGCTCCAGCCCAAAAAGTTGGGTTGCTCTTGCTGCTATAACTTTAAAAAATGCCCCTCAGTGTACACTGAAATACTGTGCTTTGGAGACAAGGGAAAAAACCACTGGCTTTTCTGAGAAAAAAGAGTGGAAAGCATCTACAATGACAATGTCCTTCTAAGACCTGACTGTGGGTGAAAAGGTATGCAGAAGACCTGTTATGTTCCCTATGGATGGACACTTGGACCCTCTGTCCATGACACCAGCTTCCCATTCAAGTCACCATAGTTAGTGACTACAACATGCCACTTCACTTGCTCTTGTTTTTCTCAGTTTTTCCATCAAACCAGCAATGAGTTGGCATGCCTTGCCTTTTTCCTCCATCTTAAGTCAAGACAATGAAGCCACAGAGCATACAATAGTGTTTTTTTCCCTGTGGGGAGACGTTGTTGCCTGAGGAACCAGTTCTTTGTTTAAGAGTAGCTTTATTAAAGGAGAGATTGTGGGGATTAACCCCACCTCTTGCCATTTCTTGGGACAGTTTACCAGGGTTCCACAATGGGGGAGTGCAGGTAGAATCCATTTCCACGTAAGATGTGCATAAGGACAGAAGTCCCTAAAATAGTATGTCAGACCAAAGGCTTATCAAGTTCAAGAACTAATCTTGCACAATTGCCAGAAGCAGACACCTCGAAAGAGTATGCAAAAAAAGGCTGGTGCAGCATCACCCTTATCCTCACCCACTTTTTCCGTCTCCACCTACTGCAAGACTTGCCAAGCCAGAGGCTGTGTTTGTGATTCAATTTCATAGATCACCAAAAGGCCCTCCCTCGGGAACTTTTCTACTCCCCTTTTTAGTTGCCTTGAGCCATTTATGGCAATGAGTTGCACAGCTGTAATTATGCACAGCATGAAACCAACTTCTTCTCTGTGTTAGTTTTCAAATCTGCTGCCTCTTTGTTTCATGGGGTGCCTCCGAACTCTTGTGGTAAGAGAACAAAATGTGCTCCCTGGCCACCTTCCCCACACCAGCTGTGATTATATTGCCCTCAGTCACAAATTGCCTCTATCTGCTACTGCTGTAAGAGAACAGGGTCTTGGTTTCTTTATTCTTCACATTTTAGAGGTCCTATGCTTCTCATCAACCCCTTCATCCTTCTCTCTACCCTCTCTACTTCCTCTATATCCGTTTTGGTAAAGGCTGACCAGAACTGCACATGGTGTTTGTGCTCTATTGGTTTCTGCCCAAGCATTGCCTGCATTTTTCCTCCTGTATGTACAGCACAAGAGCAATGCTAATTATTCTGCCCTGCCTGCTGAAAACAAATAAGAATCTAAGTGCATAGCCTGTCCTCCCTTTCACTCACTGAGGTTATTCATGAAAGCTGGCCCTGGAAGAAGAAGATGCAAGTTTGTGGTGTTGGTACACACTCCCTGGATGCTTAATTCATTCTGGTAAGACACTGAGGAGGTGATTCCATGTGCTCCAATGCAGGCTGACCTCAAAAGCATTATCAAAACCCAGTGAAACAGTCTGGTCTTCAGCTACAGTCCAGAGTATCTCCAGGATTTACAGTGTTTTCAAAAAATAAAAATCTCTGACTTTCCTCAGGAAAATGCTTGAAAATTCCTGAAGAAATTTTAAATCTTTCTGTTAATAAATTTAGCCTAGATCCAGCTCAGTAAAACATTAGGCATTAAACATCTGCTGAGCAGGAAGAACTACTAAGAATGCTAAAAATGTGTAATCCCATTCCTATTTAGGTCTTTATTCATCGTGGCAATTAAATGTGAGCATTAGTGCTCTGCTGCATTAGGATCTAAGTACCCACATACAATTAAACGCTGTGCTGAAACGGGTCCCAAAGCCAGATTTTAACCTATATTTCTGTCTACTGTGTACCTCAGTTTTGTGCACTGAATATTTATTACTTGAAAGGATATTTTTCCATGAAGAGGGATTTACTTTAAAATATGTCACATGCACTCTTTTAATGATTCCAGCTTGCAGAATCATTTTGTGATGGGAATAATTAATAAGGTTTTATGAATAAATATTTTTAAAATAGATTAATCTCTTGCTTAACCATTCAAGACCATTCTAGGCAGCAGCATGTTTAAAGGTTTGGCTATGTATACATCAAAACATCCTGGGGCTATATGTGAGGTAAATAAGAGTTTCATATTGTTTTACCTACATATATATTGGATTTATTATAAAGATTACCTGAAAAACAGGATAGAAGCAATTTTAAATCTCATCTAATCCAATCCACTGCACTTTGAGCTATAAGCTTGAGTGACCATTAAGATCTACAACTGCACAAAGGCTTCAAGAGACGAAACAAGCACTGCTGTTTGCACTGGTGCCTGCAGCTATCTCTAGTTTCCTTGGGTTTGCATTGTGAGCTTATTTAGCCAGGAATGCTTCTTTTAGCAGCAGCAGCTGCAGCATATTGAATATTGGAGCATGCTGCCATCCATTCTGCTTTCATCCAGTTGAATTGCTGGAGTGAATGAGAGGCAAAGAAGTCCTAAGACTTGCCCACACAATGAGTCAGTGGCCCAGCTGTTTTAAAAATGAGAATAAATGTTCTTTCCCTTTGCTGTAACAACTTTATTTCAAGGCGCCCTTTATAAACATTAGACTATTTCTCTTTTTTCAGAAGGGATGGGTATTCATGGATACCATTTATGCTCTCACTTGCATATTTGATCATCACCTTTCCTTATGGAAAAAATCTTCCCTAGGAATTAGTAGTGAAATCTTTTCCCTTTGTTCTATGAAGTCAGTGGAGGGAATAAACTAAATAAGTGAATTTTCCTTGGCACAAGCAAAAATACACAAATTGTTGTTGGCATTGTCTATTATACAGTCCCATCTTTCCTCTCACTTACCAGACATGGTGTTGCTGTTTTCAGAAGCTTTTTTTCTCCAAGACCTGGCAGCTTTTCAGATCAGCCTATGTGGTAATTTCATTGAATGACCACATGGCATCTGCTTATGCCCTGTAACTACCCAGCCATTTACTCCTAAAACTTTTTGCCTCATGATTTTTCTCTATTTCTTGTATGATTTTTAGATGATGATGTTGATAATGATGATGATGATGATTATTATTATTATTATTATTTCTAAATGGAAACCAGAATATTTTTCCATTCACTGGTCTTGTGTCTTTGTCTTTTAAATTCAAATTTTTAAATAAGGCTGAAATTGCACAGAGGTGATGGACTCATACCAATGGATGGCAGTGCATCTTTGGAAATACAGCAGCAGCAGTACATAACACCATGTACTGGCATGCCAAAGTGCTCAGATTTAACTTGATAACCTGATAATGCCTCAAGAGACCTGAGGGCACCCACATACACATTAGCTGCAAATACTCTTTGCCTCGCCAAACTTCACTGGCTTCTTAGGGTTATTTTTTTATCTCTCCAGAATAGATTTTAACAACATTCATCACACACCATCAGGAGTTGAGTTCAGCAGCAGTATATGTAAGTGAACTTGTGATCTGACCCATCCTGGGTTTCTCAGTCGCAGGATCAGCCCTGCTTATCATCTCCACTCCGTGGTAATGTCATCTTTGCTCTGTCCTTGGTTGTGACCTCACCAAATTACTCCCCAAAACAGCAAGAGACAGCTGAAATTTGAATGGGAATTTTCACTTAAAAGAATCCAGTGAAGAGGTATTAAGTTATTCTGAGCTGCTTTGTCACTGCTATTTTGGGTTACAGTGAGTGTACTTGTTAATACTAGTAGTGCTGCTTGCTACAAGCTGGAAGAAATGGGCTCACACAATGTGCTTTTTTCATGTGGCATCCCACACTTCCAGGCTTCCATGGGAATATATGAATAAATCCAATTAAAACATTTTTTTATTCCTTTTTTACTCCCACTCTGTTCACCAGATGTGCCAACTCATCCTGGGCTTTGGTTGCCAGCCCAGGCTTCCTATTTTTGTTTATTGAGTTACCCTCAGTGATGTGTGTTCCCTCAGGGCCAGATCCTGGATTCACTTAGGGTGCTGCCGCCATGGTCCTCAGCGGGTGATGGCTCGTGTGGTGAGTGGGTGTGGGGCTGGGAATACAGCCCTGCCTGTGGGGATCGGGCAGCAGGTCCATGATGATGCAAGAAGTGGATCAGAGCCGGTCACCCTCGCAGGTTGTTGGGAGTACCTGCCATAGCTAGCAAAAATTAGCACAACTGAGATCATATACATTTTCATTAATCTCTGTGAGCCTTAAATAAAAGGAGCACTGCTGGCAGCTCTGATTAAGAGCTTTCTATTGATCATAAAAGCCTAATGCTAAAATTAATTGTTTAATGTTGAAGGATTGAGATAACAGCCAAATAATTTGATTTATCACAAAACCAAGACATAAGAACAAAGAAAATACTTCAAATAAGAACGCTACAATCTCTGTAGTAGGCCCTGAGCTAATTTCAGGCAGATCAGGAAAAGAGCCCAGCCTCCATGGCCAAGTCTGCACCACAGTATAGAGTGGTCATAGCCTCTCGATGCCTCATGAGTTCCTTGGCCAGCACTATGTGGAGGAAGGAGGCTTGAGATGCTTTAGCCTTGCACAATAAATCCATTCCTCTTCTCTCTGTGTGTGTGTCCTTTCACATGCCCCCACTATAATAGCTACACATTTTTATGCAAAGCAAGAAAATGAATTTACAGATATTATATACTGTGTGTGGAATTCAGCCTGTTTGACCATTTCAGCCATCTGAATGCTGGGCTTGAGCTGGTTGTTTATATTCAATAGCCTATATTGTTACTGGAAGGAGAGGAAGCAGCTCCTTGGTGAATATCCCTTTGAGGGGATCTGATTCACCTTCTGTTCACTGTTTAGGGAGGGAGCCAAGACTCTTACTAGATGCCTAGTTGTTAGATTAAGCTAGATACTGGTACTACTCAGTGTGTGTGTGGGATGATAGAAGGTGTGAGAAGTAACACAGTGAAGAGCCTCACAGCAAGCAATCTGCCATTGCAGTGTGTATTGAAGGCTGACACAGAGCTTGCCACCCCAGGCACAAAATGCACTTGCAAATCCCCTGCCATATTCTTGGTAATGAGTAAAAAAACCAGAGCCCCTCTTCTGACCCCCATTCTGACTACATTCATGCTTCTCAGCAACACGATTTTCTTTCAGCATGGTGGAGTTCTTGGAAGGGCTTTGGCCATTCATCACCAGCCCTGGAGTCTCTGGGAGTAAGGGAATAGGGAGGTGGTAGACAAGTCATTTGGGAGAAATGAGACATATTCTAAACTTCTCCATGCCTACTTAGCTCCCAAAATGTCTGCTCTGGCTCTGTTAGCAGTTCAGCATCTGTCAAGTTGCTCTGCTCTAGCCAAAGCTTACAGTGGCCAGCCAACTGCAGCCTGGGCAGTGGAGCTCTACCAGGGCGTAAGGCAGACCTTGCCTGTGAGCTGTGGGAGTTGTGCAGAAAAAGTTGGGAGAAGCCCAGAGACCAGGGGTCTCCTTCACTTGTCCACCAGAAGACTACACTTGTCTCTGAGTGCACAGGAGTTTGCAAAGGAAGCATGGTAAAAGGCGTGTGCCAAGCATGGGGAGGTATGTGCTGAGCACCAGAGACATTCAGGAGCTGTGTCCACCTCAGCAGGGCTTAGAGTACAGGAAACTCCCTTGGGAGAGGGGGAGGTGGAGGGGGTGTGTGAGTGGCATATCCTCCTAACCTTCATTAGCCTATGCGTAAAGTTTTTTCACTGTGCCTTTTCCATAAATGTGTTTGTATGTCTCTCTGCTTTTGAGCATATGCCTTAAAAACAGGTGCATATGCTACTTTAGTCTGACACCCAAACCCTCCTCCCAATCTCCCACGTAGTTTATTCAGGACTTGTCCTGCTTTGGTTCCTACTTTAATGGTTGCACTGCTTTTGCTGTTTCCATATACATGAGCTTGTATAGATGCCAGATAGCATCAAAGATCCCCACAATAATTTCCTCCTGGAGATCTGCCAGCAAAAAATAGGGCAGATAAGAGCCTGTCCATACACTGTTGTGGTGGAATTAATCTGTTTCTTGTTTCTAAGTGGGGGCGGTGGTGTAAAATCAGCCTGGCTCTGCTCTCCTCCACAGGAGGAAGAACCTTCCCAGTTTTCACTATTCCCTGGCTGCTTGTTGAGTCTCTCTTCAAGTTACAACTTTCAACTACTGACCCTTTAAATTTCCTGGCATGGACTCCTGTAATCTCTTTCTGCTCCTTATTCCATCTGGGTTGCCAAAAAACGGATGCCTTGAGGTTGGCTACCTAAAACAGACACTAGACAAGAATAGGAAAATAAAGGTAGGTATTTATTTGAAGGGCCTTCAAAGGTACACCCTGGGTAGTCAAAAGGCAACACCGAAGATGGAGCCTAGGTCACGGGTTCTTCACACTTTTGTAAGTTTAGTTCATCTGCATATCAGGGTTAATACTCCAATTATAACCTCAGTTCATGATGTAATTACCCCAAGTTTGCCCCCTCTTCAGAGGCTTTTAGTTTACACATTTTGGGGCCTGGTGTCCTTGAAGTGCAAACCTAGAGAGGTTTGTTATGTCTAACCAGCATGAGAGAACAGCAGCTTACAGGCAACACAAAACTTCAGAGTTACACACTACACAGTACAGGATTTGAAAAATACAAAAGTTAAAACCTCAGGCATCAATTGCCCGGTAGAGATTGACTGACAGCACTGCAATGGTTATGGCTTTGCTTTTGGTTATGGTTCTTTACAGATTTTAGCTGGGCTTAGTCACAGGCAAACAAATGTAGGGGAAATTCTTATTTAGTGTTAGTGCCCTTGGTTTGGTGTGCCTTCTCAGGGCATCTCACAGTGGAAGAATTTGCATTTGTCAATAAAGAAGTGAATGTTAAAGCACAAAGGGAGTGTTTGTTCTCTTCTGTGTTTCTTTATGTGTTTTGAAGTTTGTTCTGAATTCTAACACGTTATGCCCATGTGAATAGGAACGTTTCAAGCACTGTCTGCTTGCTGTGATCCCAATAAACAGTGGATGCCACTAATGGAGTCCCTAGCACGTTTTTGGAAGAGGAATATAGATGGCATATGGCACAGAAGAATAATTTCATAGTAATAAGCAAAAGCTGGTTATTAGCAAGACACTGCTTTGTAGCTAATGGTGCTATGGATAATGAGGCGAAGGCGAACCTGTTCTGAGTGCTGGGAAATAGCTGATTGCTCTCCTCAGCACAAACAATACCAAGCCTAAAACACCCTTGATCCTGTGGTAGATTTTGGGGGAAGGTGTCCCAGTGCTCAAAGACGAGCTGCAGCACAGCTTTGGGAGTGGGCTGTGCTGCAGCTGGCAGGAGAGCTGCTGGCAGCTTTACTACAAAGCTAGGCCAACCTGAGCAGCAGAACAGAAAACCCTGCAGGTGGCATGGCCATGCAGCCATTGCCACGGTGCTGCCATCCCCACACATCCAAAGCAGCAAATGTTTGTGTTTCTGTGCTCAGCAGCCACAGCACGTCAGAAGTAAGAGGCTGAATTATTTTCAGGTTGGTTTGGGAGAGGGTTGTTGGTTTATTAAAAAGCACTATCTATCAGAAGGATTTCTTTATAGCCATTGAAAGAAGATCAGCAATGACACGAGTGTTCACAGGCAACTTTGTGAGTGTATCACACGTCCGGCTTGGAAATAGATTTGCAGTTCTGTGCAGTCTCTGAAGGGAATCCTGCTTATTTTGACCAAAAAAAGGAAAAGAAACTAAGAGGGGGGTAGCTGGAGAGAAATCAAGGGAAAAAGAGAAATAAAGGAGAGAGGAAGGGAGGAAAAGAAAAGGGAAAAAGGAAAAAGAAGGGAAAAAAGGAGGAAGGAAGGAAGGAAGGAAGGAAGGAAGGAAGGAAGGAAGGAAGGAAAGGAAAGAAGACATAAAAAGAGGGAAAGATTGGACCAACTAAAACAACCTGAAAAACCTGACTGTTGGTGACCTAGATCCTAAGAAAAGGATATGCTGGTGTTGATCTGTGACCGTGTATGATGGTCAAACTCCTTAAAAGGGACTAATGATTTCTTGTGCCTCAGTTCCCAGTGACTGAAATGAGCCAGACCTTCCTCACACCCACCCAGCTTGGCTGTTCCCCCCAGAAGCCCCCCTAGCCTCCTCCTTCAGCACTGAACCNAGAAATGAGCCAGACCTGCAGAGAACTGCATGCCCAGAACGCCCTGACACACTACAGGTACTGCATGCTCACCCCTACTCCTCCCTGGGCAGCCTTGGTGCACCAACAGGCTGGGTTGACAACCTCTGCAGTCATGTCCTTCCTGTCCCTTTGCACACCAAACTGACCTTCGTCTGGACCTCTGTCCCTCTGAAACACCCTGGCCCTCTCTGTGGAGGGAGATGGGGTGCAGCTCACACCCACCCAGCCGGGCTGTTCCCCCCAGGAACCCCCCAGCCTCCTCCTTCAGCACTGAACCTCCCCCATCAGAAATCAGGGATTTGGGGTTTTGTTTAAAAATAAAGCCAGCAGCAGGTTCCTATGGCCCTGATCCCCTCAGACACCCTGTCTTGCCAGTTACCATGCAAGGGGGCCATGCAGGGTCAGCCTGCCCCTATCCCCCCACCACCAACATCTCCCCATACCCTGCTAATGGCAGTGCTTCCCTCAGGTCACCAAAGGCCACATTAAATTATTATTAATTACAACAGGACCAACAGTGGTGCCAGTGGGCCCTGGTGAAGGGGCAGCCAGCCTCGGTGGCCACAGGAGCTGCCCACCCCGAAAGGCTTCCCCAAGGCTTCACACCACACACCCCTACTGAGATATGGTTCCCACACAAAATACTGCTGCCTCCAGAGCAGCTGTCCTGCAGCTGCTGTCACCCAGAAATTTCCACAAAAAACTCTTTCCAGCAGCACTTGCCTGGGGTACGGAGCCACGGCAGGGTGGTGCCTGCACCACCTTCCTTGCTTCAAGCCACACTCAGCAGGAAAGCTGAAATATCGTGATCAGAGCTCACAGGACGGGGTGGTGGAGAATTTCATTCCCCCTCTCTGGAAAGCCCAGGCCAGCCGGTGAACGTGAGCCAACGCCACTCAGCAAAAGCCACCCCTGGCCCCCTGCCATCTACCCCTGATGAATGAGCTGCAACACGTTCAAAAGGTGAGAAGGCCCAGCCAGACCCGTATCTCGCAAACCTTGGCAAAACTGTGGTAAAAACCTGTGAAATAGGCTTTTAAATTGTTTTTCTCCCTCTGTTTTCACTTTTTGTTCATGTTTTGGGCTCCGTGCCCCCGTGCAGCATTCCTGAGCGGGTTGGGGCTGAGGGGACAGGCCATGGCAGAACTCTGAGCCCGGTGGGGTGGGAAGAGGGCAAGCGTCAGTCTTGAAGTATTCAAACAAATGCTGCACTACTCCTAGAGTGATGTCAGGCCACCTTTTCTGCTCAAATTGTAGTAAAAATAAATACAGTTAGAATGTGTGGGCATGGTTTGGAAAAGGATAAAGGGGACATTTCAAAATTGGTCTCACTGAAGTGGAAATGATTTCTGATAGCCAGCTGGAAGCTGGCACAGGCACTAGGCTGAAGTTGAGAGTTCATGCAGCTGGGGTTTCATAATACCAAATTGCTAGTCTTTCATTTATTACTTGAGTCGAATCCTAAAATCTTATTTATATGATTAGTCCCTCTGGGCCATATCCTTATTTCTCTTACACCAGACTGACTCAGAGAGGGGGACATCTGTGAAGCAAAGCCTCCTCATTAAAAGGTCCCTCTAGAATGGAAAAATAAAAGCCAGCTATGGTAACGTCCTCTAGCCTGCGGCGAGGAGGCTCAGACCAAGACAGAAATGAGCTACACACCAGGCAGCTCTCTTCAGCAGAACTAGCACAGCCCTCCAGAGTCCTCCACGCCTTCCTTCTTCAGATGAAGGTTCAGTTCAAGTACCTGGTACTAATCATCCAGGTCATTAATTTTTTTGCTCCAATTTACATCAAAACCTGCTCCCTCCTCCACACAGAGCAACGTGGCAGCCATTATTAGGGAAGTATTTGGTGCAGAGATGGCTGTCTCAATAGCCTGGCTCCCTCATTTGAACCCACAGCCAGGTGCCCAGGACATTGTGATGAACAGCTCAGTGTATCACATAGTGTGGATTCAGTCATTTTGTTGCAGACAGGCCCAGGCTGCAGCAGTGGGGGCAGAAGATGTTGTATCATGCTTGTCCTGGAGGCCAGGGGCTGCTGGCAGGGCAGGTGCCCTTAGCAGTGCAGTATCACCCTCCTTATGGATTTGGAGAAAGGCGATTCCAGGTGAGACCCCAGGAATTGGAGACCCCTCCAGCAGAACAATGGGCAGACCATGGGGAGGCACATCTACTCCGACTGTTAATCTGGCAGAGATGTCTGAGGTCATGGAGGTCTGAGCTTGTCCATCCACGTGATGAAGCACAGGTTTGTTATTCATCATAGCATCAGGCTGGAAAAGACCTCTAGGGTCAAGTCCAACCATTAACCCAGCACTGTCAAGTCCACCATTAAACCATGTCCCTAAATGCCACATCCACATGCCTTTTGAACACTTCCAGGAATGGTGACCACTTTCATGGACAGCCTATTCCAAGGCCTGTCCACTCTTTCAGTGAATAAATGTTCCCTAATATCTAACTTAAACTTCCCCGTGTGCACCTCGAGGCCATTTCCTCTCCCCCTGTCACTTGTTACATCAAAGAAGAGACTGACCCCCACCTTGCCACAACCACCTTTCAGGCAGTTGTAGAGAATAATGTCTACCTGAGCCTCTTTTTCTCCAAGCCAAACAACCCCAGATCCCTCAGCTACTCCACATAAGACTTGTGCTCCAGACCCTTCACCAGCTTCTCCGGACACACTCCAGCACTTCAGTGTCTTTCTTGAAGCAAGGGAACCAAAACCAAACACAGTATTTGAGGTGCAGGCTCACCAGTCCCACCTCAGACCCACATACTGCCCAGGTAGCTAAGCCCAGTATGCAGAATTTTTTAATATGGGGTCAGTGGAAAAGAACTTCCTTCAGGCTTGATTCTGGGCCTGGCAGGAGTCCAGCATAAGTGTCCCTGCATGTGCCTCTCCTGCATATCTAATCCTGTGTCTGTCTATCTCCAACACAGTTCAGGGCTCCTTGCACCTGGTGGAGTAGATTCTGCTGTAGCTTGATTTCTGCGCCTTCACCTTAATCAGCAGCCCCCTGCAATAATAGTTGTGGAATGAAAAGGCCAAAAAGAAAAGGCAGGAGAAAGAGGATGAAGTGGAAGGAAGTGGCCAAGCTCACTGGCACACAATATGAACTCAAATTAAAGCAACCTGGTTTCTGGACTGTGTTCATTCTGTATAAATATCCCCAACAATTTAGAGAGATGGGGAGAAGGCTCCGGAGCAAAAGCCTGCAGAATCAAGGCTGCAGTGCGCTTATTCAGGCATGTGCGAGGCTCTGGGATCTGGGGCAGAAATTCCCCAGCAGAAACGTTATGCTGGGGGGAATCACCAATTACTCCTGTTAGCACCTGCAAGCAGGCGTTTTAACAAAGCAGCATTCCCTCATTCTGTTGAAATGCACAGCATATCCCGCCAGGCTAATTAAATAGCAACCCCTCCCTTACAAATAAGGGCACTGCAGAGGGTGTGCTTGAGCTCAGCCCCTGCACACAAAGGGCGACCGTTCCCAGGTTGGATTCCAACAGGAAAATAAAGGCTTCCAGCCCCAGGGATCTGCTCTGCGCCTGATGCCACCGCTCAGCTCGCTGGGCAAAGCAAGCCCTCCACCAACCTCCCTCCCACCCAGCCCCACCGAGGCTGCATCTGCCTGCCCAGACTTCATGGGAGCAGGCAGGTTCTGCTGGCTTCAGCTTCCCAGGCACTGCCTAATTGCAGGGCAGCACCATGTGCCAGGGAGCAGTTTTGTTTGTCAGCCTGAAAGGCTTTGTGTAAGTTCTGTAAGACACTGTAAGTTCTGCGTCCGGCACTGTGCGGTGCGGTGATGTCGCCTGCACCTGGACACCTCTGGGACCCATTACCCTTGCTGAGGGTGGGATAAAAAGTACTTTGTTTTGTGCCTGCATTTTTGAAAACTGAGAAGAGTGCTCAGGGATTTCTGAAGCTTGAGTTGATTAGCAGTTAATGATGTGTGTCCTGAGGAAAAAGTAAGATTAAATATTCTGCTCGTATTGAGCAGGGCATTTTAAGCTTGAGATTTATAGCTATTTTGTTAGTATTTCATGAAGTGTTTAGGTCTGTTCAACTCTTGGTTACACAGCCGCTCAGTATTTTGAACACTCATTTTATGCAGATATAACTTAAACAACCAATGCTGTATGAAAATGTGTAAGTGCATGTGTTGTAACTGCACATTAACTCGCGGGGAATGCTATTGAAAAACAGACACACAGCAGTAACTTCTTCAGCGACCCACAGAGCTGTGCTCAAGTGCTGCTGCCTCATCCCAGGGCCATCCCAGACACAGCACCAGCTGCCTTGAGCACTGCACCTTCCAGTCTAGGAAGAATGCCGTGGCAGAGCTTGTCCTCTTTGCTTGTTTCCTCAGCCCTCACCACTCTCTCTTGACTGGTTTCAGCTGCAGTTGCCTTACACTCAGGTTTGAGCACAGTCCTGCCCTTTCCCATGTGTTGTATTTCTGAGTTATCCATTTGTGGCCTCTACACTGCAGGTACTTCCCAACTCAGTTGCCTGGGTGTCACCCCACAGAGTTTTTGTCCTTGGCCCTTGGAATGTGGTGCAATTTTCCTGCAGGTGGCTTCCATGCTCTTACTACTCACCCATTTTTATGCTTTCCTTCCTGAGGACATACTTCTGTCACATTTCCTCCAGGAAATACTATCCATCCATCCATCAATTTAAAAGAAAGGCAAGAAGAAAGAGGTGACATTTTCTTATCTCTTAGGAGAGAAACAAATTTCCTAGAAACTCCCAATAAGAAGGAGATTGTCTCCATAACAAGATGAAGGTGTGCTTATAAAAATGTACAAGATCAGCAGAGATGCTGTGCAGAGGCTTCAGGCCTCACTAATGAATCTTGGAAGGGCACTTGGGTTCCTGAGCTGTCCTGGTTCCTGTACACCATCCTTTCACTTCTCCTGCTACCCAGGATAAGCAGATTCAGTGAGGCATAGGTAGGTCAAGACACATTACATCCATAACTTCATTTTGCCTTGGACATGGACTGCAAGATCAACATCTAACACATCATGCTTAGCAAATATTGGCAATACAGTGCATAGAACGAGGCCACTAACTTTTTTCCCTTCACTTGGGGAAATTTCCCTCACACAGTACCATGTGTGCAAAAGAGTAATTGTTTGCCAGCATATGAAGTATAGCCAAACAGGCTAAGCTGAACAAAAGTTTCAGGTCCTACATGGCTATTAAGTGTTTCCAGTTAATTGAACACTTGAGTGACAAATGCAGACAGCCACATTTGGACAGATAATCTGCCTAAAATCAACCCTTCTACCCCCTAGGGAAATAATTTATAGTGCAAGTGTGTGGTGTATTTCACAATATGTAAAATTTATATCTCATGCTAAAAAAGGCTAAAACTAGAACTGGCTGAAAGAAAGGAAGCAACATCTCTCAAAAGTTCTTAATTTGAATGTACGAAGTCATAAGTCTCCAGTGCATACGCACTGTTAAAGCTTGTATTTGTTTGCTACACACACAGACAGAAAGAGCAGAGTAATTAATGTTGCTCAGGAGATATTCTGTGTTATTACTGTAATTTCCAGTATGGAGCTCATACAGATTTTGTTACCAGGATAGCTGTGAAAACCTTCCAACTTTTTCTCCCCCCTCTCACCTTTTCCAAATGTGAAGCTGAATTTCTATCTTGCAAGGGGTACTATAGATCTGATTATAGATTGGCTCCTCAGCCTGACTGAGCCCACTCTGTGTGGCCAGGGGGATTAGCAGAAGTCAGTTTAAGTGATTTTTTTTTTTTTAAGAAACAGGATGCATTACATGTATGTGAGCCTTCCGAGGCAGCTTAGCAGAAGCACAGCAGCACTGCCGACAGGGATAACAGCCCTGCTAATAGGTATGGCATGTATTCCAAATGCATTCAAAATACCCATGGCTGCATCACTGCTTTGCTTATTTTTCCAAGGGACAGACACCAACGAAAACCTATAAAATAATAGCTTATTTTCACTAACATCCTCTTGAAGGAAATGGGACTTAGTCTAGAGTTATCTGCTAATTTGGAAGAGAAAGGTTTTTTTAATGCATTGTAAAACAATCATTTGAATTGCATTTTAGCATTGGTTTTCTGTAAAAGTCTAAAGGTCGTGTTCCTGCTTTACTGTAGGACTGTATCTGGTGTATATCCAGATTCACAAATAGCTAAAGAATAAAAATTCTTTCTTTGGCAGCTGGAACAAAGTGTCTTAAGCAAAATCATGTGTTTGAATCTACATCCAGACATGGGTCTTACTAGTTCAGGTCTGGAAATTTCCCCTACAGTCAGACATACATTGCAAGCCATATATTTTAAACAGAGCACTGGGCTTAATTTGGATTGCTTTATCCATACAAAAAAAAAGTTATACATATTCATAAAAATGATCCTTAGATCATTCCAACAATAAAGTTTGAATCTAGAAGAATAAACTTTCATGGCTAAATTGATTTGGCTTTTTAGGAGTCCTCTTTTTTAGGTAGACCTTTCAACCTCTAGAGCTGGGGATGGAACACTTCTTCAAACAGCAAACTATGTACATGTCAGAGCTTGAAAAGCATTTGAAAGCAAAAGAAAGTGAAATAACTTCAGATGTTATCACAAACTTCCGTCCTTTAGAATTAAAATAATGGTCCATGACTTACTGTGGATTTCCTGTGAACGTTTTTATTGGGTGAGAGTTTTACCCAATATTTTGATGGAATATCAAAATTGTGGGTTCTTCTACCTGATGACTCTTTGAGATGCACGAATTTCAGGGGTCATACGGTAAGACTTTTCTCTTTGATTGGATGAATAAAACATCTTATATGAGTAAAAAACAAACACCACTAGTGAATGAGGTGCTTCTGGCACAAACACTTGGAAGACTACTCATTCATTCTTAAAATTCATGCCACTTTCCCACACGAGGGTTGTCACATACTTGGCAGCGGTCCAAACAGCATAAACCATAATCTAGGAATAAAAGCAAATGAATGCAGGTCTTTTAGCTGCAAAAGATCAGATTCTGAAAAAATAATTTTTCAGCCATTTCTATTAACAGTGTTTGCCATAAAACAAAACCTACTTACACAGATGGCTGCGTGTTAGTTCTTCTGGGATTTTTTTTTAACCCTTAGCTCCTGCATTTTATCTTCTTTTTGTGAGGTTGAGTCAGACCATCAGTGTTATTTTCATAGAACTGTTTGTGTTCTAATTAAGCAATAAAGAGCAGAGCCTGTCCTGGGGATTAAGAGTAACTTGGAGTGTTGACGCAAAGCTGAGAGCCATTAGTGACACCTGGCCATTAATTTCCCAGGAGATGCTAGTGCCAAACTCATCAGGGCTGTTTCTAACAATCCTTGCTGGGTTTCTAATGGGGAAAAACATATTTTTGACTTTTCGAAAGTACCAGAGGGCAGGCAAAATTACTAGTTTACCATAGAGGAGATGACAGGAATAAAGGGAATATGGATGACTACAGCAATATCTGTAGAAAAATATTTTCTTATTTGTTAACCCACACACACATTCCCACAGAAAGTAGATATTCAAAATTAATACAAATTGGAGAGAAGAGGAGGGAGATATTTTTAGAGCTGCCAACTTCCAGTACACCAAATTTCACCAGATGAATCAAGCTGACTTCCAAACACCACAACACTTGCTGTTTATCACTTTTAAAACCACTTCTCTTGCTGTTGCTTGATAACCATATAGAATAATGATATGAAAAGCTTATCCAATTAACATATTTATGCTTTACTTGGCAGAGAAGAAATAGTGGGTATATCCATCTAAGTATTTTTGCATTCCTTCTGGAAATACATTAACCATTCCCATCCCTCCCCCCCGCCTCCTCCATGCTATTACAGCACCTTCATCGGAGACAGCCTTGCATCGCTTCTGGGAGAACACTTCCACTAAATTCTTACAGGATATTAATGGACGTTCCTGTATAGCACTGCCATACGAATGTTTCAATGACCTAGATAAATGTGCATAATTTCCTTTGTGTGTAATGGGCATGAGTGTTTAATTATGACAAGTTGTGACTTTTGTAGTTTATCTCCGCCCCCCAGGGAGCCCTTGAAAATGAAATTTCCTATTCCTTGGCATGCAGCGAGTGCAATTTTACAATAACCCTGTACTAGGATATCATAATCCATGTTGCTTCCTCCTTTTTTCCTCCACTTAGTGTATACAGAGGAGTCCAAACACTGAAACTGGAGTTATGTGAGATGGTGAGTTTTTACAGAAAGCAGAAGGTTACAAATTAAAAGAAAGATTTAATGGAAAATGGGCTGCAAGACAGCAATCAGGATGACTTTTTTTTTACAAGTCACTTAAATTACTGACCACACATTAATTCTGAGGTTAAGTCCGTTGGTTAAACTAATCACTATTAATCAATGAAGCTGTTAATCAAATTGCTGAGAGCACAGGACCGAATAAATTGGACAGTCAGATGATCTCTTGGGCTGACCAAAGATGCAGAAAAGTTTGTGTCCCTCTCAGAAAAATGAGCAATGAGCTAACTAATTTGCATGCTGTTATGCTGTTTGCAAATGATATATGCAACAACATCAAACCCTGCTATGCGTTACTTTTTGGGAGTTTTTTTAACCATCTCCTGCCCTTCTGCCATATGTATGCTTTTGTCCCACAGTTGCACCCTCTCTCATACATACATGTGCAAGCAAGGAGGGAAAAGGCTTGCAATGGAGAGGTTTCAAGTGGAGGATTGATGGCCAGTGATTGTGAAGCCAAATCACTTGCTATACTTGCTTTGCACTACATGATTTCCTGCTGTTGTTTCTAGTTACAGTAGATAATAAAAAATGTTACAAAACCCTCTTAATAAGAAAACAAAACACAGATGGCATGTTGAATGTAAAGCATCTGGGGATGGTAATTGACTCTGGCCTCAAAAGCTATTTTGTTCTATCCCAGTTTTCTTGAGAAAGTGGGAAAGGGACAGCAGGAAATGCTGCACAAGTTGATGGAGTGAACTTTGCGAGCTACCAAAAAAGAAATCTATGCTGGGAAGTAGCTGGGTCTGTTGTGGGGGGAATACTAAGGGCCAATGCATACTGTTATTATCCTCTTATCTCTTGAGACCTTGGTTGGGAGAGCCATCTGTACAGTATTCTTTGGTCAAACTGATAGCCAACTATTTGAAGACCTGCACAGATAATTCTGAAAGAAAGAAAATGTGGTTATTATTTGTGATATAAATTCTGAAAATGAAACATTATTCAAGGCTTAAAGAGCAGATGATGCTTAACAGAAAACTCTTAAAAATATCCCATTGAGAAATGCTTTTGTCGTGCATCATATTTTAAGTCTTTCTCCTCCTTTGTTCTTTGGTAATACAGATAGCAAACCAGATCTGGAAATCAACTACGCAGTGTATATTTGGCATAACTTCACTGCCCCCTTTGCTGTTTGTTTGCCTGCATTTGCAGCCCAGTGCCACAGAGACCCACTGGCTTCAGTTTCAATGCAGAGGCCCCTGCAATGAATGCGTTCATCTGTTCCCAGGGCCAGCCTTGCAGAGTGCTACCTGCTGAGCAAATATTACCCATTTTCTTGTGAGAACATGAAAACAGATAATGACAGATAACAAAACAGTTATGTCCTAGTCCTTGTTGGCGAGCAAAAAGCAATGGAGCATATCTTGGGGAAGATTCACGCCAAGATGCTTTGGTCTCATTCCCCGGTGGGAACTGATGCAGGCCGCGAGGGCTGCTGCAATTTATGCTGGCTGCTTGAGGCCTCCTTTTCCAGCAGACATGAATTTCATAGAGCAAGACAGCAGCTTCCACATTTGCTGTGCTGTGTGTCTCCAGGCCTCCGGGGTCTGGGTTGAAATGATTTACTGATGATAGATGTCAGCATCTGCATTTGGGCATATATTTAGGGGCATCTTTTTGTCTCTTTTTCCTCCATGAGGGCTGCCAGTATTGCCCTCAGGTGGTCCAGACTGCTCAGCAAAAGCAGTATGAAGCAGAGTGGACTGAAATTATTTCAGATGGTCAGAGCATGGTGCAAATAACACCAGGGTCATGGGTTTGATCCCCATATAGTCCATTCACTTAGGAGTTGCACTTGATGATCCTTGTGGGTCCTTTCCAACTCAGAATAGTCTGTGATTCTGTGAAGTTGGAGGAACAAACAAGAGGTTCATATTTCTTGGTTCCTACTGACAGAGGCTATTCCTTTCTCACTAGACACATCCTGAAAGCACTGCCATGTCTGTGAGTGGCTTGCCAGGGGAACAACTTGTTGACAAACTGAATGCAAGTCACAAGGGTGTCTTTGAAGTGTCTTTGAAGCTGGCATGGATTTTGCCTTACTAGTTTGGGTATGGAAAATTTATGTCAGGTATATGGCAAAGCACCATATAGCAGAAGAGTGCCTTTCATATTTTGCTGAGGACAGATGACATTTCACTGGTTTCGTGTGGCTGCAATAGCATCAGCCTAGAATGTGGAGTTATTTTGACAATGTGGGTGTTAGTTTCATCATCTACCTTACTACTCTGGTGTTGCTCACTACTTCCCAGTGACTTCAGAATATCAGAGTTCAACACACATGTTCTGGATATGTGGCATATTTTAGGCCCTGTTGTTTGAGTATTAGATGTAGTTTTTGAGAAGCAGAAGAGATCTGAGTATGGAAAACACTCGCTGACATTCTGTTGCACTTGCAATGGTAATTGCAACCACTTTCTATTGTAATGGTATTTCTGACAGTCAGAGTAGACTCCTATTCACCATGAGGCCAAGTAAGGGTCTTATCTGCCAGAGGGAAACTGCCAGGGGCTGCGTGGAAGGTCATGACAGCAGAGGCTGAGTACTGCAATAAAATCCACCAAGAGCCTGTGACTCCTCTTAATCCTGTCCTGTGTAACCCTGTTTCACTGAAACACCTAACCCAGATGGACAGGTGGATTGGGACGCAGAAATTTTGCTCCTGTCAGTTTGTAGCAGGGCTTGCACTCACTTGCAGCTCTTTGAACCCTGTCCGGGATGCCACAGAAATTAACTACAGAAAAGGTGTTTGGAAAGGAAATGGCATCAGTACATCCAGCAAGGGGTGGGACACATGCATCCAACACAACTTTTTAGTATCTCCCAGCTTCCCTGCTGAGATAGGGGTCTGTTGCAAGGTGATGCTTCTGTATGAGCTGTGAAGGTGTTGTGCTTTGTGATGTCTGTGGTGTTAAGCTGTTGGAGCTGCTGTGACAGTCCTACAGTGGTACTGCAGAGAGGCACAGATGCGAGCTAGGGCAGCATGAACAAGGCTGGCTCCATTTGTCCACTGTGTACTCTGAATTCCCCCATGGATGGCATGTGCCACTCGGGGAGCACCACAAGAGCACTGATCCCCTGCACCTGAAAGGGTGATTGCAGCCTCCCAGGAACACCAAGTTATGGACAAACCTTACATTAGGCCCTCTCTGATGCCCCAGCACTGCCCACAGGGTGGTATCAGAAATGCCTTTTCAGATTTCTTGTCAGACAAAACAGTTTTGAGCCTGGAGTCATAGAAGGAATGGAAATGGAATGTGAGCACATGGGGGCTTAAATGGCATATGAGGCCAAGCATAAAGGTTAGTGAAGATTTCATCTGCTCTAGGAGGTGGGTTTGAAGCTGAAGTGAGAACAGCTCAGTTGATGCTGAGCTAGGAAAGAGGAGAGGGAGGTTTTGGTCTTGTTTCAGTAAGGCAAACCTGGGTAAGAAGTGGTCATCAGAGAGTCCAGAGCCTGTCCCTGCAGGCACCAGCTGCATGCCTGCACAGGGCTTTCTTACAAGCAGTGGAGGCTCCCAGGTACTGCTGCAATGCACAGACCAGCCTTCCCTTGGACATGGGGTGAGTCTGCTCCTCGTGTCCTTTTGGTATAAAGCCTTTCTCTGTGCTTTCACATCAGCTATGTGAGGCTGCACAGGCAGTGAGGTGTGTTAGACCTGCTGCATAGTGGTAGAAAGCCTTAACAACATGGGGGTCCTAGGACCTGGACCTCTGGGCATAGTCCTCTTACACTCTATAGCACCAGTGCAGCAGGGCTTTGTCACCACAGGACATGGCCAAAATGTCTTTTGGGGTTAGCAATGAAGGCAGGAGGTGCATTTGGCCTCGGGCACAGGGGCAGATGACTGCAGACCTGTCACCTTATTCATATGCAGGACAAGGGTTTGCCTTGACTCAGAAAAACGTTTCAGACACAGCCTCACTGAAGCTGTATGTGCAGTTTGCAGTACTCTGGTTGTTCTGATCAAAAAGGTGGAGGTTGTTGGAGAATTCAGAAACATTACGAGGGAGCATGGACTCGTGGCATTTGTTCATGAGGTCAGACAGTGGCTTAAAGCCTCACAGCCATCCCCCAGGAGGCAGGTACTACTTTCTCCTCCTCCTCGTCTGCTGCTCCAGTCTGCCAAGCACCTGGCCTATTCCTGGGGATTATCCAATGCCACTAGACCTATCACCAGCTCTGCTCTCTTATGTACAGATCTCATGGGTCCAGATCATAAAATTATAGTACTTTCATGAAAAGTACAAAGGTTGGCATGACTACGAAGCACTACATTTAGTACTGTAGACTAGACATATATATTGATGTATATATGTAAACAAAAACAGACCTAGAGTTTTGTGGTGTGTATTTTCAGCAGTCTGCACACAAAATCAGAGATATTTAGTCTCTCAGCAGGTTAAGAATTAGGATTATTTGGGTACCTTAGTTGTTCCTTGATGCATATGCAGTTCAGTTTAATAATAATTTTGATAGTTTTTAAACCAGGGGTATTTTATGTTCTTAATGCAAATGCATGGCTCATTCTTGACTTTGCTTTTAAAAGCTTCACATATGTGTGTGTGTGTGTGTGCTTGTGTGTTTGATGAGGATAGCAGCACAGGCAAAGGAAGAAAATGATAGTGTGTGAACATGCATTACCTTCCCAGCAGGGAAGGGACTTGCCCCGAGGGTCATGTCGACCTCAGGCATTTAGAGAGTGAGATACCTGGAAATTTCATGCTGAACAGCTACAGGGAGCAGGAGGGCTCACTGGAAGGGGCTGGATGCCCAGGCGTGGGCTGGGAATCAGACAGCCGAGGAGCAGCAGCAGGCAGCCCTGTCTGCTGCACAGGGAGGTGCAGCCGGGCACGCACACCCCTCCTCCCCCATCTCGGAAGGCTCTGATTGCCTCTGTAAGGAGTTATCAGGCCAAACACTCTGCATATTTTGTTGGGGAATACGTTTTACTTAATTGAGCGGAAAATAAAAATTACATGGACATGGAGGGTTTATAACAATGCAAGATGGGGGAACATGTGCTTCTTAAAAATTAAAAGCCAGAACTCCCATTGCTACATGCAGTACTCAGGGTATAAAATATTTGCATGCATTGCAGTGGCTGGAGCTTGACATGTCTGCATAACTTTGAAGGTCTGTTTGATTCCCTTATAAAGAATTTAAGACCAATCTGGTTTGAAGCTAATTTATTTTCCTTTAATTCCTGCTCAGACAATAGGAATCCAAAAATTAAAGACAGCACAACAGGTTCCCTGGTAAAGATACACCACATTTTCCCTAGAGATCACTGGACTAGGTTTCTGGTGTGCTTTGCTGACGTGGGAATAGCAGGATTTGGATAGCAAAGCTGTTGGATCTATTTGACAGCAAGACTGTGCACTTCTTCCAGGATCATGGCATCACCGAGGTTTCACAGTATCTCTGAGTTTGTCTAGCCTAACCCTCTTGTACCATTGCCTCTTTAGATACTAAGGGTGTATTTCTCACCTTGCAGGGCTTTAAGCTCTAGCAATAAATGAGCTGGAAGGGAGAAAAGAAAGACACTTCCCACCAATTTGCAAAATACATTAATTTTTCTCTTTCTACCAGAAGGATGAGAAGCAGACAGAGCCGATTTTGTAATCTGAAAAACTTATTATATCCTAAAGATTCATTTGAGGGTGAAATTCTAGCCATTCCTTAAAAAACTGTAAGCTGTACATATTCCTAGTGAAGTGTGTGCAGCGAGTTGTATTCCATGAAGGAAAGAGCAGGGCAGCGCCGACTCCGGACAGGGGGCAGTGCTGTCCCTCTGCTCCAGAGCCTTTCAGAAAGACATGGCCTCGCTTTTTCCGATTCTTTCCTGGATAATAATGTTAAGCAGCTCCTTAAAGTGCTCCTACATCTATTCTCAAGTACTAAGCATGCATTTGTGTTGTCTGTCTGAGAGCTGGCACTGGGGAGAGACCACCCTGGCCATTCATGCTGGGGCTCTGTGAGGAGGCTGCGTTAACATTTCTGGGGGCTCAGAGGGCTTGAATGCCCCTCTGCTGTGATCTTCAACTAAACACACTGGCACTGCGTTAGGAGGGCTCTGGATTTTTTACATTTCATCTGCTTTATCTGTCTGAACGCAGATATACCTTTCATCACATCCTCTCGCACTCAGACTGTCATGATCCATTTTCCACTGTGTGCATCCAGATGGCTTTTACAGGTTAGATTTCTCCTGCTGATTTTTTTTTCAAGACAAAGATGTCACTGTTTACTTTAGGCACTAGGAGTGCTTAACTAGGATATTATTTTCTGCTGAAAGTTTTACTTTCCTAATCATGGCTGAGCAACTTTCACAGACACTTGGCCACTGAATAGTGGCTCAGCAGCTTGGCAGTTGCCTCCTTGCCTCCAAAATATGCAGCCTGCTGTGGCTGCTCGTGGAGACTTCATGGACCCCAGTCCTCCCATCATCTGCAGCATCGGAGCAGGAGAGGGACAACCCCTCTTGGCACACAGCTGGAGCTCCCAGAGCACATTCTCAGTATCACAGGGCCATCAATTGCTACCAGGTCGTGTCTCCTGCAGGTGGCATGGGAAGCTTGGCAGCTCTGCTTCCCTGCCAGAAGGCCCTTCAGCTGAAACCCGGCATGGAGTATGTCCGAGGAAAGGGTGTTTGTTCTAGTTGTGTCCTCCATTAAGTAGTTAGTGAAATGTATGATGCATTCAGCTTTTTTCGTATTACACTCCATAATTGTATTAATAAAGGTATTTACCCTTCATTATTTTCATTCTCCAGAGAACTGAAGACAGGATATAATTAATCCAGATGCTCATGTGAATCCAGGGAGGTTGTGTGCAACAGCCACTGTCTTCACTAAAAGTAATTGCACACATTCACCACAGTCCAACCTCTATGGCATTTTAAGAGGAGCATGTCTAATTCATGAAAGGGAAGAATTGGTTATTATTGGTATTATCTGTAGCACTCTGGCTTAATTAAGAGTGTTAAAGAAAGATAAAAGGTAGGAGTGAAATGGAGGAAGACGAAATTATTTGCCCAAGGTCACAGAATGGAGATTAGCACCTGGGTCTTCACTGTCCCAGGCTTGTGCCCAGTCCATTAGATTAGATTAGGCCTCCCAAATCACCCTTCTTGATGGTCAAGTATCTTGAACACCCATGTAAACCTCTCAAGGAGAAAAGCAAAAATATCTCCACGTAGTTTGATAAAATTTTAGCAACGCACAAGACATCAGTGGAATTCATTAAAAAGAATATTTATTGAGAAGCAATGTTAAAAAGGAAACACTCAGGCTTTAAAGCAGTCAAAGCAATGAAACCTTGCTTCAAATTGGAACTCATTTTTGTAAAACTAATCAATTAGATCATGCTCCTAATTTAGAGTACTTATGCTTTCAGCTACATTCCTGAGCTAGGGACAGGCTTTCTAGGATTCACAGCTTCTGAAATAAAAATAATTGGTTTCCAAGGAATGTAAAGTGCTAAGGAAGTAACCACTTACCAACCTATTCATCCGGGAGCAGTTCAAGGAGCAGCTTTACATATCTGGGCATCTGCAAGATTTAAAAAGATACAGGTCATTAGCAGACAACAACGTTAACACTCAGGTTACTGCCAAAAGGACAATGCAAACTCCTTGGGTGTTTCAGTAAGGATGCCAGCATGAGCATCATTCCTTCTGAGCAGCTCACGTTCAAACACATCCCTTGGCTGTGTGCTCTGCTCAGTCCCCTCTCCCGGTTCTCCAGGAGGCCCCTGTCCACTGAAGCAGCCAGGGTCTCTGCCTGCTCTCCCCACCCTTCCCTACCCCATGGGAGATACCAAGGGGCTGCCTAAAAGACTAAACCCCAGGCCTGTAGCCAGCTCCTGTGTCCTTCCGAAACAACACAGTGAAGGGAGCAATTGAGGGATGGAGGTCTGGGCCTGGCAGCAATCTAAACATGGGCAGTAATGTCTAAAAAATCAGTGCCATCTCAAAGATCTTCAGGGAAATACAGATGGTAGTTCTCCAACATGTTGCTTTGTTGAAACAAAACCTCTAGAGGTGAAACCTACCACTTCTAAGGTGGAATTTCTGCCCAGACTGTGGAGGGGCTCCAGAATAGCCAAAGGCCTGTTCAGGGCAATGGCCTGGGAGACTGAGATAATTTCTGGCTGATATGATGGAGTGAGCCACAGAGGGTACCAAAGCCAGCCTAAAGAGGCTAATCCAGCATAGGTATGGAGATAGTGGGTGTGATTTGTTTGAACTTGTCACACAGGTCTAAGTAGCTGGATAATTAAGTTACCATTTGCAATCAATCAGGGCTTGGTACAGTTGCCTAACCATGGGTGTCTGAAGGAGCTTCATCCACATGAAACTGGCAGAAGTGGTAACACATCTGTGGGTGACCAGTACACTCCTGGGCCACCAGCTGGGGTCCTACTGTCCCTATGGCATCTCAGCTGATAATAAACACTAATGTTTAGACAAGAGTGGAGCTTCTTGCTGCCTTTTAGACACTTTGATGAAGATAAGTTAGACCATATCACTCTGAAACGCCGCCATGGGCACACCTTTCTCTCAAACACAAGCTCGTTTGATGTGCCTACCTTGGCAAGCCCTGCTGCCCAGCAGGGCCAGCAGTTTGGGTGCAGCTTTCTATTGACACAGCTGTGAAACCTGCTCTTTCTGGCAGTGAGGTAGATCCTGTTGGGCAGGGGATCTCCACAGCACAGCATAGATGCATTCTTTGTTTCAAGCCTCTTGTTTGAATCAAGTGAAGCGAGGCCCTGAACTTTGGGCTCCCATATCCAAGGCACAACCCATCACATCTTTGCTTCTGCAGGCTCTCTGGAGAGGCAAATCACCTCTAGCACTCGGGAGGCACAATCCTACACTGGCCATTCTACAAAGAACAACTGTCTGGTGGCTTCAGCCCAAGGTCTTGTGTGCCATCTGGGTGGGATGGGATGGTCTGTTTTGAGCCTATGGAGTCAGTGGAAAGAATCCATTAAAATTTATCAGGCTGTGGAATCCCATCAGGTTTTTAATTGGAAATGCAAAAGAAAGCACGAAGAATAGGATTCACATTGCCTGTTTGTAGTGGGTATTTAGTGTGTGTGACTGCCAAGGCACTTAATACCATATGGGAAGGTAAGTGCCTCCAGAGGTTAAATCATAATGTTTCTCTCTCCCTTACATTACTTTTTATGCTTAAATGGCTACAGGGGAGGGGAAGAAGGCAGGTGATGGGAAAGTTCATTTGAAATATGCATCTCCTATCTAATGAGCTGGGTAGGCTAATTCCCTGCCCTGCTAGAGCAGCAAGCCCACAGCTCTTCCATCTAATGCCTCACCAGCACAGTGCAAGCAAACACTGCCCTTGAGCCTGCTAAAGCCAAGCTGCTTGACAAAACTGAAAAGCCCACAATTCACAGTCCTTTAGTTTGTATGATCAGGATTCAATTCTTGCTTGAATTTAATAGAAAACAGATTTGAGTCCTATAAGACTGCAACACAAAGCTATACTTCAGCACTTGCCTCTGGTTTTCAGTACTTGGTGAATGTTTTCTTCCTCAGAGAGTGGATTTTAAAATCCAAAACAAAGAAAGCCTAATTTGAAATATAATGGGTTAAGCTGAAAACTCTGAGGATTACACTGACCTTGAGAAGGTGATAAAGGAATTACACTTTTCCTTAGACACTTGTGCTAAAGACTCATTTTGTCATTTCTGCCCCTCCCAAAAGATGTAAAACTGCTTCCTGATATGCATAATAGCTGCCATCTCAGATACACATACACTCAAATTTTGATACTCTTACAAGGTCCAAGGCTTCAAAACTCAGCAGAAAGCAGCATAGATAACCCAGCAGGCTCTCCTCAGGAATCACTTTTTAAAGCCCTATCTTTTGTAAAAATCCACCTGAGTCAAAACACTGTAAACCATTAGAAATTACAGTAGGTACACAACACGCAAGTATTAATCTTGCCTAGGACTTTGTTGTTCCCAGATGTGCCTGTGTGATTCTTTGCCAAAGCATCATTGTATTCCTATGCTTGTGGATTAAGTTTTTTTACACTTTTTTATTTCCAGAATTAATTTCTTCAAGGCACTTGAAATGAGACTCACAAGATTGTCAAACAAGTGTTTGTGTTATGCAGAGCCCTGTAGTATTATAAACTACCTCAGGCATCTAGACACTAAGCAGTGGGCACCTTCAGCCACAAAGCAGGAACCAGACTGTTCCTGCAAGGTGAATGGTGAACAAAGGATGTATAAGGAAACACTAGAGATGCAGGGTGGCAGCCAGACACCCACTGAATGGAGAGAAAAAATGGAGGCACATGTTTCTTCCAGCTAGCACACAGGGAAGATGTCTGACCTCACTGTGCCTTGCCCAGTCCTGACCTTTCTGTTACCATGGAGTTAGGAGTGCAGGATGGACTGTCTCTGAAGGAAAACAACAGTCAGTCCCTCCTCCAAAACAGCCAAGAGCCTCAACATGACAGTGTCTATCGTGGGTGTAGGAAAACAGCATTAAGATCCTCAACCTTGCTGACTGAGAGCAAGGGCTTAACAAACCCAGCTCTTCACCATGGTTCATCAGTGCCCTTAAAGCCCACACACATAGTTTTCCTTTGGAGCACTTCATGATGCTAGCAGAGAGGAAAACTAGGGGATTAATGGCAAGCCATCCTACCTGTCTTCAAAATGAACCACATGAAACCCCCCGATGGCTTTCTTTGGCCGGGTGGCTGGCAATGCAAATGCACAGTAGCTGTAGTAGATGTCAAATTTACAGTTTTCCCTGTATTTCTACATGCTACACTCACAAGAATACTAGGGAGACATGAGCCAAATGGTGCCCTTGAAAAGGAGATACATATCTGGTTAACAAACTTACTTTAAATCAATAGATAGCACTGAACAAAGACAATGAAAAATATCACACCTGAAGGAGAAACCTGCAGTGTCTATATCAAATGAAAACAAATTGAATTATTGATAAGTGATCTAAGCATTAGCAATTGATGCTTCTTAGCTGCAACAATCCCTGTCCTGTGTCTTGTTAATACATGACAGAAGAGACCATTATAGTTTTCTACCTGACTGTGGCAAGACCTCAGCTGTTTCCAGGCCTGGGAGATTCAGGTAAAGAAAGATAGATACATTACAGAGAAAACAAAGAGCAAAAAAGAAAGTTGTGAGACATCTGGGAAATTCAGCATGGGTGGATAGATGGAAGGATGAAAGGGAAGGAGGGAAGGACTGAGTAATTTGTTTCCTGAAAATGAATACTGAAGAAAAGACAGGAATCTTGAATGTCTTAAAATGTGTATAAACTTGCTGTAAGTAGGATGTTGCTCATTTCTTCATCATGACCAAAGGCAAGACAAGAAATTATCAGCTTAAGTTGCAACATGAGAGATTTAGGTTAAATGTAATGATTGTTAAGAATTGGCAGGGGCTGCTGAGACTGACTATGGAGTGGTTTAGGGCTACACAAGACACATATCTCAGTAATGGATGTTCACTCCAGCCTGAGGACAGGAGGATGGATTAAAATTAGCTGACCTCCTGAGACTCAAACTAAGCCTACCTTCGGATGATTCTACAAAATGAAAAGCAGGCAGTTTGCAAAAGAGATGTCATCTCAAACCAGTATCTCTGAGGAATCCTGCTCTTCCACTGTTGCTATTGGTTGGTAGTGTTTTAGGCCAATTAGTTGCATCTGCAATTATTTACACAAGTTAAGCAGACATACAAAGCAGCACATGATGGGGATTTTTTTCAGTGTAGTCTTTGTTTTAAGCCAATCAATTAATTTGGCATCTAATCTCTGTTCCCCTTCTTCCCTGGGATTAGTTTAAATATTTGAACATGTTAATAAAGAATTTTAAATAAAAGCTAGAACACATTTCGTTGTAAATCTCTTTGTTTTGCAGAAATGTACTTTGACATTTTGTCAGTAATTAAACAGCTTTTCCCAGGTACTTTATCTAGTGCAGTAATAAAGGCGAGGTCTTGTTGAAATAAGAAAAATGTACACAAAAGTATGGAAACCCCCTTCTGCATTTCAGGATAAAGCTCCTGTCTCTGAATGGAACTTGGAATTTTATTTCAGAAAGATAATGCTGTTTTTTTCTTAAACAACAAAATTTGTTCTTTTTGTAGCACAGGGGATGTGCAAGGGATTTCTTTCAGAAGGGCTTATAGAAATGCTTGCAGAGGATACTATTTTTTAACAACTTATTTTTGTTGAGTCTCTGAAGGAGTAGGTTTCTCAGGTTTGAGAACTCTGCAGCTCAGATAATGAAAAGTAATTAAATCATAACCCATGATTTGATAATCATAATCTGATAATCTCTAGGAAATGCAAAAATGCATTCAATATGTGTTCTCACATGGCTCTTCCTGGAGTGTTACAGATCCAGGTGCAGCATTTCTTCCTTAAAAAAAAAAAAATCAACAATCTCTACAAGGTGCAGTGAGATACTATTGAAATTAAATTCACTGGAAAATATATAATGATAGGCTGACTGAATGCTTTCTACTGGATTTGAAGGCACTGCTTGCAAACCCAGCAGTATTTTTGGCAATTTCTGTTCCACCATGTCTCATTGGTGCCCCTGTTCTGTAGGCACCAAGTGTGTGTCAGACCATTGTGGTTACCTACTTGGAGCTTAAGCTGTCAAGCACACATGAGCAGTTGAAGTTTGGATACTCCCTGTCCTTTCCAGCTGATAGGGCCGTTCATGTCCAGTGCTCTGAGGTCCTTCTGTTTCTGGCTGTAGCAGCTCTGGGGGCCAGAAGGCAGTTTGAGCCAAAGGCAGTTTGAGCCAAAGGCAGTGACCCCTAGGTGTGCACACCTCGGTATCTGCCTGGGCACGAGGCTTCTGCACTCCCATTGCAGGTGAGAAGGATCCAAGGTGGGATGCAGTTTGGTAAACAGGGCTGTCCCATGTCCCCTGAGATCCAGGAGGTCCAGACCTGGCCTCCAGCTGCCACTCCAAAAAGGCACCCTTGGCCATGTCTCCTATGTCAGCCTCATCTGAACACCTGGACATCCCAGGGAGTCCAAACTGGCACAAGGTATCCAAGTTTAAACTCTAGTGCATAATCTGGAGAGGAATTCAGCCAAGCTGCCCATGCTGTCTCCTTTATGACAAGGCACACTGCCCCCACCCCCACTGACTGGATCTTCATTAATGGAAATTTAGGCACCCAGCTCTGATGTGGAGACCTACCATCAGAGACCTTAACCTGGACCCAATCCCAGCTGTGCCTTTGAGATTTCCCTGTTACTGTGTGAGCACTCTAAGATAATTGCTATGGCTTCTGAAATTACCCCAGCAACCCCCTTCTGTACCTCTGTCAGACCCTGCCTGTTCTGCTGACTGGAGGACATCTAAATGATCTAAATGTTCTTCAACATTGGGGTTATTTTCAATAAAGGCAGAAATTGTTATCACTGATTGTCTTCCAGAGAAACAGGAGCCTGGTTATGACTGGCACACAAATAACAAAAGGAAGCCTTTTGAAATGAAAATTAAAGCCGAGACAGTTACATATCCACAGCTTTTTTTTTTTTTTTAATAATGGTAGCTAAATTTCCAGGATGTTTTTCTACACTCCTCCAGCCATTTGTTTTTGCTTCCTAAAAAGCTCTGTGTTGTTTCTCTCCATTATTTAGCAGTTGCTGTTTTCCAGAACAGAATGGCTGTGCTTCACATTTTGGCAGGAACAATCCCTTTTTCTATGCTTCATGCTGTTTGTGAAATGCTTTGGGAAACTTTCCACTGAAAAGCATTGTGAAAACGCAAGCTTATTATTACTGCAGTGGGGAATAACAGGTTCGGCTGTCGACTCACTCTGTGAGCAGGTGCCAAAATCCTGCTGGGAAATACTGATGGATTTTGCTGATTCACTGCTGCGGATGGGATGTGTTAGCTGGGCTCTGTGTACCAGGGGGCTGCAGGGACCTGCCTCGGCTCTGCTCAGGGGTCTGGAAGTGGGAAAGTGAGCGAGTCTAAGATTTATACTACAGTAGTGCATAAAGCACAGGTTTTCAGAGCCCAGCCCTCAGGAAAGTCGATGGGTTTTGGCCTTCCTTCGTGCCTTGGAGCTCTGTTTCGAAGCAAGCTGAGAGAGCCATCTGCTTGCTGACTGCTACAGAGCCGAGCAGTGCTTGTCTCTCCTCCACCTCCCTGTAATTGTTTGCAGCATGCTGAGCTTATCCCACCTCTCTGCGTGGGTGCAAGGACCGAGGGCCAAAGTTTAATAGATATGCAGGTGCTGCACTTTGCAAGGCCTGAGTGCCTCACTGCCCAGCATCCTTGGCACAGGGTTCTGGGCTGTCTGAGAGGGCAGAGGATGCTGCAGGGAGAGGCACAGCCTTGCAAGTGAAGCTGCAGCTTTCTCTAGGAGATGTACACATGAGTTGAGAGCTCTGTGGGTATGTGAGGTGGTCTTGCTGCAGCTGGGTGCTGCTGGCTCCTGCATCCCAGGGCTGGCGCTGCCATGGATAGTGTCTGACACCACAGGACGCACCAGCACATGTACACTCACTTGGTGTGACTGACCTCAGAAAGTGCCTGCATGCTCAGGGCAGCTGTGTCACCTTGTCTGCCCTTTTTTGCCTTGAGCATGGTCACTTCTATCATGCAGTGCATCCCTGGAGCCCCAGCAGGCCCCACTCCTGTTCCTCTGGCAGGCTGAGCCAGAGGGCACTGGGACCTGTGGCTGGGGTGCTCAGAGAACAGGGATGGCTGGGCTGGGGAGCAGCAGCGGGGACCTGCCTGGGTGGTCTTGACTGGTTCTGCTTTTGCTTTTTTTCTTACTTTCGTAAGAGTCACTGATCCCTCCTTGTCTCCCATGAACAGCTCTCCAAACCCTGACCATGGAGCACACGGCCCTGTCACAGCTGTCATGGGATGTGCTATGCTTCCTGGGCACTCTGCAGCTCCCATGTCTGACTGGGCCACTGAGGGAGGCTTTGGGCTGGGAAAATGCTCTGGAAAATGGCAGGCACCTCTGCTGTGGATGTATAGCTCAGGTGCAACAGCAATGCTTAGCAAAAACACCTGGTACCCTGTGGAAAGGGCTCAGGTGACAACTGAATAGCAGATCTGGAAATGTCAATGTGTCCCCAGAGTGCTGTGAAACGCTGTCAGCATCTTTCCTAAGGTGCAAGGAAGAGAACTGATGATGTTTCCTCCTCCTGTGTTCTCGAACTGCTGGTGGGAATGGTGGTTTGCCCCTAGGTCATGTCGCTTCTTCTGTTGTCCTCCCAGATGGACATCCAGGGAACCTGGACAGCCTGGCTACTCCCTGCTGGCACCCAAACTGTCCCAGGAGTGCAGTGCTCTGCCCCTGGCTCCTGTGGCAGCCAGCCTTTACCTGCCCATGCTCCTCTTTCCACGAGCAGCTGTAAAGGCTGCTTCAGGAGAGTGGAGAAGCCTCAGAAATGCTTCATGCAGCTTTGCTGCTGAACAGGTTTGCAGATAGCAGGGACAGCAGGAGGAGAGGGTGTCAGGCAAATAAGAATCAACAGCTGTGGAGATGAGTGCTATCAACACAGGAACTGCATCCTCACTTGTTAGTCAGCATTGCTGAAAGTACTTTAAAAAGAATTTAAAAGGGAGGAGGAAAACTGCAGAAATCAGTTTAAAGGATCTCCCTTAGGGTGATATTTCTGCACTTAGGGTACTCTTTCCAAAGAAGGCTAAGACAGTATTAAAAAAAAACCAAACAAAAACACAACAAACAACTCCTTTGATTTTAGGAGTAAGATTGATACCTTTGTCTCTTAATTCATTCTGAAGACAGAACCTGCATTACTAACATTAATGTAATCAGACAGAAATAGACCTAGGAAAGGTAATAGGCATTCATTGGCAAGATAAAATCCTACAAAAATGGGGTTTCGTTACATTAGTTAAGTTTGTCGCTTTTCAAAGGAAAAATTGTAGTGCAGAAACATCCAGTAATCCCCCCAAAGTGTCATGTACATGTCTCAGCTGTGCCCTCTCTCTTCAAGTCTCCTTCGCCTGGCAGTTCACTCTCCCCTGACTCTCCTTCACATTTCTTCACATGGATGGAGAAGCCAGCAACATTTTCACATCCTTGAGTATTCCACTTTTAGCAGCCATTTCCTCGTTTTTCTTCATAAGGAAGCACTTTTCTTGCTCTGTACTTCCATTAAGAAAATGTACAAGCCTAATACTTACTAAAAGAAAGTGACTAAAACTATCCTAATGTTTTTATGGACTCATTAAAGGTCTTATTAATATTTCTCCACATTGGAAAAAATCTAATTTTTTACTCGTGACATAATCAGGAGCTGTACCCGAGTTTTCAGGGGTGAAGCATTTGCACGTTAACCTTTTCTTCGGCTTTGAACAATCATTCTTATGAACTTGCTGAACTACAAATCAACCCAGGGCTTTTAAAGGAGGCTCCTCTTCTCCCAATGTCTGTTGAACCCTCTCTTCATGCTTTGAACTGTTTTTCTGCATAGGTGAGCTGGAACTGAGGGGCCTTGTGGAAATGTGCCAGGCTAATGGCACCTTAGTCCTTAATCTCTGGGCCTCCTGTGTCCTGGGGCCCTCCTGTCCCATAATGGGACTTTGCTGTCGGGGCCACAACTCTGCTCATTAGAGGTCTTTGGGGCTGATTTCCAGCTGCTGCTCCTTATTTGCTTGCTGTTCTTTGCTTCCTGCTTGCTTCAGGTACTGACCTCCTCACTGGTGACCAGTGATAGGGCCTGAGGGAACAGCATGAAGCTGTGTCAGGGGAGGTTTAGGTTGGATATTGGGAAAAGGTTCTTCACCCAGATGGTGGTTGGGCACTGGAACAGGCTCCCCAGGGAAGTGGTCACAGCACCAGCCTGACAGAGCTCAAGAAGCTTTTAGACAATGCTCTCAGGCACATGATGTGACTCTTGGGGATGAACTATGCAGGGCCAGGACTTTGGCGATCCTTTTAAGTCCCTCCCAATTCAGGATATTCTATAATTCTATGCTGGTGATGACAAGAGCTGGAAAGGAGGTCTGGGATTAATCTGGGTTCTGGAGTAGCCCCAAGGCACCCACATTTCAACCCCACACCCGGCATGCAATGGTGGGAGAGCTGGGGGAAAGAGGCTGTAAGCTCTACTACTGGGAGGGGGCTGGAGATGATCCCCACAGCCTACCCCACATCCCAGCACTGGGAAGGGAGGTGAGCACCCACGTGTTCCCTACCCAGAGGTGATGAGTAAACTTTTAATTGATTTGGTGACAACACCTAGTGGCTGGAAGAAAGCAATAAAACCACGAGAGCATAAAAGCAAGGATCTAGTGAGTGATTTACAGCACGCTGGATCTGCTCAGCACTTACTGGGGCTCCAGCATGAGCAGGTGATATTAATGTGTGGATGTTAAGCATGGTGTTCCACAGAGCGCCCCGGCGCTCCTGACAGCCGCGCGTGAGTTATTTCAGAAACGCACGGCGTGTCTCTCCCATCCTGATGCGTCTCTCAACAATGATACTTCATAAATCCCTGCTTTATAAATTCACCGCCAATGGAGGAAAAAAGTGTCAGTCTGTAATCTGTTGTCATGGAAATACTTGGGAAGTTCGATGTGCAGAGATGCACAACTGGGATGGGAAAGTACAAGTGGGCCCGTCTTGATTTTTGCCTCTTGAATTCCTCTGCTCTGGAAGTAAAGGTAGAGGTTACATCAAAGCCTCAGGGAGCTGCATTTACTTTCTGGACAGATGCATTTCACTAGCCAAGAACACTCCTGCCAACTTAATCCTGGTGAATTTGCTGTAGTGCAGTACTGCATTTTCTCTTGGATGCTGCACCTCACCTGCCTTGTGCTTTCTGCCCGGGAACAAAATATCTTTTATAAAAGAACCCCACACAAGATGAAAAGTGAGACAAGGACAAGCAAAGATAAAATGAAAAAATAAATGTTAGAGGAGGTGAGTACAGAGAGGCAATATTCCATTTACACTATTATGGAGGTTTTAATTTCCTGAAAACATTTTATATGCCAGGCAATGACATGAGTGGGTGGCAATCACATTATCAGGCCTCTATCAACCTTGATTTTGCTTGCCCTTACCCAAATGGGTTGTTTTTTCAATAGTTCAGTAACTAAATTTAAAAAGGAAAAAAATCCACACTTTGGTTCAGGATAACATATGATTGTTTTTTCATGATTTCTCAATTCAGGTGAATTTTAGAATAAAAACATCCTCTCAAAATAATGCATTGAAACAATTTATTCTGAAACTGTCAAAGCAAAATATCAAGGAAGTATCAAAAATGTCTCACTCCCACATTTTTCCCCATTTATCCATAAAATCTAACACCAGTCAGTGCATAGCTCTAATTGGAAAGAGAATTTTTCATTTGTTCTACTTACTATTCATCAAAACAAATCCTGTCTCCTTCTATTGTAGTTATTTAATACTCACTGAGCTGCCATTCTGCCACTGAAGTGATAAATCCTTCATCCCCTTTTATGGTGGCTCCGTAGGGGCTAGCAAGATGCAAAAACTTTTTTTTTGTGTGAAGCACTATGAATTTCTTGAGGGGTGCCAGGACATGGAGGCTGAGGTCACACTGGTGATGTTCACCTGGGAGTGCTGGTCAGTAGCAGCCTGTCACAGTGTCACAGAGGGGACAGCACCATTGCCTGCCTGCCTCTCCGGGCACCCCCTAACAGCAGAGGGATTTATGGCCCTGTAGAGGATTTTGCAGTATGGGACATGGGCAGGGGATGTCCCAGGCACTCTTCTGATTAAGGCATTGTCCCTTAGCCTACCAGTGACAGCAGGGACCCAGAAGGAACATATTCCTGACCATTACAAGCTGAACCTCAAGCCTGGACTTGTGAAAAAGTGAGCTCTCAGCCACACAGCATGGGCTGGGTCTCATCCTTTTTAGGGGGATGAGAACGCAGTGGGACCACCAGTCCCAAACATGGCACCAAAGCTAAGTGGCCCTGCTAGGTCTGACCATCTGGGACGGGGGCAGTGAGACCCACATGCCTTCATCTCCCCTGATTGCCCATCTTTACAGGAATGTTTGGCACTGATGCAAACCCAGGAGCACACCTTCCCTCCAGTTTCTGTTAAACACTTCAGCTTTTCCATGGAAAGCTTTTGTATTTTATTGGAATCCACCTGGGTTTCTTTGCAGTCAGTACTTCAGTACAAGGCTTAAGTAATCAATATATAATTTTCACCAACATTTCTTTTTCACACCTATTTTCCCCCTTGCCCAGCCATTGTTGTGCCATCACCAACTAACAGCCTGACTGTGCTCAGTCCTGCCATGATTTATGCCTAGGAGCAAACAGGGAAAGAGAACTGCTCTGGAAAAGCTGTCCTTGAAGTCCCAGTCCACAACAGTTTTCTTTCTTTTTTTTTTCTTTTTTTTCTTTTTTTTTTTTCTGAGGCGATCAGAAAAACATAAATTGCAGTATATCTTCAAAGTGTTTGGGGTTGTTTGCCACATGACTCATACCGACTTTAATGGGAGTCACATGCTAAACTCCCATGCAACACTTGGAAAGCTTTAAAGTGCCACTGCTTTGCGCAAGAGCCCTGAATGAAAAGCTACTTTTGTTTTCCTGCTCCACAGCACTGGCATTGTCCAAATCCCAGCCCTCCAGTAGTAAAGTGCTGGGACAGAGTGAGAAAAATCCAGCTGGGGAGGCAGCGCTTCTGCCAGGCTTCCCTGACTCCCGCCTGCCATCTCGCCCCACCTGCGAGCACAGCAGGCAGGTGAAATCAATGCTGCACCAATGCCTAGGGAACCCTGCCAGAGCCCCCCAAAAAACAGAGACAGGCTGATGATGGGTCTGGCACTGAGGTATTTACATTACCTCTCCTGTTACTAGTGCCTGCCAGCTAGCTGCCCTCTTTTTGGCCGGGTTACATGTATTTTCAGTGGTGCATGTCTCTCCCCTGGTAGCTCCCAGTAAAGCTTCTTGTTATGGGACCCTTAAAGTCATTGCCATTATCTTGCCATCTTGAAATACAGCGATATAGCTACCACTGGGAAACAAAGGGGGAATTATTTTTTTTTGTTGAGGAAAGAGCTCGCCTGGCAAGATGCAGGGTTCTTCCGTTTTGAACAAGAAAAAAGCAAAATCTCCTGTCCTTCCCCACCCTCCTCCCCTGGAACAGGTCATGTATTAGTCTGCTGTCAGGTCAAATGGCTGAGTGTGATTTAGAGGGATAAAAACCGTGTTAAAGCAAACTAAGAGCAGATTGTTCCAAGTGCACACATGGCTAATCCTTGTCTAGGACTAGGCAGCCTGGGCACTGCCGATATGAGAATCTCTCCGGGTTTCTTTGAAGTATGGGCAAGTATATTAAAGTGGGAGGAAAGCACCGACTCCTTCAGGTGGTGATTTGTGTTTATTGGCTGTGATTTTTATGAGTTGGGGAAAAAGGTAGAAATGCCAGTGTACGGTAATTGAAATGTACGGGGTTGGTGTAAGAGACCGTTTCACGACCAAGGGAAGGTGACAAAGCCCTTTCAGAGGAATGTTTTTCAGCGTTCTCTAATGTTGCTGCATAAAGGGTCCTGGTGCTAATGCTGCCTTTAATGGTGTAAGTGCAAAGCCGTGAATCATCCACCCGACGATTATAGCAATACATCCTCGGCCACTCAGAGCCGGGACCCTGCAGCATTTTAAAACGCTTGCTTTAAAAAGCCTTTCAGTGCTGTGGGTGGGATCAGGGATCCGTACAGACAACGCCGTCTGCTATATCTCCTCTGCATTGCTTTGTTGGCTTCCTTACTTTTTGGGGTGTTGCCTCATCCTAATTAGGAAGGGAAGCAGAGGCCATGCCGAATAACAGCTGGCCCATAGCAGTTTCCTCTGTCTGCCATTGTCAAGCCACATTCGCCAGTGAGTTATGCATGCCTTGAGCCGGGAAGGAAAAAACACATGGGATGTAAATCTGACAGTCAAGGACCCCAGTAAGGTTCCTCAGTGGTTTCAGCAAGCCATTTATGCAAGCAGGAGCTGCAGGAGCAGGTCTCAGCAATACACCTTCAGCATGACAGCGACAGCAGTGCGGCAGTGGCTTCCCATGCATATGGCTATTTTTCTCTCTGGAAATGTTGCATAGATAGGATTGAGGATTTTGGATATTTTTCCAACAGCCCAGCTGGCATTATGTCCCTGCTGGATATCCAGAAATGCTGGACAGAGGGCCACTGCCTTGCAAATAAATCATCTGTGTGGTGCACGTGCCATGAGGCCAGCGTGGCTGGGATGTTTATCACACAGGCTCTCTCCTACCCTGCAGATGGCCTGTACAGATGCAGTAAATCAGCCCCATCCTGACGGGCCCGATGCAGCACATCTGGGCAGCGCATGCTGGGAAAGCCAGCCCAGAAGTGCTCCCTCCCCAGGGGCTGCACACAGGCAGCCCCCCCGCCACTGCCGGCCTTCTTGGCCCAGTATTCAGAGTCTCACCCTGCAGGGAAGCTGAGAGGAGGCTGGAAATCTCTTCATCTGTTTCATTTTCCAGCAAACGTTTCTTCAGCCGCTTCTCTTCTGTTAACAAAGCAGGAAAGCGAGCGAGGTGCTGGCAAAGTCTGGGAGCATCCCTGTGCTCTGCCCAGCCCCCACACTGCATCCCCCCAGCCAGCACTGCAAGACCACCCATCCCATCCCATCCCATCCCCATCCCCTGCTTTCTCCTTCCTCATCCCCTAAAGTTTGGAGACCGTCTAAAGAATAGAGTTTAAACGGCCCTGTGTGGAAGGAGGGCTGGCATGAAACCTGTCCCATCTGGAGGTGTGCGTCTCAAAATCAAGATGGGAGGAGGATGGGCGGGTGAGGGGGGAGGCCAGCAGGGAGAAAGGGGGTGGGTTTGCACTTGTCCACAATGACAAGTGTCAGCACAAGAGCAGTGCACCGAGGGGCAAAGGCAGGAGGTGAGGTGGGTGCTCCCCTGGACCCCCTCTGCACAGGGACCTGAGGCGAACCCCTGAAGCCCTGTCAGCTTTCACCCCCATATGAAAGCACAAATTGCAGTAACCCCTTGAACTGGTGGGCCAGTGAGCCCTTTGTTGCACCAGAATCCCAGACAGGGCTTGAGGAGGTCTCTTCAGTCCTATGGCCAAACCTTCTGAAGGTACAGCTCAATATGGGCAGCACTTGCTTGTACAATTGGTTTCTTTTTATTTCTTCCTTCACATACTTTTCTGGGAAATAGTCTGCCTGACCTTGACAGCTGGCTGAAAAATTTGGTTGCATGGTTTCTTGGCACATTGTGCAGAATTTGTCTGAAGCAGACTGTTTCATAGGAAACATTGACTATTGCCACCAATTTTTTTGAGAGGGAAATATTGGAACGTTTGGAAAAACTACAACTATTTGTGGTCAATTTTCAGTCCTCTTGCCCTGCTAAAGCCTCCCCCTACAAGGCGATTATTTTAAATAAGATAATATGCAAAATATTTGGATAGTCAAAACAAAATCATCAGTGGTCTCCAAGGAAAATTGTTTCAATGTTCCAAAAAATTCTATAGGCGATTCACAATATTCATTAGTTTATAGAGTTAAAATATTATGTCAAAATTGTGCTCAAATAAAAAATATCAGCATAACAACCCAGGGAGGTCACACAAAATCAGATGTTGGGGGCTTCTCTTTGTTCCTTACTGTAGTTTTATAGCACTCGATTTCAGGGCATACAGTGCATCTCTGCATACCTGTGAGAGAAGTATGGTCATAGCTGTGTGTGTGTATATGTTATCTCAGCAGATATTTAGCCAGATTTAGGAAGTAAGAGATATGAAAGGGACCTCAACTGTGCCAAGGGGAATGCAGACACACTGTACTGGTCATTTTGTTGAAAAATTGGAAGAAATGAATGCATTGAGTAATATAGTGGAAGTTGCATCAGCCACTACTAGATTATTACTATTAATGGAGAACCTGCTGCATGGACAACCTACTAAGGTCTTCTCCCTCTTAGAGGGACCTAACCAATGAGTTAGGAAGTGCTTTGTTTTCTGGATTAATGAATATTTATGTCACTAATGAAAAAAGGTTTTAGCAGAAAAGGCTGAGCTCATCCTGGAGCACACGGATCCCAATGGTTGGATTCCAGTCCTGGGGGATGGGCTGAATCCTCTCAGGCAGACAGTGGATGTAAAGTTTGGTTTCCAAAAAATATTGACAGCTGAACTGGGCACAAGGAAATTTTGCAATTTTAAGGAAAATTATCTTTTCTTCTTTTTACATTGGTGAGGGAAAACAAGAAAAAATTATTTTAGGTTGATCTGACCTTATATTTAGGTTCTTCTTCAGATCATCTGATGAACCAAAAGGCTGAATCAAAAAGTTAATCAAAAGTTATTCCTGTAGTGCTAGCCTTAGCCCACAGTGCTTGTCAACATCTTTCCTTTTCAAGATGCTAACTGGTTTCTTCTCCCATTTAAATCTGTTTTGCTGTCCAGATACAAACTGGAAATCTATCACATCCAAGCCTACAGTTTGATGACCAGTTATTTCATTACCATGGAATAAATGGAGAAGAAAAGTCATTACTCTTCTGTTGGTCATACCTGGTATCCTCCAAGGAGGTATTTATGTATGAGAGAAGTTCATTGGCTTAGCTAGGATGTTTATTACTGTCCTTTGTATAATAAAGCCATCAGTCAGGATGGAAAGGGGCAAGGGAGAAGGGAGAGCCAAATCATTGCAAGAGAATTTATGTGTAGATAGTTTTATATTGCTTTCCTTTTATTTTTAAATGTTGATTGGAGTATGAGGCCCAATAAGATATACAGCCCTGTAGCCATACACATGTGTTGTTATAATGCAGCCTTTCATTCAAAAAGGCTGGCAATGCTTAGGGTGGCAGATTTATTGTGTGTACTGCAGGTTAAGGATCATAGGTCATTTTGCAAATATCCTTTTCAGGTGTCTGCAAATTCCTGTAAAAACACACACAAAGTGCAAGAACACTCAGAAGAGTTATTTTTTTATTACCTTCCTGACTCAGAGCCCAAATGAAAACAAGATAAACATGTCCTTACTGGGAATACTGGGAGCAAGTTAGCCTCTCAAGGTGGGAGTCCTCTGCTGTCCTAGGTGGCTGCAGCACCAAAAGTTATCTCTTCCCTGCACGTAGGCCTCTATTTCATTTCACAGGATGCCATAGCAGACCATAAACATCCTCACTCATGAGCAAAGTCTGCTTTTAACTCCTGCTCAGACTACGTACCTTCACCAAGAGCTAGCACAACCAGCCCGACTACCTTTTAAAAGGCTGCCCTGACCCCACTTCCCACACATACAGTGCTTAATGGGAGGCTTAACTGAATCCAGACTGAATTTTGAATTCTTTTTGATTGCTTATGCAGATGATCAGGCAGTAGCTAATGTGGGGCCAGGCATGCAGGGCTGGCCATGAGCATGGTTCTGAGGAGAGCTGCCAGCCCCCTTGCAGAGGGGTCCCCACCTCCCCAGGTGGCCTGGGCACAGGGCAGCCCTGCAGCATCTGCAGGGTCCCTGCTCAAAGAGCTTCCTTGGTGCTGGCCAAAGCCACCCTGCTGGCTTGCCAGCCCTGGCAACAACGGGGGCTGGCTGTGGTGCCAGCTGCCCCGCAGTTCCAGCAGCTCGGGGCCGAGGGTGCTGCAGTACGGCATCCGCTGCCCCCTTCCCGCAGGAGGGGGAGGCTCTCGGCCACACGAACAGATTTTATGGGCTCCCCTGCTGCAAGTGGGCAACTCCCACTGAAATTCCCATTGCAATTCCCTTTGCAATTCTCAGTGTGATTTCCAATGCAATTCCCAGTACATTCCCCAGTTCAGTTTCCACTGGGATGCCCATTGCAATTCACTTCGCAACTCCCAGTGCACTTCCCACGGTGATTCCCATTGCAATTCCCAGTGCAATTTCCACTCCGATTCCCACTGTGATTCCCCTTGCATTTCCCAGTGCACTTCTCACAGTGATTCCTTTTGCAATTCCCACTGCAGTCCCCAGCAGGACCCCAGGGCTGGCCCTGCTGATCCGTCACTGAGCGTGGGTTTTATCTCAGCCTTGGCAAGGCCCGTGGCAGTGGCCAGTCCTGAGAGATGAAAAGGACTCAATGACTTTTTTTTTCTAATGTAAGATCTGGCAGCCGAGCTAGCCAGGGGCATTAGTGGCATAACATGAATAATAGTTTCTGACAGAAGGAGGTCACACAGCCCATTTCAGTCTGTCCACCTACGTGGAGGAAAGAAGCATGACGAGGCAGGAACACTAAGTTCTTGTCTGAGTTTTCTGACTGTTCACTGTGCTACTGTAGATCCTTTGGCACCCATTCAAGCTTCATTGCATGTTAATTAGTGTAGCTGGTAAGATTTCTTTTTTTTTAAACCAAAAAAAGCAGTATTGCTGACAAGATGCCTCAGTTCCCTTCCAATATAGGTTTTGGCTGTAATTATGGAAAGTCTCCTTTTTCTGTGAAAACAATGTCATCTTACTAGTTTAGCTCACCTTAGTGGCATGGCTCTACATTCACCAGAAGCTATGGCTTTGGTCAATTAATTGCATTAACCATCAGTTTGATAAAGTAATTCACACAATGAAAAAAAATTCAGGTTTTTTGAGCACTTCACCACCAGGTTATGCATTCTGAAAACATCTGGGGTTTTGTTTCTCAAGCATTCCTTGTTATCAGTCAGTATGGCATTATTTTTCCTGGATGTTCATGTCTTAACTAGATCTCATCAAACTCAACAGGGAAACCTTGCCTGGCCTGAGAAGGTACTTGTTTTGACCTGATGAAGATGAACCCAAGGTGCTATCAGGTGGTATTCTCACCTGCAGCTCTGTCTCTCTGCGCTGACACTGTGGTGACTTGGAAAATAACATTTTGATTATCAGAATCAATATTTTGGCCACATGGGGCCCTCCTTCCTTGACCCAGGGCCCTGGTAGATGCTGTGCCATCCCTGAGGTGGCTCTTGGCTTGCTGCTGCAGCACAGCATTTCTGCCCCCTCCTTTCTGTGCTGCACCTGGGAAAGAGACCCTTTTCTTGATCTTTCGTGTGTGTTACTGCATTTGTTGTTTGTGTTCATTTGTGTCATGCTCTGTTCTGCGAGCCTGTTTTCCTTTTGCTTCAGGGTTATTTGGTTGTGTTTAACTGTACAACTCTCTTGTGACATCGCATTGGCTTGTCACTCTAATGGGATTTTATCACAATCAGTAACACCTCACAGTATCCTACATTTTTATGTGACTTTGTTAAATGCTTCCCTTCTAAGGTGAAGAGCTGCAGACATGACTCAAGGCTCCTTATTTAAAGCACACATGAAGAGAGATGGAGATTTTTTTCCATATAGTATTTTTTAAAAATAAGCTAAAAATATCCAACACTAGTTTTAAGAAGGTGTTGCACACATTTTTCATAACATCTCATCTACTTTGAAAGGCTTAAAACCCAATAGATAAGCCTTCCCTTACCTCTCAGGTCCTGTTGTTTGGGTTGCAGGAAAAGCTGTGCATATCTTTTGCTTTCCTTGAGCCTTCTTCCCTGAACTCTGTGCTTGGGCAGCCGAGGGCAGGGATGTGGCTGGGAGGCAGCAAAGAGCAGTTTCATAACGTGCACAGGCCCCCTTCCCTTTTGCTCTAAAACACTGTCATTTTGCAGTGCTGCAAAGTAAGTTGGGGCATATTTGGTAGCATTGGGTATTAATGGCAGCACGATATTCAGAAGAGTGGAAAAATGTCAGTGGAGAAACCTACTTCAATCCTCATCACTAATACTTTATATTTCAGAGTAGTCCTAAGTGTATTGGTAATGCTAATTTAAGAGTTATTACCCTTCATTCAAAATGAGTCTTTATTTTTAAAGGAAAATCCATGCTGATGCCAAGTTTTGAGATGTCAAATTTTGTAGCTGTTCCCACTTCTACTACACATTACAACAAAGTTTTTGAAATGACCTTCAGAGTTCAGGTTCCTGGAGTCTCGCTGCGATTCAAAATCTCCAGACTCTTTTAGAAATCACCATTTATTTGCTACCCCACTGTTTTCACTCAAGCAAAAACGCGCTTCATTCATTTCTTTGCAAGTGATCCTTATTTAATTTGGCAAAGAGGAAAGTACAAGTTGGTTCGACTTGTCCGAAAGTGATGCAGCAGTTTCCCAGCGTTTGCGTTGAGCCGTGTCCTTGAATTTGCTTTGTCTGATCAGCAGCCATTTTTCAGCCCAACTGTACTCCTGGCACAGCCAAGCCGGGCTGGGAATGAGCAAAGCCAACGGAGGATCATGTCTCTATCGAGCAAAATGCCTGGTTCCCTAGCTACAGACAAGGATGTGCCAGAAACCCCAGCTTAAGTGAGAATTTTGTGCTAAGCACTAAGGTCACTGTGACCTTCACAAAGATTACTTCATGCATTTTTATTTCAGTAGGTGTCAACAACCGTGCTGAGATAGCTTGGTTTGTGCTGCAGCCTGAAAAGGGTAGGGGAAATCAGACACTTTGCATTGGCTGGGATTTTAAATGGAAAAGTCCTGCTCTCTTTTTGTTTGCTCAGCCTAATACAAACCTGCTTTTGCTTTTATCTTATCATGACATTCAAATTCAGAAGCAGAGCACAAGAGCTCAGCAGGGCAGCACCGACTCCAAGGCAGACCTCTATCTGCAACCTTTTGAGCCTGCCCTTTTACTGCTACCTCTTGGTTTTGTTTAATACAAACTAACCCCAGCAAGGCACCTGCGGCAGCCAGCCAGACCACAGCTTTGTCCCGGAGCTGGGCACCCCAGCCCAGCCCACCTGGCCGAGCATTCCCTCCCCCCAGCTCTCCCTTCCTCTCCAGGGACTGGCATGCATTCCCCCGCGCTGATCTGAGTCCTCTGTGGGATAGAGGACATGAAAATAAAATCATGGGTAGGAAGAATAAGATTTCATCCAAAAGGTTGGTTGGCAGAAAGCTCAGCCCCCCAAATCAGCCTGAACCGCTGATCATGTCACTGAGCTGCACAGAAATACCTGCCTCTACCTGAGCTGCAGGTGCAATAACCCAAACAGGTATGAGTGTGCTGCAGTGGTTTCAGAAAGCAAGCAAGAAGCACTTCTATCAAGCACAATAGCAATAAATGAACGTTATTTGAGAGCATTAACTCTTTCCAAGCTGTTTGATTTTCCCTTGCTGTCCTGCCTTTCAAAATTATCTGTCCTCAGTGCATAAGCATAACTACACAGCAGCAAAACAGGTAACAGTACAAAAACATAATCAAAATGTTTTAATGTGAAATGTTGTACATACTGTGTGAAGAATTTCTAGGAACAACACCCTGACTGCTTCAAACAGAACCATGTAAGTCATGGTTTCTCTTGTGTTTGCCCTGTTCCATATTTATAGAGCACTTTTTTTTTTTTTTTTTTTTTTTTTGGCACGGACATTTATGGAAATTGAGTTTCAAAAATGTGCCTGAGGACTAGGGAAAAATTAATCTTACAGGAATGATAATTCCTGCTGAAATATCAGTGTGGCAGGAATCAGGAGATCAGAAATGGTGTCCTACAGTTTCTGGGTAATGATGACCACCTTGCAGCTTTCAAATATTGAACACCTGTAGAACAGTGTTTGGAATCAATTGAGCCTCTGAATTTAAGATTTGCAATTTCATTCAGATTATCAAGTATATCTGGAGGACCTGCACCCCACTCTTTCACTATCCACAGGTAGTAACAGGAGACTCAGTCCATCAGACTAATTATTCATTGCCAGTCACCCACTTTTCTCAATTCCAAAGGGTCTGTTCCTTCTGGAAGTAACTCTCTCTGATTGCATCCTGTTCTGATGTGGATTTGAATTCCCCCTTCATAGAATAATATTCTTCAACACTAAACACACTATTGTTGCACTATATCTCTTGACTGACTTTTGGCACTGGAATTTAAACTAGGGGTATCATGCACAGACACTAGGAAAAAAAGATCATACTCCCAGGTTTTTAAAAAAGAACAACAGCGTAAATTCAAATATTATAACATGCAGGAGAGAGGTGGATCTGGACATTGAAGCTGTAATACGACATTTTCCAGTTCTGCCGTCATTACCACAAATTCAGCTTGCAGTTAGTGAAAACTGGCTACTCTGTGAAATTGCTCCCTCCTATCAGCCCAGTTTTTCACAGGTTATTGAGCTCAGCCCTAGCTATACTAAGGAGCAATTTGACTACTTTAGAAGTGAGATTGTCTAGGCAGTCAGTTCTAGGTGAATTCAGAGCTTTGTATTTCTGGGTAGGGTGGGCAGAAAAGCATAAAGAAATTAGTTTTCTACTCCTCTGCTAAGAAATCAAAAGGTCTACATTATCTAGCAGTAATTTTTTTTTTTGAGACAAAATATACATAATGTTTTTCTCTCGTTCCTGTCTCCTTGCCAGCCTTAAATGAGCAGAATAAAGCTGCTGCTTTGCAAACCCACAAGCAGAGTATTGCCTGCAAGCACTGGGCATGATGACTCTGGGGTCAGGATGGAGATTAGGACATGTACTATGCCCTGAGGACATCCCAATATGTTTCTTTTCAGTTTTGCTTGCTTATCTCTTATTGCAGCATCTGTCTGCTGCATCTTGGACATGAAGACTGACAGTAACTCCAATGGGTTAACATCACCCTCTGTGGAGCAGGTAGCTCAGGTGAAGATTTAGTGCTGGACTTGGTAGTGTTGGGTTAACGGTTGGACTCAATGATCTTAGAGGTCTTTTTCAACCTAAATAATTCTATGATTCTCTGTTTGTCATGTGCACCAGGCCCACTTAAAGAGAAGGAAAAATGGTCTTTTATACGTTTTTTTATCCCTCTCATACCAGCCCTAAAGCAGTTGGTGCACAAGACTCATGTATGCTTGAAAAGTTGTACTCTTATCCAAACATCCTTATTTTCCTTTCCATCTAAGATAAAGTGAGACTCGTTTTCTTAAAATTAATCCCAGTGATTCTTCTTCTTCACCTGGGCTTCCAGGTTCCTCATACCTTTCTCCCAGTTTACTCATTAATCTGTCCCATAGCTCTTTTATCTCTTCAACTGTGCTTCCTTATGAACTTCTCACTCAAGACACCTGCCTGGGAAAAAGTTGAGGCTCTGATCCTCTATGTATTACTAATATTATTACTTAGTAGAAATACAATGTAATAATACCTTGCAATAGTATGATGAGCCATGCCCCCCTTTGCCTCCGGAGCATATCGCCCTGTGCTGTCTTCATTTGTTTGGTCTTAACTCAGAAAGTTTTTGGGCTTTCTTTGGATTAGTTAAGGACTAGCTGGAAGGAAGCTCCCTGTTTATACTTCCTCTTGATGCTCAGCAGCCGTAGGCCTGTGAGGGGCTGAAGTTGTGACCCTCTTTACTAGGATGTCCCCTAATGTCACAATCCAGAGCTCTGTCTAACCTCTCAGAAGAGACAGCCTAGGAGAAGCTGCCTCACACCCCCACCATGTCCACCATCTCCTTCCGGACAGCTGTGGAGATCATCCTGTACTTTCCCAGGTGCAAACATTTTTTTCCTGATATCACCTCTACTTGTTTCAAATTTGCTTCCAGACTGGGATATTGTGCCAGTTCCCCTCCCAGGAGGAGTCCCTGGAGGCACTGGTCCACCTCCTCCCACCCATCTCCATCTTTACCTGCCTGCAGCCCAGATACCAGACAGGGGAAGCATATGAGTTACACCAGGAAAAGCAGCACAGAAATTGCAGTTTCAAACTCGAGGAAAGACAAAATTAATGAACACACACGTGCACACAAAGCCTGCCAACGAAGGGGCTGGTCCATGCCACCTCCATCACCCCAGACATTCCCCTTTGAAATTACACCCTCTCTCCCTTCAACCATTCACCCCGCAGCACTCTGATTTCTATGACACTAACACTGTATTGCTTTACATTTAGGACATTGAGGTCACAGAAAGTGCTTTGTACCATGAAGAAGTTATCTCCACTTGACTGAAAGCTTTCTGCAACTACATATTGCATCCAGTATTTGCAGTCACTGATCCATTGTTTGTAAGGGGGACAAATCCCATCCTTTGCTTTTCGGCTGGCTGAAGATTTAACCTCCCTTCGATGAAAGAAAGCATGACAGCGTGAAAGATTTCCAAACATTTTCTGGTTTTATTTATTTATTATTATTATTATTATTACTACTATCCTTACTGTTGTCTTTTTGTGTCTGCTCTAGCTGTGACATGCAGAGCTTGTGCAGCCAACACCACTCAGCATGGCCAAGTTATTTTCACAGTGATGCTGCAAAAGTGGGGAAGTGTCTATTCTGTCTATCCTATTTCATTAAAAAGCAGAGCGTTTTATGACTTCTCCACTCCAGCTGCAATGATACAGGGCCAGGTGCTGGAGCTTATTCCCCTCTCTACTTTGCCTGCAGAAGCAAAGCAGCGCAGATCTGCAGAAGTCACAGGTAGGATGTTAATCAAAACCACAGTGGGGAGCCAAAAGTAGTTCCTGGAGCAGGAAACTGTTCGAAGATTGTACAAGATCGTTATTTTACCTGTGCACTCAGTAAACCCACCTACATCAGAGGATGTGGGAAAGAAGAAAAGAGTGTTATGTAATCAAGCCTAATGTTAATGGCAGTTTCCCATAAAAACATATGTTCTTTTGGGGTCAGTTGCTATCCCTTTCCCTGCAAAGGCTAGTTGCTAAGTGGATGAAAAATACTCAGTTTCCTTTATAGGTTAAGGCATACATGTGTGTGTACATGTGCTTTTAAATGTGCTGCATGTATGCATGTACAGAAAGCCATGATCTTTTACAAACGTATCTTTCCTAAGACTACTAAATACCCTGGTGTGAGATGAAATATTTTCTTTAAATGATCATAAAAGGTGTTTCTAAAATGTCACCACTTATTTTATTTTCCCAGCTTGCCCCACAGTTCACTTCAGACTGAAACTAATTTAAATTACTTTGTAGCTCCCAGCAATAAAAGGAATTTAGTAATTTGCAGTTCATTTGCCCATGCTATTCTTGGAAACAGTATTTGAGGTTGTCCAGTCCTTTGCATTAGGAAATGTGTGGAGTGCGAGTAGCAGTCCTGTCATGCCTGGCAGATTTTGCCAAGGAAACTATTGGGTTTTGCAGCTTTGAAATTCTGAGGATAATTGATGTGCGCTCCATTCCCACAGAATAGCTGCGATCCTCGACACTGCCTGGCTGTGGATGAGTTTAGCGAACATTGTATTTCCCAAGTGGTGGTTAAGCTAACTTAATTAGGGAAGTGCCTTTATCCCGGCCCAGACAAAGGCTGCCCTTGATGGAGCACTGTTGAGAAAACAGCTCTGAGGCGAAAGCCCTATGAACCAGACACACAGAGGTGTCCCCCCCTTGGCCTTGAGCCTCTAGTGGAGATGAAATCTTGGGGGGAGGAAATAAAAAGTAAAAAAATGACTTTTCTAATCTTCCCAGATGCTAACCAAACATGACCCAAACCCAAGCAGATCTCTTCACCTGGGGGTGAAGAGGGAAGTATAGGAGTCCCCTTGGGAGCCCCAACACTCCCAGCCTGCAGGCTGGCAGGAAGGAAAGGAGGAGCCAGGCAAGCCCCCCACAGCATCCCTGAGACGTGGCCATGCTCCCTCCTTGAACCAGGGAGTTTGAGTGCCCCTTCCCATGCTGACACCCCGGGGCAGACCCAGAGGAGTGCAAACAAGCCCACCAGCCCAGCAGATTCAGATGGCCTCTGGGGTAGAATCTGTGTTGTCTGGGGCACCATCAGCTCTGTTCTGCTCTGCTCCCCAGGGAACCCACACCACCACCGCTGGAGCCCTGAGCATCCACCACCACATCCATCATTATTATCATTGGGCCTTGCAGGAATAATGAGAGAGAAGAGTGTTCTCTCCTTGGAATCCAGCTTCAGTGCTAAGAAAATGGAGGAGATAAAACAGTGTCATACAAATGAGATCTTACACTAATGCCTGCAAGCAAACAACTGATGTCCATGAAACAGCGTTAGAGATAAAGCATGGTTCTGGATATCAGCTACTTCTGCCTGTGCTGTAGGGTTCTTTCCATTCTCTGTCTTGATTGTTCAGTGTAAAATCATGGGAGGGAAATGTGTGTGTAAGGAACCATTATCACATTGGGGTTTGTTTTAAAAGTGAAGGTCTCTTCCCCAGTCTGGAAAGAGCTTTGCTCTCTCAGATCTCCCCGATATTATCAGAATATAAAAGTCTGGTTCTCACTGTCTCCATAAGACAAATAAATATGTTTTTTCTCCATTTGCCTAAACGTATTTTGTTACACTAGTTGTTCTCAAGCTTTAACTCTCAGCAAAGGACTGAATGTGCCAGTCCCCCTTGCCTGTGCCAAGCGCAGGATCAGGAGGTCAAGGCTGCTGGAGTCAGCAGTGCAGAGCACTTCGGGTGTCTCATCCACACCATTGTTCAGTCTGACAAACATCCCAGAGCTCTGCCCACTTTCTCATTATCAAGAGAAACCAGTTCCTCCATGGGAATTCTGGTCTGTGCTTTCAGTTCAGTCCCTAATCTGACAGCTCTCTATGTCCCACAGCAGTGATAACCTGCACATTTGGGTTTCTGAGCGTGAGGCTTAGTCCTGTGGGTTGAATGTACCCCTATTTTGATAACCACACATGCAGAGAAATACTGGGAGTGGGAGGGAGGAAGCAAAAAAATCTGTGGAATGAAGTTATTCACTGACTTGAAGATGTTTTCCTGGAGAAAGACATGTAATGCAATGCAATTTTTTATTTTAGCTGAATTTAAAGCAAGTAAAGCTGCTATTTTTCTGCCTTATCTCAGTTTCCCTCTCAAGAGCTCTCCCAGGGCTGGGAGTCCCTGTGCTGCCCATCAGCAGCAGCTCCTGAGTGTCCAGCATGCCCCTCAAGTTACTGGCTTTACTTTCCCATTGTGTAAAGGTAATTTGGGACCAAGGCTTCAAGCAAACAAGAAATGGCATTAAAACAACTGTTGTGGATTGTTTTAATTTAATTTTCCCCAAAACAACCCAGCAGCAACATATGGCTCTCAGTGAGATCCTGCTATTACAGAGTTTGGCAGCTGGGCTGACCAAGACATGAGAAGATCGGGCACTTTGCAAAAGCTGTGTGTGTCAGCATCTCAGGCTGGGAAAGAAAAACCAAGCTCTGGGCCCAGTTTCTTTTCTCTATTGCTCTTAGCTCCCAGGACTTAGCCCTTGGGAGGGATCCCAGCTACAGAAAATGCAAATAAGATCTTGCCACAGATAGAAGACAGCTTCAGGGACCAAAGCTAGGGAGTTTTATCAGCACTGCCATTTCCATAATAAGTAATAAATGTACCAGCTCTTGACAAGACTGTGATAAGGATTTTGTGGGATGTTTTCCAGTCATGTGGAGTGCAAGACTGCAAGTAATTATTGAATCATCCAGTCCAGCTTCCTGGAGGTTGTCAGCTACTGCACCCTGAAAATTACATCAAACTGAGAATCCTGGTGAAGTCAGAGAGCTCAGACCTGAAGAACAAAACCTGTGTCATGGGTAGAGTGTACCTTGCTTCAAGTACCCTAGTACTTCACACCCCAGGGATGTTCCCAGCTGAACCAGCCTCAGGCTTCAGGGTACAGCTGGGGGTTTGGCTTTAATTTGGTCCGCTCTTCTAGCATTTGTTTCGGTTTTTCTCTGTCCTGAAAAAATTTCTTCCCAGCTCATCATGTTCTCCCCACTTGTGCTCACAGGTCTGGGGACAGCTGTGGTGACCTAAGCAAAGTCAGTATTCAGTCAGAAACCCGAGAGGAAAACCCATTTTGGTGATGCACTCTGAATGTCAAGGGAATTCTATCCCAGCCAAGAGGAAACGTTCCTTCTACTATCTGACTCCAGCACTTTCACACAAATGGAGCCAGTTAAACAAGTACTGTGTGGGGTCATCTCCTTGGATTACATGCTCAGCTTACCCTGGTAATGTGCTGTGGCAGATAAGTATCTGATCATCTTTAGCTGGACAGCTTCTAGTTGCATGGCAAACTACCTTGCCAAGTGTGTTTTACATGATACTGACACATCCTTTGCCAGTACATGTACTTTGTATTAAAGTTCCTCTTTGCTGCCTTGAGCACATCCTGTTTGCCAGTTCCCCCAGGGGTAAAACACTGTGCACCCATTGAATGAGGTATGCCTGAAAATCAGTGGGCAAGACATTTGAGGGCAATGCTGCACAGAGGAGGGGGTAGGATGAAAAAAGGGCCAGATGCTGAGCCACACAAGTTGCCTTCCTCCCTCTGACCAACCGTGTGCCACTGTCTGGAAAAATCACTTAAAAATTACTTTCCCTCTTAGGCCAATGGTCAGAGATGTAAGCGTTTTGGCCTCCTTCAGACAGGTGCTGGCTGGTGCCTTCTCTTTACTTATGGTGACTTACATGACACCTCACCCTGCACACCCCTGAGCTCTGTTGAGGTCAGGCCAAAAGGCACACACATGCCCTCATGCCTCCCTGCATTGCATAATAAAAAAATAAACACCTCACAGCAAACAGTATACCTTGTTCTTTGATGCTGAATTGGTAGCTGTGGCAGGAAAAATAACTATTTCACTAATTCAGTGCCAGGGTGACAAAGGTGCCAAGGAGCACAGGAAAAGATGAGATTGGGTTTCTGACAGAGAAATCCAGAAGCTGCTCTCTGTATGGATGGCTTGGAGTGATCCTGGAGGTTAAGGTCTCATGGCAGTCAGTGTACATCCAGTGAACACCACTGTGGAGCTCAGTGGTGTATTCAGCTGGTAAAATGGGGCTGTTTCTGCACAAGCTTCTGAGGTCAGTAGTGGTCTGTTGTCTTCTGCAGACACCTGAGCCATTGGAGATGCAGCAGGACACCCCAACAAGTATCCATGGGCACGGCTTTCCTCTGACCCTGTGGCAGAGCAGCCAGCCCAGCAGAGCCAATGAGAATCCCCAGGGGCACCAAAGGAGCAGCCACTCCTCCACACATCCTGTGTCTCACATTGCCAGTGCCTGGCCTCAAGTGTGCAAGCATTGCCTCAGCCACCACACTTTGTTTTTAAGATACAAGATTTCCTAAGACATCAAGCTTTTGCCCAGAGATTGCCACTTGACCTCTAAACAGTATTCTTGTGTTGGCATGTTAACAGCTACAGGGGGAAAAAACATTCATGAAAGAACCTTTCCTGGCAGATGGTTTCCTTATTCAGAAGTCTGCCTTGTAACTCAGAGCTTGAGTACTGCAAAGCTGAGGCTTACATTTGCACACCATGACTTCTCCTACATCACTGAATGCTATGTGATTTTTTGTGTGAATTGTTAATAAAGCCCCACGACAGAAAAAGCAAATCTGTTTGCTGTCTGCATAGTTTTTGTACTTACCTCAGCTTGGGCAGTAAGGACCAGTAAGAGCTGCTTGCTTTTCCTGCTCCAATTAACTTTCAGGTTTTAATGAGCTAGTTCTTGAGCTTGCTCAGTCATTGCAAGGTTATAAGGATTAAAAGAATTACAAGACATTTGTGATCTCAATTGTTGGTGCTGTAATTTTAAAGTTTGCTTTAATATCACCTCAGATAAACACTTGGGCTCTTTTTCAGGCAGGGACAGGCTGGGGGATTGTGCTGCTTTCAGATCTGGCAGCTGCCAGCGAGGCCTCCAGTGTCATCCCCTTCCACTCTCACTTTCTTGTGGTTTCCCCCTGCACAGTGCTGAAATGCAGCGTTTTGTTACCTATTAAAGTGTCACTCTCAGCGGTATTGTGAAGCTATTAAATTCTGCTGGATCATCCTTTGTGAACAAGAGGATGTTGACAGAGCGGAAGCCCCATCCTTCAGCTATTATCTGGTATTCAGTGTCCTCCAATTAGTATGCACAATAAATCTAGTCCAAGACCCCCCACTGCTTTATGTCATTTCTGTATTAACCTCACTGCTTCTCAACGTGTTCCTATTATTAAGCCATTTAAAGACTTCCCTTCATTCACTTACCAGAGCTATGTCTCATTTTCCTTCTTTCATCTATTTGCATACATTTCCAAAGGTTCACTTGACATGACGTCTGTTGTTGTCGGTTAATTTTGTAATTAAAAATTATTTCCAGCATACTTTCTTTACTCCATCCTCCTTACATGTGTTATCCTCCTCATCTCTGTCAGATTGCAATGGCTGGATTGAGAACTGATTGATTGTCATTTCATGTGTTCAAAAAGCCAACCCTTTAAGGCTGCCTTGGTAATTCTCGGGGTAAAATTGAGTTTTGTGACATTTCTGCTCAATGAAAAATGTAAAATTGTTCTGGTGCTGCACCATATAATCTCTTCTGCTGTTCTTACTCCGTGGGGCCTGGCAGGAAATAGTCAGGAGTGTGCTCCTTTCACTACACAGCCTCCAAGGCCAGTGGTTCTTAGCTCACTGGGAAAGTGGGGGATACAGATCCAAAGATGAAGTATAGGTTTTCAGGTCAAGGAAGGCTGAAAATTACTTGTTTAACTATAACTGAACTATACCTGTGACTGTGATAGTTTAGGAAAACACTGATGGAGGTGCCAGAGGTTAACCACTGGGGCTTTGCAGAGGTTGGATTGTATTTTTGGTGGTATTTTGCATCCCTGAATTGTTTTAAGTAGAAACTGATAGAGTTGGACTTGTGCAATCTGGAGAGGAGACAGCTTTGGGAGGACTCAACAGTGCCTACAGGGAGGTCATCAGGGTGGAACCAGGGCCTCTGTGGTGGGGCATGGTAGGAGAGCAGAGGTTGAAACAGGAGAGTCAGGCTGGTGTGAGGAGAAGTCAGGCAGTGGAGCAGGTTTCCACACAAGTTGTGCTGGTTCCATCCATAAAGGTTTTGAAAACCAAGTCCTGAGCACTGGGTGTGATCCCAGAGCTAGTCTGACTTTGGGACAGACACTTCTGGAGGTCTGTGCCAGAGCAAGTTCTTATCCCATGGCCTCATGAGAAATGAAACACTTGGTTTAAGTGGGATGCAGACACCAGGCAGGCCGCTTGCTGCAGTTTCAAGACAGTAAGGGCAGTGAGCAGCCAGGTGCCACTTGTCTCTCAGCATCCATTCAGTCCCTGGCTCCATGTACCCAAGCTGGGGATGTTACCATACACCCAAAGATGCCTGAAGCCATGCAAGCACACCTGCTTGGCTGGGAGGCTGAACCCCACTGGCTTCTTTATGAAATGCCATGAAAAAGACCTTCCCCAAGGAGGGCTGTGGAGGAAAACCAGGAGTTAATGCTCTCCTGTCTCTCTTTTCTGTAGGGAGTGGAAAGTTGTTTCACCCTACAGTGGTACCTTGTGGGTAAGAGGGAATGTCCTTTTGCCTCTTCCTTTCTCAGCCACCTTTCTTCAAGGCTGTGTACCTTTTCAAATGTATTATACATTTTAAAAGCTATGAAAAACCACAAAGAGGGAAAAAATAATTGGAAAATAAACTGTGTCAAATCCCCCCCACATTCTGAGCACATTAATGTGAAAGTGTTCAAAAAATATTAAAGTAAGGGAAACCCCAAGGAAAGGTTTATAGGAAAGGTATATAAATGATAAATTATATATCTTCTTCCTTTTATCATTTCTGGCAGAGGAATGAGGAACCAGGAATATTTATAAAATTCTCCACCTATCTCTTTTCAGGGCAGTCTGCGTAATTATTCCATTGCTGTATATCCAGTGTGTCAAACCCCTGCATTTTGCTCTCCAGAGCTCAAGAAATACTCTTTATTCTCTTTATCAGTAAAAAAGCTGATTTTGGTACCGAATAGACTATACCTAGGGTAGGGAGTACAATGCAACACCAGTAGAAAGCCTTCTATGTTGATTCCTGCATCCTAATCTTAACTCTCATGTCAGAGGTGATTTTGAAATCCCATATCAGAAGGTGGAGAGCAGTGGACACGGCTTTCTTTGTGCTCCCAGTTTTCAAGCAAGGTACTGGTTTGGTTTAGATTTGAGACATCTGGGAAAAGGGTTTCACAAATCTTGAATAGGAAACTAGCATCTTTCCTCCACCCAGGCATGTTCTGAAGACCTTGAAGCTATCCCAGAGCACAGGGCTGGGAGATGCTGCTGCCACTTCTCCCCATCACCACCCTGACAGGAACACCTTGATGTGGGCTCTGGTTTTCCCAGGCTCGCTTGGAAACTGCTGCAGAAATCCTGAAATGTGTCATTTCTCATCCAGCCCCTCCCTGCACACGGCTCCATGCCCACAGCCTGGAGGGCGCAAAGCAAACTGCCAGAATGGCTTTAGCTTTTTTAAACTGGCCAACCCTACCAGTCACAAAACAGGAAAACAAATCAGCCTTGGTTTTCTGGTCACTTTTCCAGCCTGACAATTGGAAAGGTGCCACAGAAGGTTCCACATTTGAGGTTGTATTGCCAACAGGAACATCAGTGACTTCAGATTGTAGGACCCAAGGAGGTGCTTGTGTTAACCAGCTGCTGGTGGAAATCATCTGCTTCTCCAGGGAGGCTGGCTCCTGGCTCCTTCCTCCTCCACCAGCCTGCAGCACCAACCTGATGCTCTCTGCGGCTATTAAAGGACAATTGAAAAGTGGGAAATGCTTGACATGACAGAGACAGAAAAGGAGAAAATGGGTAATTGTAAGGGATTTAAATAACTCTCAATTTGAAAGTCTTTCCACTTCCAAGTGGCTTTGGCCACTGCTGGCTGAGAGCTTAGCTTGTGCTGCAGCTGCATCCCTGTGGAGCAGATCTTGCTCCTCTGGGAAAGGCTGGTTGGCTTTTCATGTCCAGCCCTTCCAGGCATTTCTGTGCTTCATGCAGACGAGGGGAAGAGCGACCGTCATCCCTTCCCCAGCAGATCCTGTTCCCTTTTTATTCTAGATTATTAAAATAAAGGAGCATTCCCATCAGCTGTGGTAATCTGCTTGAGAAACAGATGTTTCTTGAAAAAGATGGAAGCAGCTTAAACATCTATGATGGGCTGATTCCTAATTCCCTGATCGAAGGCTGAAATTATCTTCCTGTAACTTTGAAGAGGACATGGTATTTGTCTCCCTGGGCAGGCAGCACTCTGCAATAAGCCCCTGAACAGGGCTGAGTCTTTAAAAGAATTTATATCTCCTAAGGGAAAATGCCCCTGGTTTATTTAAAAAAA
>VZRO01007564.1:67531-106347 GCA_013397915.1 Daphoenositta chrysoptera
GAAGTAATTTCACAAAATTAATTGATTATGGAAATTTTTTAAAATATAGAAGATATTAGGTTTGGTGACCAATGGGAGCTTACTGCCAATATTACAAGTCAACTTTCATGACCTGCTTTTCTTCATTTTTCTACTGGCTTCTAAGAACATCTGACCAATGTTGGAATCTAACTGCAAATGAAAGTGATGTGCTGCAATCTCATTACAATAAAAATACATGTCAAGCTAACAATTCTACCCAAAAAAAAGTCCTACATGTAGTTATAGCTATCTCAGAAAAACATCTTTTGGACTTAGATGTTATAAATTTATTTACTTTTGCAAAGATTGTGTGTGTTGCCTCCAACAAACACTACCAAGCTTATTCTCAGCATCTCTTTCTGGCAATGTAAATTCCTGTCTGTGAGGGCTGAATCCCATTTGATCTATCTCAGTCACACATGTGCACTGGAATGATCTCTAGTTATGAAGCCAAACTTAAATAAAAAGAAAGAGCATTGTTGCTTTGTAACCAGTTTAAATGCACGCCTGCCTAACGTAGGAAAAAGGCTCCTGTAAAAGAGGATGTATAACAGCCACATAAACCTGATAGCACCTCCTTTTCCTGGCTGGGTTTATCCCAGTACCGTTTGCATTACTGTAGTGAAGGTGATGGGGCTGCCCAGCTTTGGGGGTCTGGCTTTCTGTCTCGGGACCAGAAGAAGCTTTATTCATCCCTTTAAAGTAATTAGAACAGCCCTCTGTCCCCAGGGATCCTTGTGGCTGGCTGCCCTGCGGAGCAAGTGACTGTTATTCCACCATGTCTGAACACATCTCAGGAGTGCAATGTGTGATTAATAGCACCTAGAGATGGCAGACAATTTTACAATTTGAAATGGAAAAAATCTACCTTTACTGCCACATTTTCTGTGTTTTATTGGTGGGACTGATGCTTTTCGACTGGCTACCTGCTCCAGCTCTGGGCTCATTTGACAGTCCAGGGAGATGGGATCCATCTCGTTCTGCAGTACGTCCCCCTCCCTGTGTCCCCTGGGAGCGCCCTGCCACACTGCCTGCAGCGCCCAGCCCGTGTGTGCTCAGCTGCTGCTACAAGAAAATGTTGGATTGCAGCAGTGTGGGGGCTCCTGGGCTCAGGGGCAGTCAGGCAGGGAGAGAACGCAGGCAGGGAAAACGCAGGCAGGAGGCCAAGTAGCCTTGCAGGCTGACAGGAGCTGCTCCTGGTTGCCCTGCCAGCTCTGAGGGACAGCAGTGCCCTTGGTTTGCCTTCTGGGACGAGGGCACCGCACCCCCAGGGCTCTGCCAGCAACTCTGAGCGTCTGCCTCCGGAAGAGGTGGGGCAAAGCGATTTTATTTCACACTAGTTTACATTGGGTTGGGTTTTTTCCTACTGAAGCGCCCACCCTGTACATGCAGCTTCCAGCTGGATGAGGCAATGGGTTGCAGGATGCTCTCTAGATGGAGGGCTGCAGCTCAGCACTTCCTCAGAAAACAGCCTGCTGCAAACATGTCAGATACCCTCCTCTGCCCTCTGTCCTGGTATCTCAAAGACTAAACAGAGTCTCCGGAATTATCTCTGGAGCCTTAGTCCGGTGTACCTAAAACATCACCGTGGCTGTGTGGGAACAGCAGCCGTGGTGCTGCTCCCCTGATCTCCCCAGGCAGAGCTGCTCTGCAGGGGAGTGGAGACACTGGGGCTCAGCCATCCTCCACTGAGTGCCCTTTGCCACGCTGGCCACACGTCTGGGAGGCACTGCTGTCACCCGTCATCCCAACCCACCCACAAAGCACCATGGTAAGGACAGTTGCCCAGCATGATGGTCTCTGCCAGTGCTTGCTCTGCACTGAGCAAGCTGTTTCTTCTAAACTCATCTGGGCAAGAGAGAGACTTTCCTCAGTCCTTTTATGTCTGAGGCTGCAGTACGAAATCCCACAGAGGACTAAGAAATCCTTTTCTCCTTCATGCATATAGTGTATTTCTTTAGCCTGAACTTTCCCCATTTCAGTGCAGCCTGGAGAGTGCATTAAAAGAAAAAGAAAAAAAAGAAAGCCCCATGCAAAATACTCCCCTGCACACGTAGAAGAGCAGGTGAGAGAGAGAGCAAACCACATGTGACAGATGTTGGTCACATCGCTGAATGCCCTGCCGGTGGGAGCTGAGACAAAAACGCAGTCAGGGAGCCCCTACAATATTGGTGCCTTAGTAGTTTCAGCTTCCAGGCAAAGATGCTGCTCCATATTGTGGTGTATACACAACTCGCAATTTTTATTTCTTCTGCTGTTTGTGTCTAGGGAAATCAATTTTAGAGATTATTAAGATACTATTTATTTGCAGAAAGTGTCTTTGCTAAATAGCAATTAATAATTTTACTGAGCAATCTATAGTCATTTATATTTTGGTTGTTTATTTTGTGTGCCATACAGGGCTAGCAATGTCCTAACTTGCATGGTATTCTGTGCAAGGGTGTATTTTGGTTTCTGCTGCTGTGTCAGACTAATGCCACTGTTGCCATGGTAATGGTGATGTTTGAGTGTGCTTTGTCACCTTTGTCCTGCTATTTTTTTCTTCAAAAACAAATTCATGCTGTGGGGGCCTGCAAAGCACACAGAGGGTTTGCTATGGAAGCTCAGCCCCCTCTCTTTTTTATTTATTTATAAGAGATTATAAAGCAGTGTGGCAATTTCATAGATGAATAAAGCCTAAAGCCAGCAGAGCTCATCAGATCTGCTGAAGCCAACCTCCCATATAAATGTCACCAAGTTATCCCTTTATGGCAGACTGGACATCCTGGTTGGGAGTACTGCAAGGCATCCTATCTTAATTAGAAGATGCCCATAACTATCAATCCATCATCATCCTGTGCAGTTTCATTCACAATTTTAGAAATTCTCCATGATTTAGAAAAAGTCTACCAAATTTTTATCAGTTCCACCATGACCTTCATGCATTTTTTCAAGGTTGACTCATTTCCTGTCATTCTCCCTCATCCCCAGGTATCACTCTCAGGACCATGCTTTTACTTCCAATTAGCCCGCAGTAAAACACATTTTGCTTGTCCGGGTGCAGCAGGCTGTGTGATTCAGCCAGCCTTTCTGCTTTATTTACCCTCCTGCCTTTCTCTGGGTGTTTTATCAGCAGTGATTTCGCATTTATTTCCACATCACTAACGAGGATGCTGGGGAGCGGCTGTGTGCAGCTCTCTGAAAAGCTCCAGCAGCAACTCCTGCACCTGAGGATATGTCTCCTTTCTTTTCCCAGCATGTCACTCTACACTGGCATTTTCCCAGGATGGCAAAGTGTACCAAACATGAAGCAAGACACAGGTTCCTCAGCCAGCTCTGGTAGGATTGCTGAGGTTAAGCTGTTTTAAAATATGGATCTCTAGTGGAGTTACTGCACACTGTCCTTGACTGCTGCTGGATGGACAACACCTACTCCAGCATTCCCAGCTTAGACCGGGACTTACCATACATGTGGAAGAAATTGGGCCTGAGCCCTTGTTTATTCCTAGAAAAAAACCAAGGAGAAATGGTGAATGTCAGCTGGACTGCTCAGCTGCCCCAAGTGCCTGACGTCCACACCTCTCCTCCATGGGATGGGGGCAGCACATTTCAAGAGGGAAGCAAACCAGAGCTTGGCATTTAATGAAGGAATACAGTGAATCCACCCCATGCCTTCCAAACACTGTGTGAGCTTGGGCTCTGAAAAAATTATTAATTTATCCCATTCTGAGGAAAGGGTGGACCCCAGTTTCCCTTATGGGCGGGAGGAGGGGGAGTTTCATCAGGGGATTTGGGGCTGGGTGGCTGTGCCAGCCTGCACACAGCTCTGGGAGGGCGGCAGGCTGCAGTTAGCCTCCAGAGTCAGGACCATGCATAGCTTTACAGGAGCAGCCAGCATTGCCCATACTGTCCCTGAGCCAGGGTTAGAAGTCATGAAGGTCTAATTCACTTTAAGCTTTATTTTGTGCTAGGAATTGCCAGTGTTTTCTTGCTCCAGCTCTCTGTGTCATGCTATGGTAGCAGGTAGCCGTGAGGGCACAGCATTAACACAAGGTGCCCACAGACGGGTATGTGCCTGCTAATAAACCTCCTTTGCCCCTGAGATTCCTTACCTCTGCAAATATAAAGGGGGAGGATGACTTTCTGGCAGAGGGTCAGGGTCCAGGGTATCCCACCCGTACTACCTACCCGAGGTAGTGAGCTGATTATAAAAGAGCGTTTATCATTCCTGAGCCGTTCATTTGAGGCAAATTGAACAACATGGCAATTACCCCCAAGGTGCCCAGGGACCATTTGTGGTCTCTTGTGTGCAAATGATACGATGAAACCGTTTTGGAAAGCAAAAGAAAAAAGAGAGTGTTTATATCCCTCACTGTCTGGAGGCCTTCTCGCTATCTGCAGGCGGTGTGGCTACAGGGGACTTTGATGTTTGCTACACGTGCAGCAGGGGCATTGGCGGTGCTTGCTTTTATAGCACCAATACAATATTAACTGCAGCAGTTTAAGATAGCCTGTAAAGAAATCTTGAGCAACTGGCTAAGTCCAGAGATACAGTTACCGTTGCTGTGTGACATTTCGTCCTAATGGGATCAAGGCCATGGTCCGCAATCCTCCCTGCCTCTTCCTAAAACACTGTCGGCAGTTTTTAAGCAGTGTTTGTTCCTCAAGGACTCATAAAATCACCTTTTAAGAAGGGGAAAGGCACAAATCATCACGAAATTCTGGTTTCCAGTAGTTTCTGGTTTTTCTAAAGCTTTTCTGAGAACTGAAGGAAAATTAGGGTTTCTGCAGAAGTGGACCCTGCTTTTCAAGAATGTAGAAACCAGACAATGGTGCAAAATAATTTTAAAAAATCACTCTAAACAATTACTTATATCACTGCATAATTGCCAAATATATCAACTGTGTTTTGTCTTCACTGTCATTTCTGAATAAATGCCAGGATCATGAATATCAGAGCTATTAACACCACAACAGCTTTATTAGACTCAGGCCTGCCTGCGTCTGAAAACGAAGATCACCTTTAGGGGAAAAGAGGGGGGAAAGATTCTCTTAAAATCCACCAGATTTCAGGAGAGGCTTTTTCCCTAACTCATTTGCAGCTGTACCCTGGCACAGGAGAACTAGTGGAGAACTCAGTTCCTCCAGACGGTTTGCTGAGTGTGCTGAGCATCATCAGCAAGCAGAGCTTTCCAGCCTGGTGAGCTGCATAGGACAAGAGAAGGTCGCAGGGATGGCCCTGCTGGGGGACATTTCCACCACTCCTGCTGCAGCTGGTCACCCACGGCTGGCATCAGGTCACCCACTCCTCTCAAAGTCCTCCCAGGCTGCCTCTCCCTGTCAGGGTGGCTGTGGCTGGAGGACCCAGCCATGCTGCAGGCAAACCACACGTCCACCATCTAGAATACTTTTCTTCAGGATGCCTTTGTGCTTGTTTTTTCCATCCCGGAAGGAGTAAGTCACGTTTATTCTTTATTTCAGTTATTCCTCCCTTACAAATCAAACAAAAAAGGTCAGCAGTGTTATTTCACAGTCATCGTTGCTGTGGTTTTCCTGGCTTCCAGTGACTGACAGCAGAGAGAACAGCTACCTGACAGGTAGGCAAGATCTTTCTCCTGGAGGTTAGATGTGGTGTTGTCTGCTTCCCTCTGCTTTTTGTTTGTGGTATTTTTTTTTTCTTTCATATTTTTCTTTTCAGAAGGGTAAGGCACTGTGTTGTTCCTTTCTCCCCTTCTCCTCCTTCAAAGATGGACTGAAACTTGACCTTCTGATTGTTCATCTCAGATGCTCTCAGGAAAGCTCTGAGTGGTAAATAAGGTTCCAAATGCAGGAAGAGATTACTGTATTTTTCTTTTCCTTTTTAAAACCTTGAATAGATGAAAATAGATGGTAATCAACAAACCTGTGGCTAGAGCAAAAATCCCTTTAACTCACATTTTACTTCAATTACATTCAGGACAAAGAAACACATCGCACCATGTGCATGAATAGATGCTTTATTATTCAAAACAAGCTTCAAAGAGCATTACGTCCCCTATAGAAAATATGCAATCAGTGTTTAATTCAATGGTAGGATGCAAATTTAAATTCCCATAAGGGGAAGACTGTTAATGCCATTTAAATTGGTTGTAAATTACAGATAATACGCTTGAGACCCGAATACAGATTAGGAGAGTGTTGCTTTATGAATCCAGCCCTGCTTTGAACTTATTGAGTATTTATTTACGGACAATAAGACAGTGCAGGCTTGTTTACACCTATATAGTCATATGACACAATACATATACAGAAAAAAACATTTTGTTTTTAAAATACAGAAGCTGTTAGCTTCAGTTTGATGGGGACTGGTTGTGTGGAGATGTTTTTTGGTTGCAACCATGTCTGTTCTCCTCTCTGTCTGCTCCAGAGTCATGTATTTCTGTATCTTATGAATCACACAGAAATTAGCCCAGAGCAATTTTCATTCCCCAATTTTATTAACAGTGGAGGGAAGTCCTGGGTGCTCAGTGTAACCCATTGGTGTGTGCTTGGGGCACCGGCCCTGTGCAGGGCTCAGAGGCTGCTGCTGCCTTTGCTGGGGTTGGTACCTTGGTTGTTTCACTATAGTGGGTCTGGTGTGTCCCTCCCCATGGCCATGGCTGCCAAGGAAGGAGCCTCTCAGCAAGAGTTTTTAGGGGATTTTTTGTTTCTAGGGAAAGCAATGTTCTGTGGCTTCATCCTTTGTGCACCAAAATAATCATTAAAAACAACCGATGCACTTTAAGACCAAAGTGTTTAAAATGAGCTGTGTGTCTCACGTAGCACGACGTCTGTTTGCTGTTATTTTCTGCAGTGTATTTCTTGCCCATTCTTTGTACAAGACAATAACTTGTAGAACTGAGATTTTTTATTTTGTAAAAGGCAACTAACTAGTCATTTGAGAAGCAGCTCTGCAAACCACTGATGGAATGAATGAGCCCTTCTGGTATGGATCCCATTAAGGCCACTCTAGCAATGTTTTGCTGGGCTGTGTCATGAGAAATTTTGGAGTATATTTCTTCATGTTGTATGTCTCTAGGTTTATCAGTATTTCATCAGCACATTACAAACTGAATAAAATATTTTGCATTGCAAAAGCACCTCACTTTGTGGTTAATTTCTTTCAAGGCAGTCGAGTTTACATCCCCAGAGTCATGGAAAAATGGCCATTGCTCTCAAACACTATTTTACAGAGTGGTTTTTAGCTTGACTATGTATGTGTGGGTGGGAGGGTGGAGGGGCAGAATCGTTTAATTGTTTCTGAACCCTCTGGCTGCATAATAGGAAATGCCCATCTCAGTAACTAGAAGTTTACACAACTGCCTGTAGATTCATCTTAAGCTGACTGCAGAGAGGAAAACATTTACCTACCTTGCTTTCCTCCTACTGTTTTCAGGCCCATCCAGTTCTCTAATACAGATGAAGCACCAGAGCATCTTGTGCTTTTCTGTCATCTTAAGAAGTTCTCTGCCAACAGAAATACCTTCTTAGAGAGGGCATAAAGGCTTTTATTTTAAGCTTCTGTGTACACTAACCAGCTCATGCTGCTGCAACCTGTACTAGGAGAGCACACGGGTCTTTCCTGGAACTTTCCAAGTCCTCCTGATCCCTGCTGAGGTCTGCACACCAGTTAGTGGATGCAGTGCAATGGTAAAGCTCTCGCAGAAAGGTAATTTCATTGCATGCAGGGATGATACCATTTCTCTATTTCTAGTTGTTCAGGTGCTCTTGAAACCTGTTTTGTGCTCTGGCTAAATCATTATAGTGGAAGAAACATATTCTGTAATTTATCTCAAATGACTTCCAACTCTGCTTTATGGTGACAAATTTCCAGAATACACCCCCCCATCTTACACTCCTGATCTGCTTCATTTATTTCTAAATTCATAACTGTACCTATGTCTACAAGAAAGTGCATGTGGTTTACATCAGCCTTCATCAACAGAGAAGCAGATCTTTTGGCCAGGTTATAAAACCCATATTAAATAGCATTAGATCAAGAATAGCACCCATTGGACTCCACTAATACCACACTATAAGGGATTACCCTTCCCTACTTCCAAGTTTTTTCAATTTCTCTGTTCACATTATTCATTCTTTGAATAGGAGCTACATTGGTTTGGCTTAGTGCTTTTTTCCCCAAACACAAAAATGTAGGTATTTTATGGCAATACCATCTTTTGTGACCTACAGACTTGTGATTCTACTAAAAACATGCTATCAAGTATATTTAACAAAACCTGTTTTCCATAAAGTGACATTGATTGGCATTACTAATGCTCTCATCTTTTCATTTCTTTTTATGGATTGCATCCCCAATCAGCCTTTCCCTGAACTGTGCCTGGAATCAATGCCAAGATAACCAGTTCAGTGTCTCCTGCATCATTCCCTTGGCTTTCAAAAATATTGGCCCAAAATTTTCTTTTAAGACCCTCTTGGTCATCTTCTTATTTGCTTTTTATTCCCTTCTCCTACTCCCATTTTGCAGGATTTTCCCAGGGCTTAAAGATTTAGTTCAGAGGACTTCTCTGCTTTTTTTTTGTGTTACTCTTGGGTGCAAGCTACTTAGGACTACAGATTTTAAATAGTTACAGATTATGAATAACCACAGGCTAGGATTTCAGACCTGTATGTGCTATGGAGAGACAGGGTGAGATCTCTCTGATGAAGTTCAGACATCGATGTCGGTTTCATGATGGACTCTTCCAACACATCCAGTGGGCCAGTTCAGCCTTTGCTTCATACTTTTCCTAGTTTTTGCACCAGTTCAACGTGAGCACACACACATTGCTGAATGAGCCTGACATTTATTACTGTGCTTTCAGTGCTGCCTTCTGGAACCTGGCTGTGCTCTGATTGAAGTAATTTTGTTTTGAAATTGAATCATTAGCATTAAAAGCAGGGGAATTTTAGAATGCAAGTTCTGAAGTACCCTGGAATCATTAAGAGCCAAAATTCCTAGGCTCCTCTGAAGTATGAATAACTTAAACTGTTTCATTAGTAAGAAATGCTTATGTGTATTTTCACTTCCGTGTCCACATTATGGTCAAAAGTGAACATTACAGCAAGGAGGAAGAGGGCAGAGTCTTGTTCAACATATGTGTGCTAAGGTTTGACCTTAGCCCACAGTGGGCTTGATTCTGCACCATGTGTCACATTGATTTGCAGTGCAGGAGATACCCAGCACTCTATTGCCTCAAGGTGCCAGAATCACCTTCCCCAAAATCTGGAAACTTTTATGCTATAGTTACTTAACTGTCTTCATTTAATTAAAGCCTCACAAGAAGCAAGTCTGATAGACAGACTACTGTGTCATGGTGGGATTGCTCCCAGACGTGACAAAAATGAGTCCCCTGCTGTCCCTCACCCTGCACACCTACCCCTCTCACCTTCTTTAATCATGCTCTTCCTAGCATAATTAAAGGAATTTCCTCCTGAGCCTTGTCAGCTGCAGATATCAATTTGCAGCCTCCATTTGACCGATGATTTAACACATCTTCAGAATGGAACTGGGGATATGCCTCCAGCCTCCTGTGGGTGCTGCTGCCCCAGCCTTCCCAGGTCATGCAGGTGAGCCCAGCCTGTCCCCACTTCCTCTCTCACTTACATGTATCCATTGTGGAGCAGAGTGGAGCATCCCACAGAAAGGCCAGGTGCCAGTGCATATCCCACAGATGGAACAGACCAGAGCAGTGTGGGTCAGGAAGGGCTTAAAGAAGAGCTTAAAGCCTCCCTGGATGCACCACCTGGTAGCCCATTTCACTGTGCACAGGGCTTTCTAGTGTTTATGACTTCATACAGAAAGCCAAGTTTGCTCTTCAAGTTCCTGTATAAAATATGTGATATATCAAGCAGCCAATGTCAAGAGACTTTAGGCTATATTCATAAATGCTTCACTGAATCCCTAAAGACACAATAAATTGTTGCTTCAGAAGTATCTTCATTCACCTGTTCCAGGCAAATGGGAAAAGACAATCAATTTTTCTTTTTGAAATGCCAGAAATCCTAAACTTATGAAATTTTCTGACAGTTCCTACATTTGCACTGGGATTTTATGAGGTTGTATCAGTTGACCTTCCCCTTTCAGAGTTCAAGCAAGTTGAAAAAAGGAACTGTAATAAATATAGCCACAGACAGATTTAAGCACATTCTGTAATCCAGAAAATGGAACTTATTCTAAAGGCAGTTCCTTCTGAATTTTAAGTGAAAGAATTGATAGCATTACCCATTGAAATGGAATTTAAATGGAGTTCAGAGCAACAAAATTTTGTTCTGTAAAAGCCTCTGATTCTGAGCCAGGAACTTAACAAATCTTTAAAGATGAGATAACAGAAAAGCTTTAGTTTGTTTATTTGTTTGTTTGTTTGTTTTCTATTAAGAGCAGGGATTTAAGAAAGAAGGAGGGAAGGTGGTGGTGGTACTGCCCCAGTGGCCAGCCATCACTCCTCAATGCTACAGCCATGTGCAGCTCAGAGCAGACTGTGTGGCCATTCGTCATATCAAAGCATGGACATTTGTCTTCAATGTCCTTTAGCTTTTGAAGCTCCTTCCTTCTGTCCTTGATCTGCATTTTTCTCCTGGAATGTGTTTCCCCAGTCAGTCACTTTCACACATCCCCCCTTGCGTAGGAAAATCCTTCAGGTTTTGCAAAGCCTATCGTTCCCTTTTCTTTGAATTTCTCTTGAAAACTTTCCTTAGCCACCACACCTAAAAATTTATCCCATCTGGGGCTGGTTAGGCAAATACAAGCTGTGACTTCTGACTTATGGTTTTCTGCAAAACCTCTTCCATTTATTGCTCCCCCATTTTCCCAATCCAGCTATACGCAGGTTTTGCCCACCCCTTGCACCTGAACATGTGCAGATCTCATGGTAAGGGGGCCCTCCTTTTCACAACCCACCTACAAGTCACTGAGCCCACTGGGAATTTGCACAGCATATTCCTCTGCCACTCCCACTGTGGAATCAGAGCAAGTGACCTGGCAGCGTGTTATGCCCCTCCACATCCTGCAGGCAAGCTCTCAGCAACCAAGCAGTTAAATATCCATCTTTTTGCGAAGTTCTGTTGCTGTTAACATTGCTCACAAATGCCACTTTGTGCTTTGGTTGTTATTTGCAAAACCCTAGATGCTTCATGGAAAAGCCAAGATTTGGGCAGTGAAGTGAGTCCAAGCAGGCTGCCACCAGGCCGCCCCTTTCAGATGTCATTCTGAGGAAGGCACAACTCCAGCTTCTCAACCGTATTTCAATGAAGATCTATAGGTCAAAATACTTTTAGGTGTCTTTACAGCAATACTGTGTGCCAGTAAATAAATCCTAGTTTATAAATCTGTCTGTACAAGGAAGAGGGAAGCCATTTTCCCTACTGTGCTTCATCCCTGTCCCTAAATGTGCAGTACACACCACATATATGGAGGTGAGACCTCAGTGATAAATTGCAGAGCAATGTGCTAAATGAATTTGTATTGCAGCCCCAACAGCTTCCCCCGGCCTCTGACTTTTATCCCATATCTCAGGATTTACTCTAACATTCCTCTTAACAGCCACCATTTAAAAACAGAAAGCTAAACCAGAAAGGTCACCATTTCCTAAAAATCCAACCCACTCACCTGTTAAAGGTTTTTTTTCCTTCATGCACACAAGAATTTCCACAGAACACGACATGGCCAGGTGGTGAGATGAGCAAGATGTACTGCTGGACCAGTTACCAGTTTCTTTAAACGTAACATCACCATGACCCTTAGGCTTTTATCCTGCAGCCATACAGAGAAATGCAAACAGGGAGCAAAGAACTGCTGTTTGGACATGGCAGCCTTTCACCACAAGCATGGCACAAGATGGGAAAGCTGAGAATCCAACTGTGCAATGTTCAAATTTAATCTTTCAGGGAGAGAAATGAAAGGGCCGTGGCACTGGGAAAGAAAGCTTTCCTGTCTCCTAGTGACACTCCATTTAGATCTGGAATAGCTCCCAGAAAGGACTTTAAGTATGAGAGACCTTTGTTTTTGAAAACACAGTTTTGGCTCATTTCAGAGGGGTTTTATGGTTTTCTGTGGGCATGGATAACTGGATTCGTGACAAGTCCTTTTGTATCCTTTACCAGCAAAAGGATACAGAAGCTGTCTCAGTACTTTTATGTTTCCAAGCCCACATTGCTCATTTTTCCCTAATACGTTTGATTGATGTAGCATCACCATTATCTGGTGTATACATATTTTCTTTATATTAATGTAGCACAACCCATGTAATTTACTTGTGTGAAGTCAAATTGTTTCAATTTTTTTGTTCTCTTACAAAGAACTCTTTTACCTCCTTGTTGTGGTTTAGCCCAGCCAGCAGCCAAGCCCCACGCAGCCACTCATTCACAGCCCCACCAGCGGGATCAGGGAGAGAATGGAAGGGTAAAAGCTGGAAAACTCATGGGTTGGGATAAAGACAGTTTAATAGGGAAAGCGAAAGCCATGCACACAAGCAAAGAAAAACAAGGAATTCATTCACTACTTTCCATGGGCAGGCAGGTGTTCAGCCATCTCCAGGAGAGCAGGGCCCCACCATGTAGAACAGTGACTTGGGAAGACAAACTCCATCACTCCAAATGCCCTCCCTTCGTCCTTCTTCCCCCCAGTTTATGTACTGAGCATGATGTCAGATGGTCTGGAATATCCCTCTGGTCAGTTGGGGTCACCTGTCCTGGCTGTGTCTCCTCCCAGCCTCCTGTGCAGCCCCAGCTTCCTCACCATTGTGCAAGTAGGAAAGGCAGAAAAGGCCTTGGCTCTGTGTAGGCCCTGCTCAGCAATAACCAAAACATCTCCATATTATCAACCCTGTGTTCAGCACAAATCCGTAACACAGCCCCATATCAGCCACTGTGAAGAAAATTAACTCTACCCTAGCCAAAACCAGCACACTCCTGCATTAAACCTCATTGCTGTGAGGATCAGAAAGTTCCAGAGGCCAGGATGTGTCATTTAGCAATGAACATGAAAAATCAGGTAGCAATGAATTTGCAGCAATATAGATAAATATCACATCATACAAGTGTGTACCACTGTTAATCCCAAGAACCAGCAATGAGCTATAATGCAAATCATGTGTTGAATTAACCCATTGGAGCTGACATCATCCCTTATGAGTAACAATGCACATAAGCTGCTGTCAATTATTTCTATCTATGTTGCACCTAAATACAGTCCAAAAGGGTATTTGACTATCACAGTCAAGGCATGGAGAGACTCTCAACAGAGAGGCTGATGAACCTTTGACACTGTTTTCCACAGAATTCTCCTGGATTAACTGGCTGCTCACGGCCTGGATGTCTATACTGGATAGGATCTGGACAAGCTGGGCCAGTGGGTTGAGGCCAATGGTGTGAGGTTCAACAAGGCCAAGTGCTGGGTGCTGCACTTGGGCACAACCACCCCATGCAGTGCTACAGGCTGAGGGCAGAGCAGCTGGAAAACTACCCAGAGGAAAAGGACTGGAGCCAGCTGAACATGAGGCAGCTGTGCCCAGGTGGCCGAGAAGGCCAATGGCATCCTAGCCTGCATCAGGAACAGCGTGGCCAGCAGGACCAGGGCAGTGATTGTCCCTCTGTGCTCGGCACTGGTGAGGCCACATCTCAAATCCTGTGTCCAGTTCTGGGCCCCTCAGTTCAGAAAGGACATTGAAGTGCTGAAGTGTGTCCAGAGAAGGGGACAGAGCTGGGGAAAGGTCTGGAGCACAAGTTTGATGAGAAGCAGCTGAGGAAGATGGGGTTGTTTGAAGAAAAAGAGGTGCAGTGTGAACCTTGTAACTCTCTACAGATGCCTGAAAGGAGGTTGTCACCAGCTGTGGGGAGCAGCCTCTTCTCTCAGGTAACAAGTGACAGGATGAGAGGAAATGAATGGCTTCAAGGTGCACCAGGAGAGGTTCAGATTGGAAAGTAGGAAAAAATTCTTTAGTTAAAGGGTTGTCAAGCATTGCAACAGGCTGCCCGTGCAAATGGTTGAGTCACCATCCCTGGAGATATTTAAAAGTTGTGTAGACGTGGTGCTTAGAGACATGATGTAGTGGTGGACTTGGCAGTGCTGGGTTAAGGGTTGGACTTGATCATCTTAAAGGTATTTTCCAAGCTAAATGATTCTACAGTTCTAGAATTCTGTGACAGCATGATGATGACTGTGACCTGAAGTCATGACAATTGGCTAGCACCGTGATGGGCATTTGGAGTTTTCTTCCCTGTTATGGATCAAAGAGAACTGGAGCCATGTGATTTCCTTAGTCCTGGGGACTTCTGTGTCCTTGGAGAAGGATGAGATAAACTTCAAACACCTTTAATAAAATAAAATGATGATAAGCCATTCTCCAGGCAAGAGCTGTAAATACCACTGTGTATATTGGCTTTTAAAATAGAGACATTAGCCAGAATATCTCAGACTGTGTAATTTAGTGTCTTTTATCATTTCATCTTCTAGTTACAGTACCAAGAGGAGTGATGTCTGGAAGATAAATTTAATATGCAGAAGAAAATCCCTCACTTAAAACATATTTAATACTTGAATGGTGTAATAGAAAGGCCAGTTTTATTATTTTTCCAAAAATGGACTTAAAAACTCAGTACCTCCTGAAAAATGGCTGAGTTTTTGAAAACCATCTAATCTTTTACAAGTTCCAGATCTTTCCCTTCTTCAACATCATGGGTAGAAAAGTTATTGTAGTCTGAGAACCCCAGTATATTTTTCATGGCACATTGGTGTGCAGCAATGGGTTAAGGAGTGGGTTGTTAAACATAGACTACAGTAATGCCTATTTCCCAGTAGGATGGAGGATGCAGACTTTACAAGTTTCTAAGGTGAAATTATAGCAATGACTTTGACTGGTCTTGAAGCTCTTGTACTGAAGCAGATGTTCATACTTTACCTCCATGTGTGATATAGCTATTGAACAAAATTAAATGGCAAAACAGATGCAGTCGATATGTGATGTATGCAATTTGATGACCTTATGGAAGCAAGGAGGAAATCAGACTTCACAACTCTTAGTGGTCTGCTCATTGCTTGTGGAAGGTTAAGGCCAACAGGTGAAAAAGATTGGGAGGTTATATTGAAAACAGGGTAGTCTGAATGAAAGAAACATGTAGTCCTTGCCATGCAGTCCATAGGCAACCTGTAATTATCAAAACAGAAACCTGCTTTTCACATGGCATGTAGGCAACAGTGTCACAGACAACAAGGAATGTGGCAGCTCTGCATTTGTAGTTCACCTAAATAAAACACAGAATTAAGCCAGGAGAAAAGTGCATGTCAAACAAACCCTCTTTTTGAGGCCAGAAAAATCATCCCAGTGACTGACAAAATCAGCCATGTCTATATGTCCTGGAGGACAACCAAATGTGCAGAGGCACAGTGAGTGAAGATAAGGCCAACCAGCAGGACCCAGGAGGCACCCTGGGCATCCTGCTTTTGGTAAGGCTTGCAAGGGAGATTGCTGAGGCACTGAAAAATTCTTTGCCTTATGAAATAGACTTGCTGAGGTGTGAGTGCTGGGGATAAATCATCCAGAGAGAAATTTGTCCTTCTGATCTGCCATGCAAATCACAGTGAAGTGGCAGGAGTGCAGTGTTTGCTTGGCTGCAGAGCATGAAGGGGACTCAGTCCTCCACGCCTCCCAGCAGTGGGCCAGATCCCATTTCCCCCCACCATCCCATCTGGTTAGGTGCCAGCACTGCAGGCAGCACGTGCCTTTGCTGCCAAAAGCCAGACTCCCTCCTTGCAGGAGGACTATGTATGTCCTGACTTTTCCTGAGCTGGCATCTGCCCTTGCTCTTGATCCTGGCCCAGCAGACTGATCTGTGCATCAGCTTATCAGTGCCAGGTACCTGAACCATGCAGGAGAAGTTTGAAATCTGCAGGAAGATGTCCTTACCCAAGCAGTGCAAGTGGCCGGAGGTGCTTCAGTCCCTAGTCCCTGTATCACACCTAGAGATGCCTTGAAGAGTGTGAGTGTATGTGTCTGTGTGTGTTCGTGTGCAGGGTAGCTGAGTGAAAAGAGCAGATTTTTGTGCTGCGTGCTCCTGTCTGAGACACACAGATTTCATAGGAGAAATCATGCAGAAGCTAGCCCAGAGATAAAAAAATATTCCCCACAGGAAGATGTAACCAGAACTATGCACCTTCACCTGGCCCACGCCTCACCTACACATGGGACAGCAGCACTGCTATTTCCAGCTCTGCTGGAAACACCTTTCCTCCCTGCTCTTGGAAGAGCATTAACACTTCACAGCAGTGACTCTCAGCCATTCTGTCCCTGATAGACCCTCCCAGGCTCATCTGCCATACCTGTAGTTTCTGACACAGGAGCCTTCAGCTTATGTCAGCAGTGCTTGTCCAGTCCCTGAGAGCAAGCCCTGATGTTCAGTACTATTCAATGTCCTTTGCTTTCTATCACTCTGGCTTTCAAGGTCATCCAGTTTTCCTGCATGGTCAAGCACTGCACACTGACCAGGGTCCTCATTCCAGACAACAGGAACACATTTTTAGGAGACTACTGCAAATGTCTGATTACCAGAATGAGTCAGGATATGACATTAGTTCCCAGTGTGTCTCCCAGATTCCACAGCATCACTTCTCGTTCACAGACCAATCAACTCACATTGTGCTTCTGGAACACAGGTTTACCATACAGCAGTTTCTGCACAAAAGTGGCTCTCCTGCAGCAGCATCCATGTGGAGCTGGTAAACAGGCAGCTGAGACAGCTGCTGAAGACCTCATCCTATGTCCAGTTGAGGTGAAATGGGCATTGTAGGCTTTAAGAGGGTTTTTCACCAAGTATTTTCCAAAATAATGTTGATGGATGACTGTCAAAGCATCTCCCCCCCAGTCTGTACCTCTGTGTGTTTTACATGGAGCTTGGCATTCTTGCACCATTTCAGGGTCCACATGTGGGAATGCCAGTGTTTTGATCAGCCATCCTCGGCACAGGTGTAAAAATCCTGATTTAAGACTAATTATGGCAAAGTAATTATTTCTGAGCCATGATGGCAGGCACTTTCAATTAACTCTAAATAGGATATAAGTAGCAGGGGGAGAAACGCTTATGTAGAGGGAATCTAAGCTAGAAGGGGCCAAAGAGAGCTCAGACACAAGCAAAATAAATAGGAATCTTTTCAATCAGAAGATAAGGTTATGTTATTCCTTCTCAGTTTCCAGTAGCCCAGAGTTCTTGAAAGAAGGCAGTCAGAAGGTTGGGCTTTCTCTGCTCTGCTGCAGATGTGGAATGGCCTTTCATTCCAAATAAAATGGCCTTTCAGTAGCTCCTGCCAAATAAATAAATAAAAAAATTATTAATTAACTTTATTTGAGTTATTTTCAGAAAGGTAGCCCTGCCATTGTTGCCAGCACCACTATTCTGGTAGCCATGTACCCAGATTTTAATGTTTGGCATGTTTTACGTTTTCAAAAGAAACCCATCAGACAGCAGCTACCCAAAGGAAACCCTGTTTGATTCCTCCCAGGTTTATTCCAGGTGCAGCCCTATGGCAAGTGTCTCATGCCATTGGGTTTCCTCCCAGTCCACAGACCTGGACTGCTGGGCAGTTGCATTTTCAAAAGCTAAGCATAAAGATGTTCAAGAAGATTTCAGACTCATTAATAATGTTTTACAGTGCTATCTCAAAAANACAAACAAAAAAAAAACCAACCAAAAAAACCCACTTTCCTCAAACATTACAACTAACTTTCTGATTTTAATATACATTTGTCCCATGGGGTTTTCACCCATTAAGATAGATTAAGTGACTATTCTAATGTACAATAGCAGATTTTGCCCTGTGGTTTAGTGGCTGGCTGTGGTTGACTGATACCCAGCCCTCTGAATCCCTGCTGAGTATCTAAGCTCTACGAGCTGCAGTGAATGCATTTAATCTACATAAAAAGAACACAAATTGCATGTTAGCCTTTTTGAGCCCAGTAATCAGTTTTACATTTTACTTGGTATGCTTCTCCGCAGTCCTAGTGGCTCCAAGGAGGTTCCAAGGATTCTTCCTTTTTTTTCCCCCCTGCCCATCTCACATAGAAGAAAAGTGTTTGCATTTTGATTGTGCTCATTCCCTGACCCCTGTAATTTAACCATTGTTCATATTTAGTGCTGACTGGAGTCCTGCGGGGCAGCTGATAACAATAATTTGTAATAAAGCATATGCAGGCTCTATTTTTTATCCTTGTTTTCCCTAATAATGCGAAATTAAATTTATTAATTAAAACAGATGAAGTAAAATAGGATTCCAGGGCTGCCAAAATACATGGATTATCCCAGCCTCACATTTAGGATGATTATAATATTTGGCATGTATATAGCGCTTCAAAGTGGCATCGCAGTTAATCCTTGCCCCACCGCCCCTCTGAAGTGTGTTGTTATTCCTCAATTTGCAGATGAGGATGCCCAAGCAGAGAGGTTAACTCCAGAACGAGCCAAAGCCTGCGCAGGCACAAGCGGCTTCCTGCAGCACAGCCCCCTCTCTCCTCCCCCCAGGCGTGATTTTGGGTGATCCGGGGATTACCGGGGAAGCCTGCGGGTCCCCGGAGCTTTTCGGGGCGGGGGATTTGGAGGCGATGCTCTGAAATGGGCTCGGAGGCGGGGGAAGGGGCTCAGTCGGCACCGAGCTCATCCTGACAGGCCTGACAGCGGCACCGTGTGTAGACCACGAGGTGCAAATTGAGTCGCTCATTTGGCAGCTGCATCATGCAGATGAGGAGCTCATCCCAAAATTACTGTAATCCCAAACACATACATGCTCTTCAGGACTCAGATAAAAAAAACCGAAACTAAACTAACAGCTGGGGGAAAATGTGCAAAATGCTCTTTAGACCAAATAGTTCTGTGGCAAAATGTAGTTTCAGCTAAATATTTTGTGGGGTAGTGTTGTTACCAATGTTGGCAGATGAGAAAATATTGTAATCTTCCATCTCTGCTCAATTTCAACTCAGGTAATTTTGATATTTTTTGCGGTTTTCCTACACAAATATCCTTTGGTGTGTGAGTGAAAACAAAAAGGAAATTAAACACACCAAAACATGATGTCTTGGCAGCTCTGCAATTTATTTTGGAGGGGTGCTGGATTTTGTGGGATGCTGCAGGATGCAGCTCTACCTGCTGGGGCCGAGGACTGCTCCCTCCCCCTGCACTGCAAATTCTAGAATGGCAAAATCCTGGTTCCTGAGCTCTGGTAGAGACAATGGGAGTGTGCACAAGCTGGGATTGAGACTGTCCATGGCGAGTTTTCTTGTTATGATTCACAGGCTGTAAAAGGCCTCTGTTGCTCTTTGGGAGCAGTGAGGCACTGGCACAGGCTTGTAGAGAGTCTTGCTTGGAGAGCCTGTGGATGCCTCATCCCTGGAAATGTCCAAGGCCAGCTTGGGTGGGGCTCTGAGAAACCTGATCTAGTGGAAGATGTCCCTGCCCATGGCAGGGAGTTTGAAACCAGATGATCAAGGTCCTACCCAAACCATTGGTTCTATGATTCTGCAGGGAGCAGGCTGGTGTGGAAGCATCAGACCTTGCCAACGCAACTGATTCTGCCTAAAAGGCTTGGGTTTACCCTGTTGAGGGGGAATAAAGGGTAACCCTGAAACTGTGGCACTCTGGTGAGTCTGCTGAGAAGACTGGGGGCAGGCAGCTGCTCCAAGGGCTGTGGAGGAGGCACAGTCCGATCTCAGATGGAGACAGGGGTTGATGGTGGGTGGCAGTGCTCTTCCAGGGAGTTCAGCCTGGGTATTCCTCATGTACCACAGGCTACCCAACGGGATGGGGGATGCAGGGTATCCTTGCTGAAGGGACAGTCATAAATCAGCCCATGACACAAGCTAATGAGGACCATAACGAGGGGTGAGAAGATGAGGGTGCTATCTGTCTGATGGCAGACAAAGCTTATGCAACTGGGAACATCTCATATGGCTGGGACACTGGCTCATAACCTCTGTTGGCTGTAACAGATGAGGTTAAAAGGATCAACTCCTTATTCTTCCCAAAAATGTCTGTCTTTGGCAGACAGTAAATCCTGGTAGCTTGAGACAAGGAACATTACAGAAAGCTGTGAGGACTTCAGAAACAGATCACATCTTTTTACCCTACAGGAAATCTTTAGAACATCTGGAGGGCAGCTATAAAATTTTCTTATTTAATGTTTTAATTACATTTTGAGATTGTTAGGCTAAGCACCCTCTTCTTTAAAAAGAGAAAACTTCATGTTCAAAATACACAGAAATTCAAATATCTACCAAGACCTGTTTTGGTTAGTTGTCACTTGTAACTCGCTATATTATAAATAATAGGAGAGGGAACATTAAAACATGAGTTCCAACAATTTTCACCGAGAGTCCAACAAAGAAACAGACTATAGGTGTTGACAAGAATTGTTTAGCAGGGAATGATATTGCATAATGCAGAGCCTGTGAACATCAGCTTTACATAAACTTCGTCCATATGAGATGTTAATCAGGAGGGAGAACTGAAGGATCTGAAAACAATCAACATCTCTCCTTTCAAACCCCTGATGTTCAGTGTGAAGAGCTCATGCTATCCCTGTGTGGTGGGAGTGCAGGAGGATGGGAGGTAGCCATGGGCTGATCTGAGGTGGGCACATTTTCTGAGGTGTTTTGGGCTGGCCCAGGCTGAGCCCAGTGAAGGAAGGTGTTTGCTCAGGGTAGAGGTGTGGGAGGCAGTGAAATGAACTTCTGAACCAGGATAAACCAGACCTGAATGAAACTGGGATGGTGCTTCAATGATAAAAATTAATAAAAGAAAGAGTAGAAAGTGCCTGGGAGGTTTTAAAGGATTAGTGCAAGGGAGAAGCCAGCAGCAAAAGAGACAGAACTACAGATATACCTGCACTTCCTAGATAAATGTATGGATTACTATAGTTCCTATAAACTGGGTGATAAATGAAAATATTCACAATGTTAATATAATGGCTATATGCAAAATATGACTGTATCTTCAAATATACTGATGTGAATATGTTTCATATGCCTATAACCACATATGAAAATATATAAGCATGATTCATGTATCTTTTGAACCAGAATTTGTAAGAAAGGGTTATTTTTCAGAATCGTAAACAACTCTATTTGGCAGTTTCCAAGCGAGATTTCAATTTTGCATTTTCAAATTACATTTTCATTGTCATAAATGCAAAATGCATTTGTGAAAAAAAAAAAAAGGCTGGTTGCCCTATTTACCTTTGTATAAAGATCTAGTGGTGAAATACAATTTGATTGCAAAATATATGCTGTTCCCAAGGGAACTGCTGCTTGAAAGGACTTACTACCTCTGATTAGACCAATGAGGCAATCATTTGCCTCAGCTTAAGCTTGTATGAAGCCAGAGAAAGACAATTGGCCTGAAGAACCTGTGTTATAGTCACCTGGCAAGCTTCTCTTCCATGGGTAATAGGGACCAAACCAAGGTTATTATGACCAGAGTATTGCTCTTAGCTCAGAGCAGCACACTGGCTGAATATGAGGGTCGAATCCACCACTGTGGTTGGTATTGCCTCCTGAAATGCTCATGCCATGCCCATTTAAACTAGCAGTGACTTCATCTGCTCATGTTAGAGGCAAAACTTGCCTTAGACTGTGGGGCACAGGAAGTTCTGAATTAAAATGTCTCTTCTTTTGGTGCTAAACTGATCAAGGCGACACCAGCCCAGGAAGGTTTAGGGCACCATGCCCAGATCCACTGCACCTGCTGTCAGTCTGACATCTCCATCATCTCTAGCCCACCAAGGAAGGCCACTGGGCTGTGTGTACCCCTGCTGCTCCCAGGAGCTGGTGCGGGGATGCTCCAGAGGCTGGTGAGACCTCATTCTCTCACTTTCTTGGCAGCCCTCCCCACTGGGGCTGGACCCCCTCTGCTTACAGTCATGTTACAGTGGGCCAGATCTTCAGTATGCACAACTTGGGAATGCACCTTTAAGTGCAGTACTCCAAATTACCTATTTTTTTTTTTTTTTTTTTGTCCCTCTAAATGCTTTTGGGATATATTTCCGGAGTTTCTTAATTTTTTTTTTTTTCAGCACCATTAATCTTAAAGATTAATGCAAAGTCAAGCAATTTTTTACTTAAACAAAGTCACTTGCACATATACTTTCACTCACCACGTCTTGGGGAGCTAATGTTTATATGTTGAATTCTGCAATAACAGTTTAACTCCAGAGTGCCCACTATAAATGCCAGTCCATTACTCTTTCAAGTAACATAGTATATTTTGGACTTTAGGAAAGTAAAGCTAGAACAATCCCAAAACTGGAGTGTTTATTCCTACAAATAACTACACAGAGCCATGTGGGAGTGCCTTTGGAGAGCTGCAGTGCTCTGCAGAGTGAGGCTCAGGATCAGAAATAGAAGACAAAATCTCTTGGTTGCATGTCCAGCTTCTCTCTCCCACTCTCACGACTGTCACCACATAACCCCAGCCGATGGTCTTTGTCATCTTGCATGGCCACAAACATATGCCTCAGCCCCTCTGGTCTTGGCAACTTGTACATACCAGCAGTTACTTTCCCCACACCAAAAAAAAATCTGAACTGTTTTCCTTTCCCTGACCTTTGGCCAACACTGGCTGTCCTTCTATAAATAACTCCCCACCTTTGTTTAAACTCTTAAACTGAAGGTATTTATTGCTTGTCGTCATGTTCCCCAGGATTTTCCTCTCTCCTAAATACAAGGGCGATCTGTAGTCGCTCTTCATGTCTTACCCTCCCACCCATCCATCCTTCCGTCTGTCCCTCCTGACCTGACCCCACAGACAAGTACGGCGTTTTCAGCCAACGACAGGAAAGAGGAACTTGTCTCTGGAGGGATGGGGAAGGAAGGAGAAGGTGGAGGCAGAGGGCAGGATGGTCATGCACAGCTTACAGAGCCCACCAGATCACCACTGCTTTCACTTGAAGAAAGTGCCTGATCCCATGGAACCCTGCTCCCAACAAGGCTATTATACACAAGCTGCAGGACAGTCAAATTTCATTATCCCTTCTGCAAAACATATGGAGGAAACAAAATGTTGGAGGATACTCCAGTGACAGCTAATGACATTACTGAAATTACTATAAATATCATCTTTAATCTAATCAAAAACAGTATATCAAAGACATTAAAGCTGCAGATGCTTACTGTGCCAGGGGGGAACCAAATGAAGCTTTACAGATGTGTCATACTGTGAAGCTGTATTTGCATAATAGAAAATGAATGCTGGTTGTATCTCGGATTTCTGCTGCTTTTTAAGCCAGGGGGGATCTGGACATTACATTTAGTGAAGATCTTTCTAGGTAGCCCAAGGTTTGGGCAGACAAACAAAAATACAAATTATCCGCAGGCCTGACAAAAAAATTTCTAATGAATGGTCACTTCATCCCTTGCTAATTATTACCTGGGCCACTCTGTCATGTACTTAATTAGCATCATTTCTCTTGAAAGCACATTTCACTGAACCAGTGCCGACTGCAGGGTAAGAACCAACAAAGTAACATCAATCAGTTAATTAACTAGTTAACACATTTCCTTCCTTCTTAATTCCTGCTTTTGATTTTCATTTAGCTGCTTTTAGCATCTGAATTTTCAGGAGGTTTGTTTCTGGGCAACCAGTGGTAGTGATGTGTGAGAGAGACCCTACCAACATGACCTTCATGATATTATTTTGCTACTGTAAGGAGAGGTTTGTGCTCTCGTGGGGTCCCTAGCACCAAGGGGAACACTTCTGGGAAATAAAAGAACAGGTGTACATTTATTAAATACAGGCACAATCCTGCTTACTGCTGGAGAAATGAACAGAGACAGCACTACTCCCACCACTGGGCTCAGGTTTCCCCTCTGGTGCTCACCAGAGCAGGAGAAGCTCCCAGGCTTCAGCACAGTGCTGCTTCCTGAGACAGAATATTTCCAAAATGGCACAGCTACAACAGCTCTGGGCTTCTACAAGCATGAACCGAGACAGTCTGACCGACCTGGGCGATGAACTGCTTCCCTCAGAGTGTGCTCTTCTGTGTCAACCAAAAACACTACATTGCAGGGGCTTTTGAAATCTCATTAAAACAGAGGGAGTCTAATTACATTATTATTTGACCTCATTTCAGAAGAAGGTGCAGAGCTAAGAAAAGAAGACCTGGTGAGGTGTTTTTGTTTTGCTTTAGGTTGTCTGTTCCTCTGTGCTGTCACCCCACTCAGCCATGCCTCCCTCCACAGTCTATTTAAACCTCAGTGATGACCTTGCCTGAACTGTTCTGGTCTCCCAGCAGCCCTTCCTCCAGCCACCCTAGTTTGGGTCATGCTCTTTCTTCCCTCTTTAGTGACATGGGAATAGCAGTTGTCTCTGATAAAGCACCTCATGCAGTTGGGTTGCATGGAAGGGGGTGTGGATCCCACAGCAATGTGCTCTGTCTGCCCCCCAGCCAGCTCTTTGGCAGCAGATTTCAGGGTTCTCCTGAAGGGACCGTGGTGGGAAATGCATTATCAGGGCAGAAGAGGGTGATACGGTCCTGGCAACTCGGCATGAGCATTGTCCATGGTCATGGTCAACCCTGTGCTCATAAACACCAGCATTGCACTGAGCAAAACAGCAGAGCTCTGACTTCACAAGATGGCCAAGGCTGGATTTCACTAGACTTTAACACTAGATTTACCTGGCATGAGGCCCACATGTGGTCTCTACTGAAAAAAAATGGATTTTGTCCTGAAAGATTACATGCCTGGATTTATTTAAACTGCCATTTGCATGAAGATATTCATTAAAAAAGAAAGCATCAGGAAAAGAAAGAGGTTCACTGGGAAAAGGATTTCTTTTCAGCCTTAATTTAAGTGGAAAAAAATGTTTGTACTGCTGCATGGCAAATATATTAGAAGGATTTGAGATTATAACATAGAGTAGGTTAATGGCAGTTTCATAATCTAATCTGCTATTGAATTCCAATTTTACCAACCATCTTTCCTCCCCGGGCTTAGAAAGTCTTTGTGTTTCCATAAACTCCAGCAGATTGAAAGAGTTCAGAGTTGAAAGCTCAGTGATTTAAATTTGCCATGCTGCTAAATGCTGTGGCTTAAGAGCAATGAATAACTGCAACATGGAGTCTCTTACACACCAGGGAAATCTCCAGCTCCTTGAATCGGTGGCAATCCATCCCAGAGATTTTCACCCCAGCTCCCATGGGCTGCTGCCTGCACGCCCACATTCAGATAATTCCTCAGAGGCAAAACACATCAGCAATTTTACTTTTGAACATAACTCATTTTCTCCAACTTCAGTGGACAAGGATGTCAAAAGGCAAGCCCTAGAAATGCAGGTCCTATTGCATGGCACTCCTGGGCATCCCCTTCTCTGGGGACACGGGTTGTGGGCAGCTAAATTCCTCTTGGGAGGATGGGAAGCACAGAAGATATGTTGATGAGGGTCGTATGGGGACCCCCAGCATGTGAACCCAGCCTTGAGGCATGGCCCATGTGCCAGTCCTCCTCTGTGCTTTAGAGGGATGCTCAGCATGCTGTGCTCCATTAGGAGCAGGTCTGAGGTGCAGAAGCACTGCTTCGTGTTGTGTTTTTCCAGCTGCGGGAGAGGACGTGAGCTGACTGTGCCTCCTACGTGATGCATTTAACTCAGCTCGACAGAAAATGTTGACAGACAGAACGTGGGTTCAGTACTTTGATACTTATGGGGATAGACTGGGGAAGGAGGAGGAGGATGTCCAACTGTTTAGAAGGGCAATATTTAAGGAAGATGCAGAAGAAGAAGCAGTTGGCAACTGGTACGCCTAACCTACAAATGTCAGCTTTACAGAGTGAGTCAGTCTAAAAATAACCTCCAATTGTCTCCCAGCTACTCCAGCAGCACAGCGAAAGCACAAGTGGTAGAGAAAAATCACCAGAGGGGGGAAGAAAGATTCTCTGTCTGGCTTTTTTTTATTAAAAAACCTATGCTTTTAGAAATTTCTGACTAAAAATGAAGCAAATAGTAGGCTCTCAGAAGTCTAAATGCAAGTCAACCTTGTTTAATTGTATTCAGTTCATTTATTTTGCCTCTATTTATTTGACCTCTGAAAGGCAGCATAGGCTGAATTCCAGATATTCCGTGGAACACTATAAATGTAAAACATGGATATCCTTGCATAATTGCATGAGAACTTCCCCTACCCCCCAACTAGACTCCCTTTCCATACTCAATATTTTAAATGAGAGTATTGAATATCTCTCTGTATAATTTGCATACTTCCTTTTTTAGCAGTCTCCCTGCTCATTTATGCCCCATGAACTATTCCTTTCTCTTTTCAGAGATCACTGAAATACAGTTTGTCTACAGCAGCATTAAAATAATCCATGATAATATTTCAGAATAATTTTTAATGCATGATGCAGAAATCTGTAGAAGCTTTTCCCCTCCCTGTCTGAAGCCACTGCTCCACAATAGGTGCAAACTGGCTTCAAGATGTAGTAAGAGCCAGAACAATGCCAACACTGTTCCATCCCTATGCACTTCCATTTGATATAGCAAACCAACCAAAAAATCCAAAAGGAAGGATCTGAGACACATGAACTTGTAAACAAGTAAGCAAAACTGCTGTTGAAAGGACTAAATATCTCTCTGGTGATATGCAGGACTGGTGCTTACCTACAAATATTCCAGAGATGGATCATTCTGCTGCAGATTAGAGGAGCTATTTTGCCTATTAACACTACATAATTATTGGATTTAAAGTCTTCCTTCCAGTGTGGAATGAAGATGCCACGAGGTCTCTCCACTCTGGAACAGATTTTCCAGAAGCTAGGTTATAAACAGTTAAGCCTAGAAAGTACCAATTTTGAGGCTTGAAGAATTCATCATCTACTCTGTTATATTCCCCTTTTCTATTCTGTGACTAGAAAAAATACACAGCAGGGTTCCTGGCAGGGTCTCCCCATGTGCCGTGGACCCCAATGGCATTTTCACTGCCATAAGAAAGTCAAACCCAAATGGAGCAAGCCTGATGCTGGTGCTGATGCTGCTCGGGAAAGATCAGTCACAAGGCTGTGGAGGTTATGAGGCAGGAGGACAGATGCTGCACTGGAAACACCCTGTGTCCAGAGTGGGATGATGGCAGGGGCTGGTGTCCCTCGGGAACGGGCGCTCAGCTGGTGTGTAGCCATGAGTGCCTTTCCAGGATGGGTTTGGGCCAGTGGTAAGACCAGTCCCTCTCCTCCTAACACCACATGGGCAGGACAGGTAAGGAGGACATGAATGACCGTGTCCCTCAAGGGACTCTCCCTCGTGGGGAAGCAGTGATAGGCACCTCCATACAGGTATCCTCACGTGGGCTGTGACAGGCTTTAGTGCTCTGTGGCAGCATGCCTGGGAATGGAAGGACACTGCAGAACTGGTGGCAGCAAATCACACATATGGGCACACCGGGAAGAAGTGGCACAAAGCATTATTCAGCTGTTAATGAATTATTTGAATTTTCCCTGGACTCACTGGAATCAGCCCCAGAGATGGACTCACATCATGGCAACACAGCTAGACTTGGACAGACCACCAGGTTTGGGCTCCAATTGTTCAACGTGGCAGGAGTTCCATATGTGGCTCAAACATGCCAGATGGCCTAAAGTACACTCTATCCTAAATACTCCAACACCTTTCCTGCCCTGAAAAGCCACCAAGCACCAGGCATGCAGTAAACATGGAACTAAATCCCCTTGAATGTGAGTTAGTGATAGCAAAACTGAGTACTCGGTTAAAGAGATCAGTTCTCCAGTTTGTGTGGCTAAGTGGTTTGTTTTACTCAGTGATACCCACTTTCCTAGTTCATTTAAATAATATCTCTCTGGGAGGGCTGATGGCAGGAGGTTTTAGTGACCAAGAGCCAGGGCTGTTTATATTTACATCATTGGTCTGAATCCAACAGAGCTTGATAGGGAAAGAAAATATTAGCCATCTGCCCAATGCTTGACAGCCTTGCTAGCAATAAAACCAAGAATTGATTAGATATGGAGGTTTTCTGAACATCTTTTGCTAGGGTTGGCCTTCCAGGTTGCAGAGGGACTTCCTTGACAAAGCAGAACCATCAATCCTCTTGCCGCCCTTCCCACTCCTATCGGACCAGTAGGCAACTCTGGCAGTCTCCACCAGAGAAATACCAACTTTTTACTGATATTAATACTGAAGAGAGAGGAAAATGGCTCTGTATAAACTACTGCTTATTCTGGTGATGCATCACACTGTTTTTGAACTAACAGATGCCACACAATGTCCAGCACTTACAGCACTGCTCACAGAGGCACAGTTGGAAGGCAGACCTTACCCATTACTACATTATTGTAATGTTCTTGCTTGCCAAAACAGAGTCCTGTATTTTAATATTTTCTACTTGCACTTGCATTTTGACACATACTAAAATGCCTCAGCTGTAAAGCTAATACTTTAGAGCCTTAGACCTATGGTGTAGGTAGTTCCCATATGTGAACTGTGCACACCACCAACAGATGCAAAGGAGGTGGAAGCAGCTGTCTTTGGCTTTGCTTCCCTTTTGCAGTGACAGCTACCCCAGAGAGACTGCCTTACCTTGGGATCACTCCTCTGCCTAAAACACTGCCTTTGAAACTGCTAATGACAGACCGGTGGGCCTACATGTTAACAGCTAAAACATCTCTTCTTGGTTTGAGCAGAAAAAATATCTTAAACATGATTTAGAGTGTGGATACGCCTGAGAATAGTTGGTGCGCTACACCCTCTGGAAGCTGTTTGGCTTGTAGCAGAACCCAGCAGTGGGGATGAGTAAAGAGAAGATGCTGTTCCCATGCCCAAATAGACAGCATGGCCCATCTCCACACTGCTCACCTGGAAGCAAGGAGAAGGGCAGAACGCCACACTTCAGGCAGGTGATTTGGTCCCCTTTGTTCTCTGCTCTTCAGAGACCCCCCAGCCCACATTTTTGCATGTGAAGGCACAAATGAAGGGCACCCACGTGCAGTGCATTTCAATAAATAATATCCCTTGCTTCTCACACAGCATTTCTGTGGCAAAAAGTTTGCACCACCTTGCTTTTATTGTGTGTCTCCGCCAGAAAGGTCCCTCCCACAAATGATGGACTTGCATCGTTCCACCTACACTTCATCACACAAGGCAGTAATAAATGCATGGAGTACCATGCCTCAGGACAATTTGAGCACTGTGCAAAGGTCACTCTCTTCAGACCCTAATTGCTCAGCAAAAGTGACATTTAAAATGCATATCATTAAAATCATAACAAATTTATTTACCTCCTTCCTTGTTGGGATTGTTTCTGCATACATTACACATTTGATATATTGAGTGCTCTGGAGGTCAGGATGTGTTTGCATCATAAAATAATGTCTTGTGGAATCACGGTGACATGGGCTGCCAGGCTCCCAATATTACTCATGCACCGACTGCTCTTGCAGGAGCTATCACAAAATCCCAACAGCCAGAGAGGGCCAACACTCCCTGAGCTTTGTAGGAAGAGGGTGTGGTGGCTGTTTTAAGATGAACGAATAATATTGCAAATGTAGCAGGCAAATAATATCGTTAATACTTCTGGACAGGAGGAAGAAAGGTGCAGCAAGAAGCACATGTGCATGAGCATCTCTGCCTCAGTTCTGCACCATTTGTTCAGTGCTAGTACTGGCTGACATACAAACACATGTATATATCTTTCATTCCATCATATGTATGTGTGTGTATCACTGTATCTTTCTTTCTGTCTCAGAAGACAGCATTCAAGCCAGTATTTTTTAGGAACTGGAGATAGTGTTCATCTAAAATGTCTACTAGATGTTTTCTCTCTCGCTTGCCATTAGATGTCAAACACTGCTTTTTAGCTTCATCAGCCTGAAAACCACATTCACTATGAGAGCTGTTATCATAGCACCTCTGTGTTTCTATTTGCTATGATATGATTAGTTGAAGGCTGACAAGATAAAAGCAAGTTCAAATAGGACAGAATTATTCCAGGCAGCCTCAGTTTTCTCTATTTCGCTTATGAGCATTCATTTCTTTTGTTCATGAAGTTATTTACTTACCTTTTAATGTCCTTTGGGACACTTGGATTTGTGTGCCATAGAAGAGGAAAAAGGTTTTGTGACTACAATCACAGCAGCTTAATGTCTCTGCCAGAGGCTGAAGGTGATCTAGCTTGCCTTCTTAACTGAAGATGAAACAAATCTAACTACTTATTCCTCCATGTGCTTAGCTCCCTTCTTCTACACAAAGACTGTGGAGGACTGAGGAGTCGTATACTCCACTAAAGCATGCAGAAAATGTTTACTTGCTGCTTTACAAGGCCTGAACCGAAGCCTACTGGATTCTTTCCAATCCATTGAATTTTAGTTGTTTGGTTTTGGGGGTTTTTTTTTGTTAAAGCTGGGAGAATGTTTTTGGCAAACAACAAATTTGTCAAAAAATGTAGTTTGAAGAAGCAACTTGCAGAACTGAGTCCAACTTGGTAAACAGATTTAGCTGGGAAAGAAATAAAAAGCATTCATAAGGACATAACTGAGACTTTCCATGTTTTTCTTTGGAAACTATATATTTGTTCCACGTGTGACATTATTTAAAAGCTATAAAAAGGGATCTAGGTTGGCTAGACTGCATAGAAGAATCTCTTCTTTTTCTTTGTTTTTTCCAGACTGGCCACTGAACAGATGTGTTCTATGACAGATTCTTACTCTTTCATCCCACTTCTCTGTTTAAATCACTTTTACTTACTTCTTGCTGCCTGTCTTCATAATTTGCAATGCTTTTCCCCAGCATGGATTCAGTTGAATAGATTCAAAGTTACTAATCTCCAAATTTATCACATCCAAAAGATACCACCATTGCTTGGCAGCAACCTCTAACATTAGTGTCCATGCAAAATGTTACAAATGTTGGTTCTTGCTGTGCTTTCATATATTGATCTCAAAACACACTGCAAAGTAGACTAGAGGTAAAATCTGTAACCAGTGTGACACTTGCCAGTGGGTCAAGTATTGTTTCCTCTTTACTTTGTATAGGGAACAATCAAGAGCCAAAATAGACTTGTCTTTCATCCATGACAGAGTTTTCAAAGTGTAACCCTTCAATCCTTCAATGTTGCTGCTGGATAAACCTACAGGATGGTATCCCATGCCTCTCTCAAGCAGCATCCCCTCTAATCAAATCAAGTCAGGTAAGCAAAGGTTGCATTTTTCATTGCTGCATTGGCCTGTTGCTGATTCTGGCAAATGTGTGAAACATACTCCCCCCTGAGACCAGGATCAGACCGAAAATTCTTTATTTTCCTGGACACCCCCTTTCTGAGGTCTGCAGTTCATCACCCAGAGAAACCTTGCACAAGGATGGAGGGGCAGGGCAGGCAGCTTTTGCAGGTGGGAAGGCTGGCATGTAGACTAACATCCTGCCCCCAATCAAGCTGTCACACTCCTGGCAAGATCACTTGGTGATGCCAGCTTGCCGCCCCGGTGCTGCAGGGAGGGAGGGAACACAGGAGCGGCTCCCCGCGGGGCGGCTTGGCTTGCGCTCCAAACCAGGAGCAAGCTCTGGAGCTGGCTGCCCTGCTGGCTTCGATTGACTGCAGCTGCTTGTTTGCTCTCAGCGAGGCTGCTTCTGGAAAGCCTGTCTGTTTGACCTGTCTGCCTCCTTCCCGACGCTGAGCTTCTTCTCAGCTGCCTCATTTCCTCCCTGCGATCCTGACAGGGGCAGCCTGAAATCTCTCTGCCCATTGGGCTTCCAAGTGACTTTCCATCTATTTAATCTATCATTACAACTTAATGCAAAGTCTTCCCATCAGAAAAAGAATAGATCGAGGAACAGAGCATTCCTTTCCTTTCATGATGTTTTCTGATTTTTAACAACTATGCCCAGAAATTTGCTTGAGAGCTTTAAATCAAGAATTCAATCAAAAGCCTGTACCCACCCTGCACAGGAGCTTCCCTGGGATATTGCCTCACTCTTTCTTTCCTTTTTTTAAAATTCTTCACAGCAGGAGTGAATGGCATAATAGTGGATATTGGAAATAAACTCTTGAGCAGTGGAAGGACCATCATTAGTGCTGACAAAAGCAGCTTTTGAGGCTGCGCCAAGATCAAATAAATGAGAACTGGTAGCAGAAGCTGGCATAGCTTATGGATGTGAGGTTCAAGTTACCACTTTTTTGAAGCAGTTAACTTTTGTGATACTTTGTATAGATGGGTCTAAGCTGAGGGTTTCCCTTCAATTGAAGCAGAGATACCTTTGTCCAAACTTATGAATTATTTCTCCTTGAGTGGTGTAAGAGGCTTCCCCTAATTTACTTCCAGGCTGTTTAACCCTAGTCATTTCCCTCCCTTTTTTCACAGCTCTCCCACATCCAGACTTTCCTCGTAAAAGCACATACAAGCCAACCTTACCCCGTAATGACAAGGACACCTTCCTTTCCTGTGAGAACACAAGAAGAAAGAGTTGGACTGCTCTTTTCAAAAGGGAATTTGTCATGATATCCCTGCATGTACAGCCAAAATGTGTGCTGACCATGAGGACCCTACTTTCACCTTCATCCATGGAAGAATTTAATTAATCTTTCTATACTGGCAGGCGAACAACATTTCCTGAAGAGAAAAATAAATGTTAATTTCCAGAGGTAATTAACAGTCACTGAATGAGACTAAAGGGCTTTCATCAAAATTACCAATCAGCTCAAATTTGAAGAGATTCTCTCCTCCTCATTGCTTCTTCATCTCATTCAGCCAGTCCTGCTGAATTAGTGCCTAATAGAGTCTCAGACATATTCATATCCTGTCAAATTCCCATCCTCCCAAGGAACTGTCCCTTTCAAATGGTAATACAGAGGGCGTATGATGTGCACTCGTTGCTATTTTGGATTTAACAGCTGGCTGCGTAGCACTAAGGGTAGCTGTGGAAACTTAACTGAGGGATGTGTGCGTGTGTGTGTGCGTACACATCTGTGTCTGTAAACGCCTACTCCTTTGCAAATGATACCATTTATCTTAAATAATGTTCTCTTTATAACTCTAAAAGCTAATTCTCTTTTTAGACCACCACAGCTGCTGAAGGGGAGAATGGTACAGCTTCAACAAGCAAGAGCGTGGCCTCACCCCAGGACTCGGCTGTGCAACCCCTTTCTCACAAAAGTTTCAGCACATGAGTAGGGTGACCATCACTACTGGGTCACTGGTGGCCCTTGTCAAGACCTAAGGGTTTAAGAAGGGCTCTCTTCAGGCTCTCCTCACCTTGGCCAAGGGAGGGGCAGCCCCAGGGATTTACTTGTTTTTACACAGTTTCAGGTGTTCTCAACACAGCCCAACACATGTATTGGAGTGCCTGGGCAAAGAGGCAGATGGTCTAAGGGCTGATCACAGAGCAGTATGAGCACAGAAATCAGGAGTCCTCCCAGGTCTCTGCAATATAAAACTTTCCCTCCTCCTGCTTTGTAAATATTTTGAGCCTGAGCCAAAGACAGGTGTTGTTTGCAGGGACATTCTCAGTGACTCCAGCTGGATCTGGAGTACCTGTAATTTGGACATCTCAGGGGACCTCGTGGTGACAACTGACAATGAGAATTTCTAGTAAAACCTTTCTGTCTGCTGTGCCAGGGCATTTCTGGAGACAGCACTTGATGGGCGCAGAGCATGACCTCTGTTAACAATAAACACTACATGAAAGCTAATAATTCTGGCTAAAGCATATTCAAAATAGGATGCTTGAAGCAAAACTAATGCATTATTCACTGCTTGTTGGGAATACAGGAACATGGAGATAGACATCTGAGCCTTGGGCCTTTTCTGAGATGTACTGTACATGGGCTCAGTGGGCTTATTGGCAGTACATTGACTCTTACTGCCATGGATCTTTCATTACTAATAGCATTTAAAATCTTGCCCTGTGATCAAATTTTAAAAAGTGTGTGTATTCATCTTTGCTTTCTAGTCACATACAGTGATGAGAGATATTTTTAATGCTGTATTCATTTCCTTGGTGTAAAATGTGCCCTTTTTCCACCTTTACATTAAATCAGACAAATATTTGGCGAAACTCACAGGGTGAAATAGTGCAAGAATTGCCAATTTCTCAGTAGGTAGCTGAAAACAATTCTGAACAGAACACCAACATAATCAACTCCAATACAACACGCAGGCTGTCCTAACATAATGCTTCTCAAAAATAAAAATGTGTAAAAGAAGGAAAAAAATATGTTATTTTACATACTCATGATATAGAAATAAAAATCTTTGTAAAACAATTCAACAGCCACAGAAAAATCTGTTTGGGATTTGCCTAATTGCCTGCAGACAGTCTGCAATATAGACACCTGCCTCTGAACTAATCACTCTCTGGTCCTTTTGTGGTCCACAGAGAAACACTGACACTTGGGGGAGTGATTTATCTCTTCCTAAAGTAGATGTCTAAGAAAGGTCAAATGGATTGCATCCTAAAAGTGCTTATTTCTCCTGGCTGACCATAAAGGTTGAAGAGCGACTAACTTAGATGTAAATTAATACACTGTAGATATACAAGCCTGTGGGTTGGTGGAGAGCGGGGGTGAAGCTGAAGTGCACCCCTATTCTTCCATTTGCCGCAGTGGAAGGGTTTGTAGAATAAAAACAGGTAACTCCTCCTCCCAAAAGACAGATTTCCACAGTTTCATCAGATGAGAGATTTTTGGTTCAAGGTGTTTTGCCATACATCACCAGAAATGGTATTGTATGCCCAGACCTTCCCCACCAATCCTGTCAGACAGATAAACTTCTTCCACAGGTGCTGCTGCAAAGAAGTTTTGGATCCCAGCAGTCCCAGCACGTAAACCTGATTTATAGTACTGCTGAATCCTCCTTGGAGCAAGAAGCAGCTAGACTGGATCCCAATTACTGCTTAACAAGGTATATCTTGTCAAAATGGTTTTGAGGCCAACTTCTGATCCTAGCTGATCTTTACGTGCAACTGAAGATTGGCTCCAGTAGCACATCTTTGCTACAGCAAATTCTTTTTAAGACTTTTGGGAGGCTGACATAGGACCAACTTTCTGCTAGAAAACAGATTGAAATTTTAAAAGCAACACAGTTATATGAATTACTGTTATCCAAAATTCTCACTTATCATTAACTTTCTTATAGGTTATCCTTTTAAAAAGCCACATAGTAATGAACCTTGCCTGCCTGTGATATCTTTGTTCTTCTCACTAAATGCTTCCAGGATGATCAAATTGCATATGATTTCTAATTAATGCTCATACATTTAATTGAAAAGAGAAACAATTGTGAGAATGCTGTTCTTGAAGTCACTGTGCTTGATTTCGATATCCTTGAGTTTGTATTTTTCATGTTTGATTGTAGTAACTTTGCCTAAAAAGCCCACACTTGAAGTTCAGATGACCTCAGAAAAAGGTAATTTTTAAATGTTAAAGGAAATCAAATACACATTCATTCTGCTATCATGTGTTCCTCCCATTATAAAATAATTAAAGAAATACAGCTAGATCAGGCTGACAATCACTGCATCAAAAACCAGTACGTAGTATGGTCACATTACAAGCAACAAATCTGAGCTTGGTGATTTACGATAATATCACTAAAACCTCGTGATATATTTAGCGAGTGGTAATGGTAAAGGTTATAATTCCTCTGAGGGACAATAGTGATGAAATAAACCACGAGGGTCAAGTGGATTATGACCTTGTGAAAACTCAAATAATGGAGATGGAGCTTTATAAACTTCCTTATAATAGATAATGCCTTAAACAATTTAAAAGCTGCTCAGTACTCAATTTGGACTTGCCACAGGCTTACTACTGCCTATATATTATTCGAGGAAAACCTGAAAATTACTTCTGTCACTATGAATCTTGCATCTGCTCAGAACCCCCATTTTAGGTGCAATGAGCACTCTTGCTGGGCTCTGAATGCTCCCAACAGACAGTATGTGTGCACTCGTCTGTCAGTTCTCCCCACCCAGCATTTGTAGTGTGACTGCTTATGCAGAATTTAAAGCTTGCAACACATCCTGGCTTGCTATGTTAGTAATCACACCTGGCAGTATTAATTTTGCTACTGTATAGTACTATCCTGGGATCAAAGAGTTTCTACATGATCAAGTGATATGGTGAGATGAATGACACTGCCGACTGCTTTACATGCTTGGCAAAAGGAAAGATGTCACTTTTATCAGCACAGGCAATAGACCAGGTTCATGCAGATCCTCTCTACAGAATAACCTTAGACACCCAACTTTAGAACACAGTTTATATGGGAGCTGAGGAGCCCCACATAGCTGAATTCATGCTGAGATTCAGGTGGAGGTGGAGCAACATCACAGGCAAATGGTGACTATCCTGATCTACCTGAATACATTTTCCTGCACAAACAGTGTGAAAACAGTCTATGGGATCAGTCCCATAAAAGATTACGACCATGAGTCACTTGACCAAGGTCATTCACATACATAGTTTGGACTCCTTAATTTTCATTCTTGCTGTAGTTTGCCTCCTGTGTGGCAACCCACCTCATCAGGACTAGTTTTTGTACCAAGATACAATATTGAACTGGCAGATTCTGGAGAAGCTCCATGGATAAAGCAGCCATACTGAGGCATACATGTACAGATTTATAAATTAACACACAGAAAAAATTCCTCTGCCAGAATCATGGAGAAGTGTTTGAGACCATGCTATCTCAGCCTCAAAGACATGGAGGAGGAGGGAAGACAAGGAGACAACACAATGCTTACCCACTTGTGTAACAGCACTGACAGCAACAGGCCTGGGAGGGCATCAGTCTGAAAGCAAATGGGGCAATCAGCTGCCATTGAGAGAGGGATTTTTGATTGATTTTAAATTAAGGTCACTGTCCCCAGGCCACAGCTAGATTTGATTATTTCTGTCACATTTTAGAAGAGTGACAGAAACTTCTTTGCAACCAGTGCTCTCTCTCTTCAGTGACTCAATGCATAATGATGGTTTTTCCAGTGGTTTTGATTATTCCAACTTCCATGATATGCCACATGTTGGTACAGCAGTGACATTCTCCCTCTGAAAGCCACTCACCCCTTTTAGTACTCAAATCTATGCAGTAAGGACATTAGGAAAGCTGTGGGCAGCACAAAATTAACACAGGTGTGACATTAAATCTGAGAGGTGTATTCACTGCTGGCAGGTGACCAGCGACTGTCAACATACACCAAGGGGAAAGGGCAAAAACAGAGCAAGCCCAGCCATGAGCCATTTGTCATGGAGGGACCTTTCTGAGCAAGTTGTGATTTGGTTGCTCTCAGTGGATTTCTCTCCTGTTAATTCATTCATTCTCCCCTCAAAATGGCATCAGCTGCCTGCTGTCCGATGGCAAAGGGCTCCACAGCTGTGTTTGCACGAAGAATCACCTCTGTACAGTCAGGTGGTCTGTTACCTTCATTTAATGGCCTCTCCCTTTTGTGCTGGAAGCCAGGGCCACCAGTCTCTGCTCACCCTCTCCATGCTGCTCGAGATTTGAGGAATATCTCTGATGTCTCCTCTCTGGTGCCTCTTGCCAGCCTGCATGTACCTAACTAGAAAACCCTTTCAAGCCATGGATCATCACTGCTAGCCTCCTCCGAATCTTTTCCAGCTCTGCTGTGTCCTTTTTGAGAAGGTAGGCCCAGAATTCCAGCAGTATTCAGAGCACAGGTCCAGCATTCATTTTCCAGTAAAAAATCTTTTCCTCTTCGTTGCTCTCCTAACAAGTCCTGACATTTGAGTCACTCTTTTGGCCACACTGAGCATGAAGCTGACATTTTCTCAGCTGTGCATGTCCCTGGGCTCTCAACCTGGGGAAAGTGATGGCCAAAATCCTTGGGCAAGAAATAAATGACCAACTGCAACTGTACAGTTGTGCTGTCTGGGAAAAAAAAAAAACAAGAAAACAAACAAACCACCTTGGAATAACAGTAGTGGATTTTAAATCCCAAGATCCTACGAAATTCCCTCTCAGGCAGCTTGACCTAAATTCCTATGGGCAATGAGGAAGCCGCATACTTGGAGCATTTGAAAGAAAACTAGACAAATGCCCATAAATTACTGTATGGAGGACATTCCTACTCTCTTTTGGAAGATGGATTAGGCAGATGACCTACTAAGTTTTTTTTTTTCTTCTTTCACTAATTCCTACCATGTCATGAGTGTGTGTGCTTTACCCTTTCTTAAATCATAATCTGTTTGATCCAGCACCAGTCAAAGGTTTTGAAAAGCCCATTAAACCGCAAGAGGAAATCTTGAGCGGTTTGCTAATATCAACAGAAATCCAGATGGAATTACAATCATCTTTTATGTACATTCGAGGGCATATTATGTAATACTAGCCATGGATTTAGTTTAATGCACCGCACCTTCCAATAAGCTGCTGGCGACACTTAATAGCGATTTGAAACCTACAAAAAACTCTTTTGCCCTTGAGAAAACCGTTTTAAAGCCCAGAGCCTGAGGTCAAGGGGCTTGGGATACTCAGCGTCTGATGGGAAAAGGGGGACAAGGGAGAGCGAGGATGGAAAAGACGGGGACGGGCGGGGGGAGGAATTAAAAAGGGGAAAGAGGTGGAGGGGGAATAAAGAAAAACAGGAAGTCGGAATCGTGGTTAATCCGAGATAGACGCAGAGGAGACAAGGTCAAAACTTCAAGCAAGCAGGGAGCAAAAAATCCGCGAGATTTCTGGAGAAGGAAGACGCTGCCTGCTGCAGCATCCTCCCGGGCGCCCGGGCAGCCCCGGCGAGGCTCCGCGGGACCCCGGCGCTCCCCAGGGCACGCACCGCTGCCGGGCGCGGGGGCGGCGCTGGCGGGCGTGGTGCAGGTTGGC